>QPKB01000005.1:40525880-41017057 GCA_003546025.1 Camphora micrantha
TTCAATGTCCTTTTTTTTAATCTCAGATCGGATCCTGCACATCTCCCTAAGTCACATTTCTTTTATTTTCAGAAGACAAGTCGTTTCAAGAAAAAAAAAAAAAAAAACTCAGATTTGATGAAGTCTACGTTTAATTACGAACCCCATTTGGGTTGAAAAATAGAGGAGGAGGAAGACATGGGAACTAAGGTTTTTTGTGAATTTAATAATACCCGCAAATGGGTGATATGGACCCTCGCATATGTTTATTTTAACAAAAACAAAAAAAGGAGGAGACCACTTCCATAGCAAGGGAACTAAGATGGCTTTTTGAGTAGCACCGCATTTGAGGTGGTCTTCTTCATGGTAAAGATCCTTAATTTTCATTATACGATTGTTACACGTCTAAAATACATGCTTAAATAATAAAAAAAAATTCAAATTTTACATGCTTAACAAATGTGATGGAGATTTACTCATCATCAAATCTGATTATGGGTACAACTCAGATTGAGAATGATTTTTAAAAATGATAGAATAAGGTGGCATAATAATGTTTGAGTATTTATGGTTTCCCCCCTTAGAGAATTAGACTCCTTTTTTTGGATGCTATTCCATTGAAGGATCCTAAAATAAATGGATGGTTCCTACGGTAGCCTCAGGCTTTAAAGTTTCCATTAAGAAATGGGTAATTCTATTTAGGTTCTATTCCGGTTTGCAATCGCTTTTTAGGATTTCTTTGTAATAGAGCATTGGAGAAATCCCAAATGCTGTTATGTAACAAGTGGCATTTTGGAAAGCCTCAAACGCTGTATTAGCATTCCAACTGCGCTGGATATCTAAGAACTATGTGTACAAGTGTCATTTGAAATGCCTGCCGCAAAATTCTCTCCGTGATTTCATATGGATCATTCTGGAACTCTCTCCTTTTAATAGATATTTCGTTACAATGTTGTTGCTTTTTGGATATAATGTAATGGCTTGCCGCCCCGTTAAATATGTCACATTTTTTTTATTTGTACAAGAATCTATCAATTTCAGCCACCTACAAGGTCTCAGAATGACCTTCTTGAACTTCTAATAATTCCATTAATCTTTATTTTTTTTGTTGGAATTTACAATGCTCCACAAGAAGAAAGGACTTTGAAATAGCTTTTTGGAGAATTTGAGATTCTTCATACAGTGGTTCTGTAGATGCATGAAAAGTGAAAACACTATTTTCAGCAACTTAAGGTGTGTTCGGCATAAATTTCATAGAAATTGATTCTGCAGTTCTCATCTTGGAGATAGTATAGGAACATGTTATTTCTTTAGTGGAAGTCATTTCCATTTTTTTTTTTTTTTTGGAAAAACGATGCCTGCTGGGGAGAGAGAGACCCGGTTTGATGCAACAAACAATTCTTCACGACATTTCTCAGAAGAGAAAAACAATCTGAGCACAAATTTATTTTCAACATAAAACATTCTCAAAACAAAATGATGTGAATGAGACCTAAAATTTCTTGTTTGGTATAATCATTTTTCTTAGAGGATAAAAAAAAAAAAAATGAACTAGTTTTTATGTGATTCTTGTAAAAAACGATTTCCAACTGGGAAGTGTGTGTGTACGCGAGGTTTAGGAGCCAATGTACTAATGTTTGAGTGGTGTTGATACCTTAGGGCCTGTTTTTTACCAGAACTTTTCGGAATTCATATTTGAATGAATTTCAAATTCTCGCAAAAGCTGTCCCCTTGAGATTGAATTCCAAACCCCTCCTCTTAGTGGAGCATTTGGAATTCGAACTAAAATGCATTGAGGTTGGAAATTCCAAGAATTCCAAAAGATCGTTTGAGACTTTTGGGTGGTAGGATTTGAAAATTCTGGTTAAAAAAATACAACATTTCAAAAAGCGGACAAAATGTCACATCTATATTTAAAAAAAAAAAAAAAAAAACCAGACACACACAAATTCTTTATCAGGAATTCTAATAAAGAAACATGCGCTTAGTTTTTCACACCAATGCTCAAGGATCAATCCCTCTATCTTGTGTCTAAAATATGACTCCTAACTGATAGCCCTACATAGCAAAAGAAAAGGGAAAGGAGATTTAGGAAGGGCCTTTTTATTTATGTAATTTAATACTTAAGATTTGTATTTTCATAAGTGGATAAAACTGAATAACTAAAGGTAAATATCAAAACTTGACCACCAAAATAATCTCCCCTTTAATAGAAATAGAAAATAAGAGAAGAATGGGATCATATCATTCATTGTTCACCTTGTTTACATCAATTTGAGAGTTATAGTCTAAAATTTATCGCAATGGGAAAGGATGTCTCCGCCAAGCTAAGACCACAAAACTAGGGGTGCTCTTGGGTCGGGCTAGCTTGGCTTGGTCTATGCACGACTACATTGGGTTAGGCGCGGATATAAAATTTGAGCCCATTTGATATTTGGGCCCCGCTGCACAGAACCCAGCCCAATCTGAATGAGTGGTTATAATTTAGTAATAATTTGTCCAAACAATTGCTAGAAAGTCTATACAACTCATAAAAGCCCAGTTCAACCCATCCCCTTTGACTAAATGGGTGGACTTGGGCCTGACATTTACAGCCCGTGGTGGGCTCAGGCTAGATTTGCGAATATACGGGCTTGTGTCTCTACTGTCAGGCCAAGCCGAGATATGCCTAATCCCAGCCCAACTCAGGCCATGAATATTGAATACCCAAGCCTACACAACCTAAATTCATGCTGCGAAGAAGAAAGATCCCTTTGTATCATTGTGCATGGATGAAAGAGTGAAAAGTTCTATCTAGTAGCACATGATTCGTGCTATATAATTTAACCTGCTTGCTAGCTACCTTACATCTACTCAACTACTTAGGTTTTCCCTTTACCAAAAACAAACTACTTAGGTTTTGCACTGCGAGTACCTTCTTCCTTTTGACCCCATCAACGACACTCTTTAGTTTACTCCACATAATCATGTCTTTTCTAGTTGGAGGCATCCGATGAAACAATAAAACATCATGTTGCTTTCTCGAAGTCTTGCATGGCCTCTCTTCTGTGACTACCTTTCACAAGTAACACTTCAATTTATCTCCTAGGAAAAGGCTTAGCCTTTACATACACATGTACAATTAATTTCAAATAATTTTAAAGGGTATTTCAGTTGGCCTATGACCACAATTTACATACTCTCGGATGTTGAGCATTCGAAAATGCACTACCACATTGAAACCACGGAAGATTTACCCTATTTTCCCTTGGCCCGTAGAGATTAGTGCAACCCAAATGGCTGGGACACCTCCTTTGTAAAAAAAAAAAAAAAAAATCTCAAATGAACTAATTTAATTTTTTTATTTAATTTCCATTTTCTTAATTGATAATCATTCAATGATTTTCTTAATTATCCTAAATTGCCAGCAAAGTCGCAATTGCATGATCTTGTATACATTTTTCTTAAGAACTAGATGCCTTAAAACTCGTTTAGTCTTCCAAGTTTGACCAACTAGGTTAAACATTAAATTGAGTATCTGTTCTCAAGCTATGCTTGGCAATTTTTATAGTCTAACAAATCTTTATGCACTGTTCTTTTTGCAACATTGTTATCTTTGAAGAGTCCCACCTGGCACTTGTTTTAAGAACATACACACACGATTTTGGAAATGAGTCCAAAGTAAACTACAACTTCTTTTATGGGTCTTAAAGTAGATTATTCTTATCAGTTCTACTTTAATTCTTATATTGGGCATGGGTCTAAGGACAGATTCCATTCAACAGTAAAAAGCATTGAAGGCCCAAAGTAATCTACCATATAATAATAATATCATAGAATTAAAAAGAGAGTGTATACACAAGATTACATTACAAAACCAAGGTTAGCCATCCCTAAAATTACACACTCTAAGGCAACCATCTCCAAGCAAATAGATCAGTGGTTGATTTAAACCAAGGTCAAGCCCCAAATCATCCAGACCATGTATAGTATGAGCATTTGAACTTGAAGCAGCCCCACAACCGCCTGTAAGGAATCATCACAAAACCCCACCAATTAGCTAACCTTTGATTCCCATAGAAACACAATCATATCAATATCAGTAGGCAATGATAATGAAAGGAAAAGGGAGCAGGCAGCATCTCTCCCTCTCCTTTCCATGGTTAGAAAAGAAGAAAGAAAGTGGATGCTGTGCAATTTACATAATTGCACAGCTCATTTGTGGGCCTACTAGTACTGACATAGATAATTATAAAAGATCTAGCATATATGGTAGTTCTCTAAAATGTCCTGTTTGCCGCCACTCTTTTCTTTGGTCATGGAGCCCTCGTTTGAGTCTATCTAGTCTTTTCAGCCGCACACCATTGAATTTTTGGACCTTGGATCAAAGGGTTAGAATGATCTCATATAGTCTAAATTCTGCATATAGGTAGGTCTCATGTAGATCTTTCGCATTTATGACCGGATATATATACATTACAAAATATCTAAATTGTCGAATTAGAGGCAGAAAAGGAAATGGTCTAAATTTCTATTGACTGCAAAATCATATGGTTAGGGTCATTGAAATCAGCCCCATAATCCGGAATGGACGGTCTTGGACAAAGTTATTATTCAAAAAAGACTTAAAGATGTAGGTTGATATATGAGTTCTGGACTGATATCTCAGTTTGTCTGGTCCACTGGCCATAAAGATAGAACAGAGATTAAATATATTTGAAGTTTTGGACTAAATTCATTGAAGATTGGTGCCAATCATGGTCTAAACCTGTATGGTAATATCCGCAGTATTTTTAAAACAGTTACCTTCCCTCCATGGCCGGACATCGGCAATGGCCGGATTGTAGCAGCATCTGTTTCCCCTGTTGGAAGAGGGACAGCCGGATTGCTGTTTATGAAAGGGATCCCACTGCCGGAGTCCGGCAGTGTCGATGGACTAGTTGAGTATGGGCTTGGAGAGCTGGCCAAGTGTGGGCGGAGAGGCAAATTATATGCTGGAGTGGATGGAAAATGCCCTCCAGAGGTCGGCGAGGGAGCCGCAGATGGTGAAATGCCCGGCGCAGAAGCCATTGTATCCAAATCTTTCTGAATTACCTTTATTGCAGCCTTCTCTCCTTGTTTACAGGCCCCAACTGATCTGTTGCTGAAAGAGAAGTAGAAGAAACCCAGGCGGGATGGATACCACTATAACCCAAACAGTAGTAAAATCGAGTAAGAGAGGTTTCTCTTGAGCCTAAATAGCAAAATTCTGGAGCAAAACAATCTATGGAAGCAGCAGTAGTGATAAAGAAAACCCAGAAAGGAAAAGAGGTTAAAAACAGTCAAATGCAGTAGAAGTTAGGGTCTACCCAATTACAAAGAGGTTTTTCTCGAGTTCCAACAGCAAAAGGAAGTAAAAGCCCCTCTCTAGATATGACAGTTGCAATGATAAAGAAAACCCAGAAGGTTTTTAGGCTAAAAACAACTCAAAATGCAGTAGTATTGGTAAAAATCTAGTAAGTGTTAGTGTGTGTGTGTGTGTGTGTGTGAGAGAGAGAGAGAGAGAGAGAGAGAGAGAGAGAGAGAGGTTTTTCTGGAGTCTGAATAGCAGAAAGGGGAAGTAAAACACTCTCTAGAAGTAGTAGTGGCAGATATAAGAAAATCCAGAAATAAATTGAGGTTAAAACTTAAACACAGCTCAAATGCAGTAGTATTAGTAAAACCCCAGTGAGAGACAAAGGTTTTTCAGGAATCCAAACAGCAAAAGGGAAAGGAAATCTATATCTAGTAGCAGTTTTACAGTCGTAGATAAAGAACACCCAGAAAAGAGCTAGGTTAGAAATAGCTCAAGTGCAATGGTTTTAATAAAAAGAACCTAGTTAGAGACAGAGACACAGGCTTTTCAGAGTCCAAATAGCAAAATGGAGAAGTAAAATTCTGTCTATATGCAGCAGCAGTAATAATGAAGAAAACCCAGAAAGTACCAAGGTTTTTTAGCCTTAAGATAACTCAAATTAGATATGGAGCCACATACCGTATAGGATTTAGTGTTTCCATTGTCAAGAAGGGTGGCTTGGGTGAAGTTGCAGAGGTCAAATGCTCCTTTGTTGCGAAAAATGTAGAGGTTGAGGAGATTCTGCTGGTACTTGAAGACTATAAGAGGAGTAAGAAGAAAGAGATGTTACTAATGCAAAAGAAGAAGAAGAAGAAGAAGAAGAAGAAGAAAAAAAGAAGAAAAGGTAATGGCTGAAGAAGAAGAAGAAGAAGAAGAAGAGGAAATGTAAGGTACAGAGATTCTTTCTAATGTGTATTTATATATAAAAAAAGGGGGGGCTTTTGTTTTTGTAACTTACTGAGAGAGTCTCCAACATGAACAGTGGGGTTTGCCTTTGTCCAATTTGCAAGTCCATCAACAACAAAGGTCTTGGATTGTGAGGGTTGGAAGAGTAATAGAATGATGGAGATGAGGATTAAGGGAGTTGAGGGGAAGCAGAAGGTTCCCATGGGACTGTGGGAATTGGGGATAGAATTTCTTTTCTTGTGTTTTCTTTCCTCTCCTCTTTTTATGCAATGGAGAGGAAAAGAGGATATGGGCTTTCTGCTTTTCAGGTTTTTTTTTTTTTTTTTAAATTGGAGAGGAAGACTGGTGCAGCAGAATTGTTGGCAGCATACAAAGGTAAAGCAAGATTTTGAATGCCCAATCGGATCACTCTAACAGGGATGTGGTCTTGGGCAGAACCATGGTGTATCTTCATCTAATCCTGTCTCTAAATTTGATTCCAACTTGGATGGATATCAATCAATATGGGGTCAATCCAGGACACCGAGGACCCCACTCAGATAGTGGGCCTCAGAATAGATCTTTTCAATATGCAAGTGAGGCTATTAAAACAGCAATATGATTCAAGCTTTGCAGCCTCTAAATTAGTAGTGTGATCCATGCCAGGTTACCTAGATCATTTGATTGTAATCCGGGTTTTATAGGTCACGGTTTGCCTAATGTTAGTTATCGAATATGGCTTTCTTCAAAATTCTATGTATATCTATGAGATCGAGTTTGTAATTATGTTTACCCACTTTAAATTGAGTAGCCATTACTTAACCATGTTCAAAACCTAATCTATTTGCAACTTGCTTGTTAAAATATAGAAATTTGAGTCAATATAATAAAAATCATGAGTCTAACCTATTGACAAATTGAATGCTCAAAATCATATACATTAATGCCAAAATCTATACATAACCAACCCACAATATAGGTAACCGGATTCAACTATATCCTTTCTAAATGCACAATTGTACTATCTATCTGTGACTAGAAATCACCAAGTTGGAATTAACAAGCGTTGAGTTTTAAATCCGAAAGCTCTTTGGTTGTTAGAGTTATCGCCGTAGTTGTGAATTTATTTCGGATGTTGTTTCGACTTGGACTCCAAATGAAAGTTTTCGGTCGATTCGAAAATTTCGGTAAAACTTTTTGGACTTGCATTTTGGAAAAATACAAAAAATTAGAAATATATATAAGACTAATATTAAGTAGGGGTGTAAGCAAAAAACCGGAAAACCGTCTAATCGACCGAATTGAACTGAACCGATGGTTAATAACCGTGTTTCACGGTTCAGTTACATTTACAGTTATTAAAATCGGAAAACCGTGTTTCATAGTTGGGTTACGGTTTTCAATCTTGACTCACAATTATTAACCGAACCGAACCATAAAATACGGCTCGATTAACCGTTTTTCCAAAATATACGGTTAATTGAACCGTTACACTATTAAGAAAAAATAAAGGGCCTAAATGTACTGCATGATAGATATTTTGTAGTATCATTTTAGATTTTTAGTTGTATTTATTTTCATGAAATATGATAATGTTGTTTTGTTTGGTATGTGAAAAATAATAGTGTTTTTCTGCTAAATGTATTGCATAATAGATGTTTTGTAGTATCATTTTAGACTTTTAGTTGTGTTTATTTTTGTGAAATATGAGAATGTTTTTTTTTTTTTTTTTTTTTTTTTTTTGCGGGTATATGAGAAATGATAGTGTTTTTCTGCATACAGAGTCCAAGGGTAAAAATAAATTTTTTTTAAGTGGCAATTAACGATAACCGAACTGTCTAATACAGTTAACCGCGGTTCGATTTTTTAGGATATGATTTCGGTTATGGTTTTTAAAAACTGAAAACCAAAAAATACGATTCGATTAACGGTTTTTCCCAAACAAACGGTTAGCCGAACCGTTACACCCCTAAAATATCAAAATTTAAAAATATAAATTAATACATCTAATTTATTCTACTAAATCAAACTAGAAATATGGGGGGATATTCAAGTGCATCTATCCCTCACCATAGGGTGAGGAACACTCCCCCTTTTGGAAAGTTTCAAGTACAAAAGCACTCTTGTACTTTTTGAAAAAATTCTCTTTTGTACTTAAAACTTCCCAAAAAGGAAAGTGTCCCTCACCCTATGGTGAGGGATAGATGCACTTGAATATTTTCTAGAAATATGATATGTATTATATAAACAAATAGATAAATGTCAATTGAAGTCCAAGCCCACTCCCAGTGGACCAGCCCACCGTTTCTCTTCAACTGAAGCTAACAAACGTAAAAAAAAAAAAAAAACAAAGCCTGCTACTAGTCAAGGTGACAGCAGGAGGAGAACATCTGTTAGTCAAGCTCCCTTAAAAAGAGAACAACTACAAGAAAGAAATTTTAAAAGAAAGAAAGAAAACCATGCAGTTGCTGGAATGAGAGGAGGATAAAAAAAAAAAAGGAAAGGAGTAATAGACTAGTGCTAGGCACCGATTACCAACAATAGGACGTAGTCTCGGTTTAGCAGTTAGCATAGCAGTAGCAAGAACCATGCGTACTAGGAGCAGCAGAAGTTGGAGCAGTGCTGGAGGCTGGAGGATGGGTTGATAATAGCTTCTTCTTCTTCCTTTCCTTTTGTTTGTTAGAATAAAAGGTTTAGGGCAACACATTCTTTAGTGTTTTAAAGAAAATTATTTCCAGTGAGTTCGCATCGTTTTCTTGTTTCTTGAATCTACATGGGAATGATTTCAACTAGTTTTAGAATTTCGGCCAATTTCAGCTGAAATTGAACAAAATTGATTGAAACGCCGAAATTAGACCAAAATTGAGCAAAGATTCAGTGAAAACTACTATTGTTGTTTTTCACTCCAGCATATCGCTAGAGGGATTGGGCGAGTGATAATTACCCAAATAGGACTTAAGTAGGTTATGATGTTTTTAGGATATTTTCCTCTTAATTTAGATTTGATTGATTAGAGTTGATTTGATTTGGTTTACTTAGGAGATCTACTTTTCTTGTCTAAGTAGGATTACTTGTTCTTATCAAAGTAGGGTTACTTGCCTATATGAAGGTGACTCCTCTTATGTAATGAACACAATAAGATTCATCAAATTCAAGATCAATAAAGTGAGTGGTTTCTTCTCGTTTCCTCTTTTCCTCTTGTATTTCCCATGGAAAAAAGTTTTGCAAAATTTAAGTTTCAAGAATAAATTCTACACCTTCTCCTTTGGAGCTAAGAATTCAAGTATTTCGATAATTACATGTGCATCAAAGAATTAGGAAAATTGCTTTTTTTTTTTTAATTTTAAAAATTTTAAGCCTACAATCCAAGGGTCATAATCGTCCAACACAAACTTCTTACACCTTGAAAATCAAGATGATCAGATCTTCTACGAGAAGGTAGAAGCGACAAACCTTCTAGAGCAACTTATCAGCACAATCTCTCAATAATGGCTCTAGAGAACAAGAAATCTCTCATTGGGTTTCTCACATCAGAACAAAAAGAGAGTAAACTTCTTGTCTATTTTTGAGTCGAGAGCACCCTTTAAATAGCCCTTAAATAGTGCAAGAGATTTCCAGTTTGAACCAAATCAGAATAACAAGTGAAAACTAACTCGAAATAGAAATCCAAATTGCACTGTGCTTTTTTCCAGGCACGCTATAGCAAGTAGGAAGCCTCGCTATAGCGAGACCCTGTTCTGTCTTGGACTCCGTGCATGAGCGAGCAAAGCCTCACTATAACGTGACTGTATTCTGTCTCCAAGCCATTTTATGCCTTAGAAACTTGTCTTTCTTTTCTCCAAAACACTTCAATCTTCGATCTAGATCTTTTGGAGACACAACCACATTCCATTAAAAAAGAAATAGAAAATTACAACTCAATGGACCATGAGTTTTGTCCAACCCATGAATTAGCCGACACATGAAAAATCCTAACAAAGAAGAAAGGAGCATTTTGGTCTTCTAAGAAGTATTTGGAAAAATCTGTCCATAAAATAATTAATTTGGGCAATCATCCTTAAC
Organism: Camphora micrantha; assembly: GCA_003546025.1. NCBI lineage: Eukaryota > Viridiplantae > Streptophyta > Magnoliopsida > Laurales > Lauraceae > Camphora > Camphora micrantha. The sequence continues at coordinate 40,536,160 of QPKB01000005.1, forward strand.
TGAAAACTTTGTGAGAAACTTATACGTTGATTTGAAAACTTTTGATTTTCATGTCCTTTTTTGAAATAAGCCCAAACTTAGAGCCCTTTTTGAGATTTTTCCTAATAATGATAATAACGAATTAGCCACCTGAAGAATTCAAATTGTGTCTCATGAAAAAAAAAAAAAAAAAAAGAATTTAGATAGAAGATGAATAACACTCATGACTCTAATGAATTAAATCCGAGGAAAGTCAAATGTCATGTCTACATCTCCACTTTATATCATTCTCTCATCATCTTTTCAACAATCCTCCATTGAAAGCATTTTACCATGCATTCAGGCCTCCTCGGTCGTAAGAATTATTATGGTTATTATTAGGAGAATTCTAAATTATCCCAATATTATCTCCCAAATGGGATGTCAAATGCTTAACTCACTTAAACATACGTAATGTTGAAATTTTAAAAACTAAAAAAAAAAAGAGCTAAAAATGCATTTTCATTTGTGGTGGGATTCAAAATGTTGAGAATTCAATCAATCAAACAAAGCATATGAAATGATAAAGTGAGTTGGTCTGAAACAATGTTAGAAGTTTCCAAGATACCCAGTTCCCCAGTAAGAAAGACCACTAACCAAACAGGCTCTTGAACTCTCTTCAAATACCAGGCACATCATGAAGACCCATTGGAGGTTGGAGGGTATTGTGAATTCACGGTTCCCAAGAGTCAGCTTAGGGAAGAAGACTGCGTGCACTGCGACAATGTCCCTCATGTTTGGCCTTTTACAGCATAGTCAGAGTCGAGGACTGTGACCTTAGGCAGGGTGGGACAACGTTTTATAAACGAGCTACAAATGCTAAAAGGAGACCTCTTGCTGTCAGACGACGTTTAAACAATTATTTTTTTCTGTTAAAAAGAAGGGAGGGAGAGGGAGAGGGAGAGGGAGAGGGATGAGTGGCTGGGATGATTGGAGGAAATAATTCAAAAATGATTAGTCTGGTGATGGCAGTGATTAATCAAATGGGGAACTGTGTTGCTTTACTTACCAGTGTATATAATTTCCTATCCAGCTCTTTGTTTCATGACAGTCTCTAAACCCCTGCTTTGATTCATGCCATTTGTTTTATCTTTTTTCCTTATTTTATAGAGATAGACTATGTATTACCAATTCAGTCCCTTTGCACATAACTAAATAAATTAGCATAAGAACCAATTTGGTACTAAATCTGACCATTATCTTCAGTAGGATCTAAGCTAAAAAAACCTACATGTATTAATATAAAGCCATTAAGTTTCATGACACAAAAGTAAGGATTAAGATCATTTGATTGGATATCTCTAGTATTAACATTGTCATTATAATTAATAACTAAGTCTATTCTTCCCTTACACTCATGATTGTCAAGCTTCTATGTTGGGCCATATCAAGTGGGAGGTTTTTTTAAAAAGTAAATGTATGCTCATTTTCTTGTGGGTTATTATTCTGATTTTTCATGCAACTCACTCTTATATTGTTTGGTGCGAATTGTTTTATCCCTGGAAAAAGAAAAAATTGAATTGATTTTTTTCAATAAAGAGCATTTCGTTTTCCTAAGAGACGGTAGGAATGCAAGATATCTCTCTCTTGCAGAATTAGAAATACGCGCATTGCGTAGAATCCTCTCATGGTTACAAACAAGTTAACACTTCACCTGTATGGACTCATGATTGTCAAACATCTATGATGGGACCATATCAAGTGACCTTGTTTTAGAAGAAAGTTCAGGGGCATTTTCTAGTGGGTTGTGCCTTTCTGTGAAGAGAGGATTACTTGACGAAAATAAAAATTGCTCAAACTCCCTGCTACCTACTCTTCTATTATTGTTTGGTGCGACATGTTCTCCTTACGAAAAGGAAAAAAAAATGAGTTTCTTCGACAAAGAGGACTTGAATTTTCTATGGAAGAAATAGGTTTGGAGGATACCTCTTTCCTGTGGAAATAGAAATCCATAAATAGCGGGATCCTCTTTTTGCACAAACAATTTATAGCTTCACATGTACGTCAAATTGTCTCTGCCAGTGGACAACACATGAAATCCAAATCTATTGAGCCCAATTGGGCCAGCCCACCTTTGATCAGTGTAAACTCCCTCCACATTCATTATCCCTCTTAATCCGGGACCATGCTCAATTTGACATTTTGATCCTTTATTTGAATTACATTAAATTCATTAAACTTAAATATCAATATCCGGTCCATATCATTTTTTCTATTTTGGAAAACTGAGTTTTTTAAAAGAAGCCTTATCCTTTGATCCTTTGAGGCTCCCATTTACAATTTGGTTGACGTATTCAAGTGAGATTCGGCCACCCATCAAAAATCTAAACTACTAAAAGTAAATTTTGGCCTTTAAATTTTGTATTGGATGTGGTGGCCCATTGTGTGTGATCCACTCCTAATATCCTACCTTGCAACAGTTGGATCCCATGTTGATGATGTTGGTTTCTTCTTCCCCTCTATAGCTGGGTTATACATCAAAGGATTAGGAATCTACTAATCTGGAACCTATTAGTGGAATTTTGTTCACATTGAGGCCCACTGAATCACAGAGGATGAACCATTGGAAAATGGGCCCATTCTTTTTTCTTTTATTTTAAGCCTTGTGCCAAGTAATCAACACCCAGGCAGGTTCATTCTACTGTATTGGTGCATCAGAATTGATAAATTCCTCATGTTTAGAAACGTCATTTTCTCTATAAATCTCGAATCCAATGAAGGGGATTGATTCCCTGTCTCTCTCAACTGAATTGACAGAATGGACCACTGCAATATGGGTCCATTCTGCTCTATAGGTGCATCAGAATTGACATGTCCCTTGTGTTTTATAATACATATCTCTCTCTCTCTCTCTCTCAAACTTTTCTCCATTGAGATTGTCTACTTGGGTCAATCAACTTTTCTCCATTGAGATTGTCTACTTGGGTCATTGAGATTGTCTCCTGGGGTGAGTGTGGTTTTGTAATTGGAGTGGTGTGATGTATAATGCTCTTGTATAAACCCCCTATTTCTCTTCCTTTGCTTTTTATTCTTGTATTTGGCTTCTCTCTTAATAAGTTTTATTATCGTTTAAAAAAAGAAAAATCATCTCCATTTGCTTTTGTGCTTTTATTACTCTCTCACACAAACTTGTCTCCGTTGTTTTTGTGTTTTTATTATAAACACGTACAAAGACTGATGCACTCGATGTTCTTAAAAATTTTAGGGTTTTCCTCACTATGTTATGGAGAAAATATTGTAACTTTTAGATAATTCAGATAATAAAAAAACACAAAATAAATATGGAGTTTTGTTAAAATCATTTTGAAGATTTCAAAATTTTTTTCATTTTTTTATTCAGTTTTCTTACCAGTTTTTCAGTATTTTCATTTTTGTTGCTATTTAGTAAATATTGAGTTATTACGGAAATATAGACAATTTCAAATGATCTAAATTTATGTAACATTTTGATCATCTCAAAAAGAGCTTTCCAATGATATATAAATATAATGAATATAACAAATGGATGTGGATAAAAAAAAATATGGCCTCTAACTGTAGTTAAGAAAAGAATGGCTATGGGTTGCCTGCCTAAATTACTTCAAATGGGATCTTAAAATATTATAGTCTGCACTTCAAGACCTTTCAATGGTATATTATACACACAAGAAGCCCTTGTTTATATGGGATTTGGGAGGGAGGGAGGGGGCCCTTGTTTATATGGGATTTGGGAGGTGGGGGGGTGGGGGTGGGGATCTGGGCAAGTGGAAATCCTCATTTTGTGAGCATAAATTTATAATTCGGGGAAAACCTAGTCTAGCAAGTATAAATTTATGAGGATCTGGGCAAGTGGAAATCCTCATTTGTGAGCATTTTCCCCACTCCAAAGGGTTTTGGAGACCTTCCATCTTTTGCTTTAATTTTTTTTATCTAGTATACACATTGATACAGACCAATATCAATGAAGTGAAACCCTTAGCTATAAAAATTTTCAATGAGGAATTCTTATTATAAAGGTAGTAAGGAATCCTCAAATCTACAGATTCCTCACCTCTTACTAAACGTGTGCTACTGAAAACTAATTTAGCCGACTGCCTTTTTGGCCCCCTTACAAAGCATTTTGGAAACCTTCCATTTTTTTTTTTGTGGATTTACTCACCAACATTAATTTTTCTCAACTATACACATTGATATGCACCGATATCGATTAAGTGAAATCCTTAGCCATACAAGTTCTCGACGGGGAATCCTTGTTATAAGGGTAGTGATGAATCTTCAAATCTACAGCTTCCTCACCTATTACTAAACGTGCGCAGTGCTATGGAAAACCTATTTTGAGGACTACCTTTTTGTATTATGCCGAAACCCTATTCCCCTCCCCCTAAATAAATAGGTTTTTTTTTGGGCGGAATCGTAGACAATGAGCTCATCCTTCTGCTTTCCCTCGAGGAAAATGGCTTCACCAAGGGTGCGTTCTGTAAATGTTGCAGAAGAGAAACCCTTCCATGGATTTATATTTCCTACAGCCCTAGGTAGGAACTCGAGATCCTCTCCATCGTGGATATCAAGCACTTTCGGTCACTTATCTATATTGTTTCCTCGCCGCACCAAACATCAATGACGAAGGCACTGGAAAATCAGACTCCTTATCTCCTTCCCTTTCTACAGTAACCCCCCTGCACAAATTCATTCCAAATGTAGAACTTTTTGCACTTTCGGAAAAGCATTTTCGCTTTCCACGCTTTTATTTTTTGAGAAAAGCAGATACACAAACGTGTCCCTACGAGAAACAAAATTTTCCTTGAGGAAATAAAGTACACTTCTCTCTATTGAAGTTGAATCCTTCCATTATCAAAAAATGTCATTTAACTATTACTAGTTATTTTTCATATATAGAAATGTTTCAAGCTGTTTTCTCTTACATAGCTTTCTCTATGCAAATCTGGGAAGCATTGGTATATCCATAGGTTGGGCCTGCCCAGTCCGCATTGGGATGCCTTTGGGCTTACTCCTTGACCCAATTTTCCGGATCAAATCAAACGGGCCGGGCAGTCTATTTATGCTTAAAGGCCCAGCCCAGCTTGACATATTTAGCCACTAAGGCATATGCAGATTTTAAAGATGGGATGGGTCTGGGCTGACTTTAAGGTCCATGGGCTGAGCCTGTAAATATTTAACACGTTAACTAAACAGGCAGGCTATACAAGCTGCCCCATCAAGTGCAGCCTATAACACCAATAAAAGAAACCAATGGTGTAATGAACACATACTCTCTTTCTATTATCAGTTATAGGGATGTTCATGGCCTGGGTCAAGTCAGGATGTATGTTTTCCAAGTACAGCCCACTCAGCTATGGGGCCTAAGATTATACACTTTCTGACATTCAGATCCAGCCCATTTGCACAATAAGACAGTATCCCTTTGCGTTAAATATGTTGGGCCGGACCTTTTAGCATTATAGTCTCGGGTTCAGTCAACCTTTGGCTATAAAATTAGGCCCAAGTACAGCCAACGGGCCTAATAACATTATTGGACAAATGCACCTCAATGCAGGCTGGACTCCGGCCAGGCTGGTCCGGCTCATGAGCACCTCTCAGCATTCATCATCCATGACGTGAACATTGTTTTTATAACATGGTACATGAGAGACAACAACTGGTTTCCCTTTGTTGCCTTTCTTTACAAGTGGAAAGGAAAGTGACTTGAGGACCAGGCAGAGCAGCCCCTGCCATGAAAGTGGCAGACAAGATCAAAAAAGACTTTCAGACATTTTTTTTTCTTTTCTTTCTTTTTCATGGAAATACAAGCTACATTCATGTTCCGTTTGGACATTGTAGCCTACTATGAGCTGATTATATATTAAATTCTAATCTGTTGGATATATGGGTTTTGGGTTTTGGCTCATTTTGTAGGCCCTAGTACCCATTCATATTAGGGTTAAGTGGTAATTTTATTTTTGTCAAAAACTATATATTATCTCTTTTTGGTTGTAACCCTAATTTGAGATATGAAACTCTGTTTAGTGAAGAAGGAGCAAAGCTTTGTCCATGGATGTAAGTGTGAAATCACCGAACCACGTAAATCATGTGTTCATCTTGTGTGGCATGATTTGATTGCTTGTTGATCGCACGCTTCCGTACACACGATCACAACATAATCTAATTAGATCTAAAGCAAATAGCTTAAGATTTTGATTTCTTATTTACATTTAATTTGTTTGGTTTTTTAATATAATCTTATTTCATCAATAAGTATATTTGATAATTATAAAGTATATTCAGAGAAGTTGTGAAAACCTTGAGAAATCTTTCAATCTAAGCTAATGGCAGAGTCATCAGGAATGCGTCAGAATACCCATCTAACTCTCCTTGGCTGCAAAGATTTTATGCTAGAATACTTGCTGCTCTCATTTCAAATGCTCTTTTTTTGGCAGCAGCTTCAGTGATTCCTCTGTCAAATCGACAAAAGCTGCTGCGCACCTCAGGTACTTTGATTCAATCTATTTTGCTGAAAGCTGAGCCCTCTGTGTTTTGGCTCTTTTAGAGTGTTGTTTTTTGTGCTACTATTTGCTCTTTTCTTGTCTGGCCTACATTGTGGGCTTTTGGCTTGGGCCGGGTTTGGGCTTTGTTAAGATGCCCCATTACTTGTAATTTTTACTTTTTGGAAATATATACTTATCTTTTAAGAACAAGTACAGAAAAGAGCTTATTTGAGTGAGATTTATTATTCCCAAAATATTATCTTACATATATATACAAAAGTTCTATCATCTTTTTATTTCTATAAACAATGAACATACTACAACCATGAAAGATTTGTATCATCTCTCTTTCATTCATACAAAAAGAAAGGACTTGGAGGGAGAGTTACATGGGAAGAATAAAATAAATATGCTACTTGTTTTACAATTTGCCAAAGCTATGGAAGGAGACCGCAATCCTAAGCAGAGAGAGAGAGAGAGAGAGAGAGAGAGAGAGAGAGAGGCCACTGAAAGAGATGGTCATTTTTAGTTGTTCTGATTTTCAAAATGTTTGCTCCATTTTAAAGTTCCACTCCTATTACCATATCATAAGTGAAATCTCGAAGTTGAATTCAACCCCCATCCTCCTCGCACAGAACCTCTACCTTATCACCAGGGGTGAGCTAGGGTTATCTATTATAAGGTACCCTCCAATTCGCCATTTGATCGTTATCTTAAAAGAGGACGTCTTTTAAGAGGCTATGGCAGCTTGGGTAGCTGTAGATTTCTGTAAGTCTTTTACAAATTCAACAATTGATATTAGAAGGTGATTCATTGGAGGTTGTCAAAGCACTTAGGTGTGAAAAAAGGAGTTCCAACCGCAATGGACAATTTACCGACTCTACTAAATCGATTTTAAACTCCTTTCAATTATGGCAAGTTGAACATGTCAAGAGGGATGCAAATAAAATGGCACATAGATTGGCGAAGGAAGTTCTACTCGAACCGACAAATCATATTTGAAGAGACTATGCTCCACAATTTATTTATGATCTTGTAATCCTTGAATGTGATATTCCTGATAATTCTTAATACAATATGATATTCTCTCTCAAAAAAAATAAAATGAGGACGTTTTTATAAAATCATTAAATTTGAGTATCCACAATTAGTGGTTATGATAATTTAAGAGGATTGATATTTTACATGCCCTAAGTTTAATTGAATTCTTTCCACTCTCACGCATGATTTGTATGCCATTAGTGGGCCCCACTAATGAGCTCAAGGCGCTGCACATGCTTGTGTAAGAATCTACTGATTGTAGTAAGTGCACCGAGGTAGTACTAGTGGTGAATTATTTCCCCTTCAGTTTGCAGGATTTACGTGAGTTCTATGGTCTTCATTTGGTTGAAGTTGATTTTGACTCCAAATTGATGAAATAAGATTGCTGACAACGATGAATTGTCAAGGTTAATTAATGATGTTTGTAAGGTCCTCAGATGTTTATAGTTCAATACGATACCAATAAATCTCACTTTTCAATTGAGTGAGTAAGATTGCATTTCTTATTAAAATGTGCTTATGTTAGTGAAGGTTGTCCATGCCTGTTTCACATGATTGATCCTTTTAGCATAAACGAGGATATATTAGATATAAAAGTCAGATACAAGAAGATGTTACATAACAGAAGCAACGAGTAACAATCATAACAGAAAACTTCAAAAGACGATCAAAAGTTGAGACAGAGAGTCCCTGTCCAGCACCAAAAATGTCTCCAAAAACCCCCCCCCCCCCCCCCCCCCCCCCCCACAACCTATTTGCCTCAATTATATATTATTTAGACTTAGATATTATATCTATTTTTGTTATGGTAGTTTGGACTTTTCCTATGAATTAGGCATAGTTTTGTGTTTTTAGGGGTCTTTTGCAATTTCTAGAAGTGTTAGGGGGTTAGATGTGTTTTAGTAGAGTTAGTTAGTCAGTTAGAGGCCCTTATGTGTTATTTCTAAATTAGATATGGGTTTTCCTTAAAGAATTGTGCAACAAACCTAAAATGCCCTAAATGCCCTGAAGCCCCTTCATTAACCAAGCAACTAAGGGTGGGCTATATAATAAAACCCATCTCCCTCTCCAACGAATCCCATCTCTCCCTCATTTCCCTCTTCTCCTTCAAATTCCCTCCATCTCTCTTTTCCCTCTTTCAAAATTAAGGTTTTCTAACTAGATCTATGGCTTCCTCCATTAAGATGACGAGGAGTTCTCCAAGCTACAACCATCCTCAACCAAGAAGCTTCATCTCCTTCTCTAGTTTTTCTTCTCCTCTTAAATTTAATGTTAATTTCATTCTGTAGCTCTAATTCCATGTAGATCCATCATCTTTACTCAGAATTCTCCTTTCTTATGCACTTTTCTCATTGGGAATGGGTGTAGGAGGTGTAGAAATTGGGAGATATATAGGTCTTAGGGGCTGATCTAGAAATTGGAGGTCTAGGAGCTTGGATCTAGAGTTTTTTTGGCTTGGATATAGCAGATCAAGTTAGGAGACCATCTTAGGAGACCAAAGGCAAGTGCAATATACACTTATCATTGAATGCATGCTTTATTTTTTATAAATTTCGCAATAGATTGTCAATTTGATGCTTGATCAGTAGATCTCTTCCTCTATAAACTTTATTTTGTATTTTTAGTCATTGATGGATGAGAAACCCCCATTTGGAAGATCAATGGCCTATTTGTGATGGTTTGATGATTGATGAAGGTGATTTCATGTTTGGAGATGATTGTTTATGATTTTGGACGAAAATTGATGGATTTGGATGGAAAGTTAGATAAAAATGGAAGAAGGCAAAAACTAGGTATTCCGAACTCTGTGTAAACTCGGTCGACCTACGGACCTTTTACAGTTGATAACAAACATTGCAGAACCCCAAATTGAGAGCTACCTGTCAAGCTGTCTGTAATTCCTTGTCAGTCGATCGAGGACCTCTCACAGTTAACCGATAACAATACATCCTTTGACTCTGACATGATAGATAGAACCTTGCCAGCCTATGTCTTCGGTCGACCTAGGCCCTTTCTAGGTCGACCAACAAAGAACCCTATCACTTAGTATGCTCAGTCAACCTAGACTCCTCCGCGGTCGACCACATTGCAAGCAGTAACTTCCAAAATCTGTATCTTTTAATACTTGATCTCAATTGGGCCTCATTGACCTTCCATTTTAACTGTTATTATTGGACTAAATATTAATCAAAGGCTGAGTTAAACCTTGACCCATGTTGCCACCTAAAAGGAGTTTTAGGGTTGTAAAAATGGAACCGATTTGGTGCTTAAAAGTGGTCTTGGACGCCATCTACCTTCAGAGCACCAAATCATCTATAATTAAGCATCTGAAATCCCTTTGACAACTATTTTGGTGAAGTGAGACCTACACCTGAATGTGTGGCCTTGACTTGGTTGGATTACTTACTTATGTCCTTTTATTGATTGATATGGACATCACAAGTTTATACGCACTCTCTTTACTTTCTAGTGTTATTCATACCATTGCTAAGCCTGATTAATAAATGAAAATGAGGACCGTGACCTAGGGTTGACGTTGAAGAGACCTTGGATGTATATGGAGGACATTTGACTAGTGTCTGTATCTAGACAGGGTATTTATGGCCCAATGGTTGGATGGATGTAATTACATAGAGTAGATGGCCTAATGGTATTCATGGCCTAATGGTATTTATGGCCCAATGGTTGGATGGATGTAATTCCATGGAGTACCCCTTCTATGGTTGGATTATATTATGGAATTTATTTGTATCAGCATGACGATGGACTATGGTATAGATGTATGGACATTAAGATGGATGTGTGGCATATTTAGATGATGGTATGGGTTGGACCTTTGATACCGGACTGTGTATGGACTTATGGGACATTGATCACAAAAGGGTAGCCTAGCTAGACACTGATCTTATTATGTAGTTTTGATGATGGACTATGGTATAGACGTATGGACATTATGATGGATATGTGGCATATTTAGATGATGGAATGGGTTAGACCTTTGATACCGGACTGTGTATGAACTTATGAGACCTTGTTCACAAAAGGGTAGCCTAGCTAGACACCGACCTTATTATGTGGTTCCTTAGAGTCGGCATTTACAACCACTCAACTGAAGAGCTCAGCCTTGGCACCGATCACCCTTCGTAGAAGTTATTTATATTTCAACATCATGATGTACCTTTTGAAGTGGATGTACGCCATTGGGTATCACACGACATTGCACAATACCAAATTTCGGCCAGTAGACGCCGGTAATATTGTTTCTGCCTGGCTATGATCTCGTGCATTCACTGTCGCAACTCTATGTAGTCCGGGAGGGCAGCGTCATAATTTTCTGCGGTAGTAGCCTGTGTGGACGTGCTATATTGATTAGATGGATGATTAGCATGTTCCTTTTATTTTGATCAATGATGTTACATTATTGCATAATCTGCTTAGTATTGTCCCACTGTTACTCTATTAATCTTAAAACTGTCAATATTCCCTTTTGATACATGCATCTGCTATATTGGTATATTGTGTTGCCATGATCCTTGAGATCTAACCCATTATATTTTGGTGCTTAGGTATGGTTACCGACCTTGTTGCCTCGGAGGGCAAGGCGTTCTATGAGGCGCCCTTAGCGAAGGATTTCGGGTGGGGTCTGGGCAACGTAACAGTGTTCCCTGAGGATGGAGAGCCTGCACAGGGGGTTGAGTGATGTTCTTTTTTAAGATTTAAGTGTCATTTGTGTGAGGCTATCTTTGAGATATGTTAACTAACTTTTATTCATACTTTGACACATAGCTAGACTTGCACCATATATTTCCTACATGTTTGGATACCATTGGACTTGTTTTATTGCTTCTGCTTACTTCTCTTACTGCTTCCAAATTTAAATGTTCAACTTATTATGGTATTAAAAGTTTTAAATTGGACATTGCTGCGGGCCTACGAACCTAGCTGTGTCGCGCGTTAAATCCTAGCCCATGGTGGTAAACTTGAGATTCGTAATTGTCAATTGTTAATTGTCGGCTTACCTGGCAAAAAAGGCCCTTGTGTTTCAGAGATACACCTCGGGAGGATGGATCTAAGCCGATGAACCCGTATTTTTGTAATGATTTTGTACAGAACATCGCAATGACTAATATGTTGATAGTTTGTAAGTTGGTTTAGTTGGTATATTCCATCCTTTTTAGGAAGTAAAACTGTATGAGTGTTATTCATTGCAGAATCCAATTGATGAAAGAGTCTTTGACATAGTTCATGACTTAGGGCTTGAGTAGGTTCCAATTGGATTGATAAAAGGATGCATTGAGACCATCCGGCCCTAGGGTTGTGTGCTTGCCAATAGCAAAGAGGGCTAGTCGAACACCAAGAAGGTTAAGGTTATCCTCGTCGGAAACACACTACAAAAAATGAGAGGGAAATGATGTTGGTGTGTGGGTGCATAAAACATATTGCTCAAGTAGGACAAACAATGGTTTTTCGGTTCCTCAATAGATTGATATTCGGTCCCTATTGCATATTTGAGGTATGAGATTCGATTCCTTCCGAAGTGAGCTTTGGTAATACGATGAAAGGATTTGGTGATCGAGTCGAGCCAGTTCACCATTGCACGTCAGTGGCAGTACACCTTATCCTGGTTGATTTTAAGGGCCTGTTTGTTTACCAAGCATTTCTGACTAGTAATCTGGTGGTCGGGTATTCCTGGGTTTTATGTCAAAAATGCACGGTTTGTTTATATTCGTATATGAAAAGCCAGCAATCCTGGCATTTGAATTCCTCAAAAAGTAAGCATTTGGAATGCTAGAGATTGGACACGCATTTGGGGTTTTATAGAAGAGGAGTATTCCGGTGGGAGTTTCAATCTCTTCAACGGGCATCTTCCCGTTGAGATTCCAACAAAAAAAAATAGTAATAAAAGGTGGTATTCCAATTCTTCTCTCTTCCACCTTCTCTATTTTCTTTTTTCTTTTTCCATTTTCTGTATATATTACCGTCGGACTTGTGGTGTTTTGGAAAAGGGATTTGGATTTGGGGTATTTGCAGACAAATATAGTTGTGTGGCTTAGACATGTAGTTCGAGTTTTTAAGGGCTACAAGATGGAAACGAGCTTCATCTTTGCCTTAGTGCAATGGGATTTTGGTTTTCTGAAGATCTGTTTTGATGGTGACGTAGGTGGTGGAAATGAGACAGATTGTAGGGAGTGTCGTTGGTGGTGGGCTGGTGGCAGAGAAGAAGAGAGTTAGATGGAGGGAAAGGAGGAGAGTGCAAAAGAGCAAAATGGGAATTGGAGAGAACATTGTTATCGTCTTCACTTTTGCAGGGAGTGACGGAGAAAAGGGGATGGGGCTGTGTGAAAGGGGGGTTATAAATATCATGAAATGGGTTCTCTCAAAACTTGTCCTGGAGATTTTAGTGAGGATTCTTTAAGGTTATTGTAAATCCGTGATTATTGTACTACACTTATCTACTTATTTTAGTATCTTCTGTTAAGTGATGTTGAGCAAAATGGAAGCACATTTTCACTTTTTGAGTAGTGGCAACAGATCTGGATGCTTAGCCATTGACAATGGTGTCAATGAAGTCCTAGAGTTCAGCTCTCCATCTTTGAATCAGAATGCAATAAAACCAGGAAACTTAATATAATCATCTTTTGGTAGTCACAACTTGCACAATAACATGAAATGTACCAATTCCTTTTGCAAGGATGCATGACTGTCACAGCAGAGGAAGCGTGGAGATATTCTCAGAATTAGCTACCTTTAGGACATCCATCGTTGGTGTGTGGCTTGTAATGTTCCAGCTTGTACAAAAAGAAAAGGAACTAGTGGACAGGTTCTCATAGTCCAAGAAACAATTTTACTTTGGATAACACGTAGGATATCATTTAATAGTTGGGATTTTTGCCTGCAACTAGAGTATTTATGGATGTATAGTTTTGTTGATGTCTTTTTATAGAACAAGATAAATATGGCATTATTGTTATTTGAGGCATATGTAGGGCTCAAATGGATGATTAATATTTTTTGAATAAGATGGATGTGGAAAAATATATAAAAATATTAATATGTATTTTATGCTTGATTCTGCATTAATGTCACATGGTTCTTTTTTTTTTTTTTTTTTTTTCCAGAAATCCCTATAAATTATCAAATAAAGAATTTCGGAAATTCAAAATGGATTTAAATTTCTTCAGCTAATCATTCCTACCAAAACCTCCAAACATAAGTACTGCTCAACACTCCCCTTTGATTCAGTTGTGGTGTTGTTTCTCTTGGGATTCAAACTCGGGACCAATTAACTCTATTATCATATTATATTTCTTAACTAATCATTTCTATCGAAACCTCAACAAGCCGGTCATGGAACTGAGCCCAACCCACTCAAATGTGTGCCGACAAATCCTAAGTCGTGAGACCTGAAGGGACTAAGAAGGATGAAAGTCCAATGAAAAGAAGCGACAAAGGTGTCACTATTACAGCCCATATTTTCTTGTGGGCTTAGTATACTCTTCTTGTCTCCTATAACCAGCCATGCATCTCTCGGAGTGATATGGCCTATGCATGGGTCTCCTGAAAAAGGAGAGTAGTGACGCTAGAGACGGCGTCATTTTGTCCAATCCAGAGAGGCATAAATGGCTGAAAGGTCAAAAGGACTTGACCTTGAGCTAATGGGCTGTGCTAGGAAAGTGAGGTCTTGGTCAGAAGTATATATGAATTGGAGAAAGGTCAACATAGTCTTTATTCCAGCTCACCCAGATTCCTCCCAAAACCCAGAACCATGTGCAGCCACTTTTTTGTCTACTGGAAGAGGGTCAAGTTTTTTTTAAAACTGCATTTAGGGTATGGGAGTGGGACAGGTGGGGATCTTGATGAGTTAGGGATTGAATATACATATAACAAAGATAAGTCCTCTGAAATGAAACGCATACAGACGAGTGACTTAGGCAAGTCTGCTTAATGAAGACAAGTCAACTCCGATTGACATGGGTGAATAACAAGGATTTAAAGTATGGTATGGTTTAAGGGTCTCATATAATATACATCTGTTCTCTTGTCCAATAAGATAACTCAATTAATTACCTGGTAAACCGTGAATCTAATCTGAACCCAACTCGGAGACTATTGGTGACTCAGGCAGATCACTGAGTAGAGCAACATGGTGTGAGTTTGGCCTGTTGAGTTGAATTGACACGTCCAAGTCACAGCCAGTCTCTTTGTTTAGTAATGGTCCTCACAAGTGATTTGACCATGTTAAATGACTTCCTCAATCAATCCTGCCCACCCTTTAATCATAATTGACCTGCAAATTAGTAGTCATAAACAGATTAAGAATTTGCATAGAAAAGGGCCATCACTGTAGGGCTATGATCTGTTGAACATGATCACCATTGGATATAGTCCATCAACAATAGTTCCATCAGATAAGAACCCCAACATCGCAAGGCACAATTGTAAACTGAGTTAATCTTCGAATGAGATTACATTGGATACGGTCTATCTGCAGTGGGTCTCCATCCATCCTAAATTTGGACACACCCCGCCGCCCGCCCCCCCCACCCCCCACCCCCGGTTGGATTTTGAGGACCCTACACGTAAAAGAGTTTGACAAAGTCCATGGACTACCAATTTAATAAGCAATCCTCGCTTCCCATGCCAGTAAATAATGATGAATCTAACTCTCTGGTTAGTGTCCAATGGGTAGCAGATGCGGGTCTTATGGAAGGGTTGGTGGCATCGTCAGAAGTGCAGTTTTCAGGAAATCATCGGCATGCAAAGTACGTGGAGTTTTTCAAAGTTTTGGAATTTGTTTATTTATTTATTTATTTTTTAAGGAAAATTATAAAGATTTCCCAACGCTAATCAGTGATAAAGATTCGAATTTTTGGAAGAAAAAAAAGAGAATAATCGCATTTTAGGTTTTTTATTTTCACAAAAGTGCTCATAGGTCTCAATACAGTGATCTGTGCTGACTAATTACCTCATCCAAACCCTCTTTTCTCAATTCTCATCAGGAAAGCTCAACTTCTTTTAATGTGGAACTAACTATTTGTAAAGGTGGTGACTACTAATAAGAACTAGTATGGCTCAAAAATCACATGAAGACCAGACCCATATGTGTCGATGACAAATTGCTTAAATATCAGCCAGGCTCACATTGTCAGATTGAGAAGCCTCCCATGTGAACTACAACTAATAATTACCAATCCTACACGCAATTTATTAATTATCATATTCCACACTTCATTTTCTCTCCCTGACAAGGTAACTTAGTTGACAAAAACCACTTCAATCTAACTAGGTGTTAGGTGTCACGCCACCCATATTATATATTAGAGAAAGGTCCAAGTGTTCCATTTTTCCCTTTGTATTCACTCCCTTCTTACCTCTCATCTTTATCAGTTCAGTCCACGATTGGTGTGAGTTCCCCCTGTGATTAAACTTTGACTATTCCGGGTTTTGTTCACCCACTCATGAAATACGTATTAAATGGGACAAAGCCATGTATCAAATGGGTCGCTTTCCATTACCTATTTCTGGATATGATTATGGCCTCTGGATCACTCATCACCATCACCATCACCATCACCATCACCATCACCTTCTTATTCCTTTAGTAGAACCCAATGGTACCTCCAACTGGATAATCAATTAATCATATCTCTGGTCCTTTTATATATATATATATATATATACATGTTTCTCTTAAGCTGAAGCTTAGTTTATCCTAAACTGGAATAATGCTCGTCCCACAAATCAAAGTTGATTATATCTGTTTTTTTACATGATGGAACTGATAAATCCAGTTCTAGTTGGATTTATCTTGATTTTGGAGACGATCATCATGCAAAAAAACAACGATAATCAACTTTGATTTGTATGACTAATACTATTTCAGCTTAGGAGAGCAGAACCCTGTGTGTGTGTCTAGATGGATGGAATGGCGAGCCTTACATTAAATGATATTATATCTAAAGCCATTAATTTTTATTTTATATAATTACAGTTTAACTGAATGTAAGTTTTTTAGTTAGCAATTCATTAGGTAAAGTTTTTTAGTTAGCAATTCATTAGGTTTTGGAACAAAACTCAAGTAAAAATCGAGTTGTAATTTTTCAATTTTTAGATATGGACTGTGATGTGACTTTACATCGAAAATTGATGGAAGATATAGGAATTCGCCACACGACCCCTCGCTCGAGCGAGCCCCATAGGAATTCACCACATCAAGATAGAGGAGGCTCCTGCTTCAGCGAGCCCCTTGCTCATTTGAACAATCCTTGGGAATTTTTCCTAGCGATTTGGAAATCATTATGCAAATTTTTGTCCAAATGCCATTTTTATTCCACATGATCTGAGAAACCCTTGCACGACCCTTTGGCATATTTAAAACATACTCTTGCAACCCTAACACTTACTCTCTCCTATTCATTCAGTCAAGAATTTCTCTGAGAGATCACTGAGTGTTTTCTATACAAGAGTGATGCGCTGAAGAAGTTTTGATTCATCCTATTCTCTGAAGCACTTTAAAAAGGCATTTAAGGTGGTGATCTCATGCAGGGTGAAGGTGAACGGTGAGTCGTCGACAACTATTGCAATCTTTAGGTTGAGTTCAATATGGGTAAAGGTTCTGTGAATGTCTCGTAACCTTTTGATTATGATGCTTGGTCTTCTGTGGTCTAGATGAAAAGATCAGTGGTTTTTTCTGAGTAGGGTTTTCCATATAAAAAAATCACTTACCTCCTCATGTCTTACTTGTGGTTGATTGATTTTTGGATTTAGATTAATTATCATTAGATTAATTAATTAAAATTGAAATCTATAAATAAATTTGATTTAGGACCTCAAGTTGTGTTAAGGCCTAAATGCAACCTTCATTGATTACATTTATATTGCTAATATCTATAAATTATCAATACTTTTAATATGCAGTAGAACATTATATCAGCAAAAGCAAGCTTTTACCTGTAGTTGATTTTCATAAACTATATATTAACCTCAACATCCAAGTTTTTATTATCAATTTCTAATTCTTAAAAAAAAAACCTACAATTTTTTTTATATTTTTATTACTAATAAAATATAATTTATCATTACTAAATAGTCAATTACAATTGGCAATATTAAATGTCTAATCTATATAGGACAAAAACCTTTTCTTTTTCAAAATTGTCTAATAATAATTTAAGTGCTCATATTGCCTCAAATCACACATTGCTTTGAATATATATTCCGAGATAATGAGCATCTAATTTTGACTTCTTTTATTTTTCTTTTAATAAATATATGGAGGTGAAAAGAAAATTAGTCTTATTTATATACATCATGGTCTTGTTTGGCAGCATTTTGTGTGACATAAAATCCAGAGAGATCGATAGAAAAAGTAGAAAGAGAAATGATGAAAATTTTTAGATATGTCTAGAAACGAATAGAAGAAACAATGCCTTCCAAACAAGCCCAATAATTAAGAATCTCTATACGCATGAATTACATTCCGATTCCTTACTATATTTTCGCGGTTTGCCGAAAGGAGTTAGATTCGCTTGGCTTTGTAGAACCCGGATTCCTCGGACACGTTTGATGCGTACCTAACGCCTACGAACGGTCCAGATAAAGAGGTCGCGCGCGCGCAACAATGGCGCGAGCAAGTAGCTCTCTCACGTGGAAAACAAAGAAACTCGTTTCCTCTCTTGTCTTTCTACCGAAAGCGCGAGCCACGGATACAATTACAAAGAGCCCGGACCCGAGCGGCCGAGTTGTATGTTTTGCAAGACTTACTCCGATCTTCACGCTAATCCCACCTTCTAATCTCTCACTAATCTTAAAATCTCCTTCCCCTTCTCGAAACCTCCCTTTCTCCGTTTCAAGTAGAAAACGCGGAAAGCCTTTTCCTCCTCTTCCTTCTTCTTATATATAGTCTTGTTTTCTAGGTTTCTTTTTGAAGTTCTGATGGAATTTGAATGCTAGAAATCTCCAAACGCATGTTCAACTAACAGTCCAAGTATTGACTGTTAGTTTGATATAAAGAGAGGAGCAGGAGCGAGAGAGAGATCCCTTTACAGAATAACAACTTTTCTGACTTGGAATTTCTTGTCTTTGGGGCCTAAAACGCGACGCACAGGAACTCTTGAGTAGGTTCTGATCTGACAGGGGTTGGGTTGGGTTTGGTTTCTGATGAGTGTTTGAAGTTTTTTAGTGTGTGGAAGAAGAGATGGAAAGGAATGGAGGAGCTGAATTTTTTCACAAGGGATCGGAAGATGAAGCGGTGTTTGAAGAGAGTAGGGAGATGGTTCGCTCTTTCAGTGCGGCGGAGGGCGGTCTGAATGCGGGTTTCTTGCCGAGGATTTCTTCTGCTCTGGAAATTTCTGGTCCGAGGGATTCCCCGCAGAGAATCGCTTCTTTTCGGCGCGGTGTGTTCTTGCACTTCTTTTAGATTGAAAGCGCTTATTATGGTCATCTCCTTTTTCTTTTTTTTGACTGTTAAGTGTGTTTGTTAGGATTTTAGGGAAAAAGATGTGATATGTTGAGATGCATGTGTTTACATTCAGTAGAACTATTCAGTATTGCACTGATTAATGCTCTTTTGGTTGTTGGATTGAAGTAAAGAATTAGTTAGTGTGATTAAAAAATTGGGATTCTTGAGGTGATGCTAGTAATGTGTGAGGATGGTGATGTGGTAGAGTTTGTATTGGGGTCAATGTGGCATTTGTTGTTTGTGTCTGTGTGTGATGGGTGATGTTTAACTGGTGGATCCTGTTATGGGTGGATCATGTTTGAAAAATGATGTTGTTTGAACTGAAACCTGATCCACACCAGTTTTCCCTACTTTTGCCTACTGGGTGTCAACCTTCAATCATTTTCCTTTTTCTTCCTTTTTTTAGCTGATCTGTACCTTTAAAGAAAGGTTTAGGATTTGTGGTCATCTTATTGACGGTTTATCCCACATTCCCTTTGGACAATGGGGTTATAGGAGGTAGAGCTGTTCTAAGGTAATTCCCCATCTTACAGCCATGCATTCCATGTGGATGGATCCATGCGTGATGGATCAAACTTTTTGTGGTTTGGCTAGAGGGGCTCGGTGATGAGTACTGAGTAGGATTTGGTTTCATTCTTATGAAATTAGAGAATTGTTGAAGATGTTGTATATCTCTTTCCATCATGAAGCAGTCAAGCTTGCAAAATATGGATTTCTATTTATTTCAGGTCTGATTTTTTATATGTATCCATTGGCACCTTAATGGATAAGTTATTGGCCATCTTCTAATTATATGTTTGGTGGCATTGTGAAAACTATCTCTATCAATATACTTTTTTTTTTTTTTTTTCAATTTTTGGAGAAATGTTACAAATCACCTTTCTGCATATAAAAAAATGGAAAAAAAAAAAAAAAAGAACATGAAGGTGGGTTCTGGGTCACTACTGTGTTCTTGATTCCTTAAGGTTTGAACTTATGTGGCTTGAAAAACCCAATTTTTTGAATTTGATCCAAGAATGGTGCAATCAGAGTGGAAGGGTTGGCAGGATGTAGATTAGTTTTAAAGTTGAAAGCCCTCAAGGATAAGAAGAAAAAAGAGCGGGCAAATCATCTTGTTGGGGCTATTAATCAAGTCAAAGCCACTTTGTTGCTATAGATACATGCTTTGAACATGCATGATGAAATGAGTTAGCTGTAAAAAGCTGAGTGGGTTTGTAGGCTTTTTCCAAGGGTTCTTCACAAGGAAAAGATTAAGAAGAAGAAACTAAAAGGAGGCAGAGATTTCGATGTAAATGTATTAAACAGAGGAATAGGAATATAATTTTTTTTCCATGGGTTGACCTCGTCTTGAGTTTGATCCAACAAGATTTTTATGTTGTATGATGAAGATAAATGGTTTGCAAGCAGGAGGCAGTTTCAAGCTTCTCTATGCTAAGGAGATATGGGATCTTCTATCCCTAGATAATTTGGAGTTTGATCATATTGGTGAGGAGGAGGTAGTTTGGTCAGAGCTGTACTTTCAGGAGGAGCAAGCTAGTAGTGATTTTTGCCTTAGGAGGCGATAGAGCCAGTAGACTGGATGATTTCCCCATTGCCTTCTTATAGCATTTTTGAGAAGAGACCAAGGAGGACGTAATGGACTTCATGTCAGAGTTTCATCATAGATGCAAGTGTCTAAGCTTATTGGGGCTTCATCGTTATTATTTCAAAGAGAGCTGGTGAGGAGTGCATAAGAGATTTCAGGCTGATCAACTTGATTGGAAGTCTTCATTAGATTTTGGTAGGATTCTTGTCAGCTAGATTCCGAAAAGTTCTTCTGATTATTATTTCTATGACACAAAAAGTTTTTTGTACATGGGCATCAGATTTTAGATGGAGTCCTTGTTCCCAATGAGTGCATTCAAGGCATAGAGAGGAGACCTGGTTTGATTTCTAAACTGGACCTTGAAAAAGCACATAAAAATTGATTGGGGTTTCCTTCTTTATATGATGAGGAGACTATACGATTGAGTTAGGTGGTGGGATTGGATTAAGGATTGTGTTTTGTCTACAATGTTCTCAATTTTGATTAATGGGTCTTCAAAAAGCGATTTTCTGATGTCTAAGAGGGTTGAGACAAGGGGGTTCCATCATCTCCTTTCCATTTTGTGATGGTGGCGGGAGCTTTGAGTTGGATGGCGGCAGTAGCAATTGGCTAATCTATTAAAGGGCTTTAAGCCAGCACATGAGTCACCAGTTGTTAGTCACCTCTTGTTTGATCTACTATGAGGCTGATGGGGAGGAAGTAAAGAATATTAAAACTATTTTTTATGTTTTGAAATAGTTTTAGCTATGAAGGTAAACTTTTTGAAAAGTGTGTTGATCGGGATTAGAATAGGAGAGTTGCAAATCAAGGCTTTTGCCAACCTCGTGGGGGTTAAAGTAGGCTCTTTTTTGGCTTCCTATTTGGGACTTCCTCTTAGTATTGTTTCCTTGTCTAGAGCTTTGTGTGACCCATTAATTGGAAGGGTGAAATGCAAATTGACTTCTTGGAAAGCCAAATATTTATCATTCGAGGGGCAATATTGCACTAATTAAGGTTGCTCTTCAAATCTTCTGATTTATTTGATATTATCTTTTAAATGTTTGTGGCGGTTATCAAAAGGATTGAGACATTGCAATGTGATATATTTTGGGAGGAGCGAGAGACCAAAAAGAAATTTCATCATGTGAAGCGGTATGTGGTCCATAAATCTAATAATGAAGGTGGTTTGAGTTGTAAATCTAAATGAAAAATCAAGAAGTTATAGAAGGATTTATAGAAGGAGAAGAAGAGAGATGAAGAGAAAAGATGAGAGATGATCACAGAGAGGGGAGGAGAAGTGTGGCGTGTACCCATTAGGTTAGGTGACAGATTCTTTTATTATATCTAACTCTTAATTATTACATGGAGGCCCTTACAGTTTTATGTAAAATTGTAAATACAAGTTAGCCAATAAATCCCTTACATACTGATATTTTCTACACTCCCCCTAAGCCTGTGAGTAGATATCTACCATCCCAAGCTTGGAAAAAACACTATTTAATTGGTTCATTGTGACTGCTTTTGTTAGGAAATCTGGCAGTTGATCTGCAGTGTGCATTGGCTTCAATACTATATTGTTTCTTGCCACCTTCTCTCATACGAAATGACAGTAGACTTTGATATACTTCATCCTTTCATGATAAACATGATTTGTGGCAATATGACAAGCAAGATTATTGTCATTGTGGAGAAGCATTGTTTTTTTTTACTCTTTTTTTTTTTTTTTTTTTTTTTTTTAATGCAAACTAAACCTAATTCTTGCATTAGTTTCCTCAACTATAGTAGTTCACATGTTCCACAGGCCATTGCATAATATTCTGTCTCAAAAATGGATAAAGCGACAATAGTTTGGTTTTTACTCTATCATGAAACCAAGTGTCCCCCCAACTAACGCACATTACCCAGTTGCTGATCTCCTATCTTTCATAATTCCAACCTAATCTGCATCAATGAAAATCTCAATGATCTCAGTATCAATATTTCCATGCTTTGAACGTATTATGCCTTGGTCTGGAGCCTGTACTCTAATATTCTTTAGATTTCTTTTAGATGCTCCATGCAGGGTGCATGCATGAATTGGCTCACAACACTAACAACAAGCTAGATATCTGGTCATGTGATGGTTAGGCGTACCAACCTCGTGGCCAATCTTTGATACATTCTTGGATCATCTAGGAGCTCTCCATTATTAGAAAATGGCTCATGATCTTGCTCCATAGGTGTCCAGCACTTATCATTCTAGTTTTATCTAGTTGTTTTGGAGTGTATTTTCTTTGACATATGAAAATATTGTTCTTGGACCTTGCTATTCTAAGACAATGTTGATGAACAAATTTATCAAAGAAAAAGCAAAGAGAAAAAGATCCTCCAAAAGTGCGGGAAAATGGATTTTGGGGAAAATTGGAAATTCCATGGAAAATCAAGAATCAAGGAAAATAGTATCCTTGAGTCAATAATTCAAGAAAAAAAGTCCGGGATTCTACATGAAGAAAAATGGTTCAAACCACAATGAATTCAGAGTCTGGGTGAACAAGAATGGAGCAAAATACAGAAATTGGGCATCGGCGGGACACTCCACTCCCAACTTTGAAAAGTCAACAAAATACCTGTTCTGAAGAAAACTAGGTTTGGGAATCCACTCCCACGTCCAGCAAGCAAAAAATCACCTTTTGAGACTGAAATTCAGGCGCTACGCAGTCTCCCTTTGCCAAGAAATCTCCTTCATCTCTATTATAGACATGCCTAGCTCACCAACGAGAGTAAAACAATTGTTACTCGATGGAGAAAAATTACTCTACATCGAGACATAACTGCGATAGTTGATAGCAAAAGGTATATGAGTGGCTCAGATAGCACCGGACAATTTAATCAATCATGGCTTGTAGAAGAACAAGATGTGATTAGTCTAGGCTTCCCAAAAGTCGCTGAAGGTCACACACCCTTTGGGCCTGAAATTGAATGGTCTAGAATAGCCAAATTGGGTGCAATACACTGAAAGACGTATCGTGCATACTTCCTTACTGTCCCCTATGTCAAAAGAAGGAAACTTGGCCAACATTAGAACACGACGGAGGACATTGCTACCTATGCATTCATCCTTTAAACGACCATAACTATTGAAGCTTGCGGGCCTCACACCCGGATAATTCTCAACCCACTTGAAGTGAGGAAACTCTCTTCGTCAAAAGGATGTATACTCTCAAACACCTTCACGGATACATCATGAGGAAAAGTGGCGTACTTTGGAGCATCCTCGGTTATGTAATACCTTTCAGGCTTCAGCATTGCAAATTTATTGTCTACATGAAACCCGAAATTGAAATCGGGCAGAGAAAGACTAGTCCTCTCGGATCCCAATAGAGGCCATCTACCATAAGATTATAATTAATCTTGGAGTCCTCTACTTTAGAGCATGCACCATCTGACGCTTGGATGCAAGATATTGTGCTCGACCCCTTGCTCTATCTACTAGAGGCGGCATGAGAGGATTTGAAGTGGCAGCCTCTAGTGGCCAAGAAGAGGAGTTGGCAACATGACTCCGACGGCGTTTAGCTATGGAAGGACCAGCGCTAGGTGCCTTCTCTTTACAACCTAAAGGAGCACAAATGAAGGCAAGATCAGTGAAATGCTGCAAGTTTGAAGGCTACCATGGTTATGAAACAAACGGATTTGCATAAGGAAAAGAAATGCTCTTTTTTTCTCCAAAAATTGCAAAAATCCTGTGAAAAGTTAGATTCCATGGAAACTTTTGGGGAAATAAGAATTATATATTTTAAAAAGAGCTACAACATTCATACAATGGAGAAAATAAGCAAGCCATCATCATCATTCAAATCTTTAAAGAAAACAGGCTGAAATATCACAGAGGAAAGGAGGAAAAACAACGGGTTATTCCTCAAGCCAGAAGGCTTATGGTAGGGTGTCTAGGTCTCACACCACACACAAAGAGAACACACGATTAATTAATTTCTGTATATCCCAAGAGAAGGGATTACATCCTTATATAATAAGGTCTAAGCAAGAATTTAGCAACCAGTTTCTACTAAAGAAGAAACTACCTAATTTTAAGAATCCAGGGAAATTTAGAAAGTGCCTAATTACCATAGAAATCTACTAAATTGAGGAAATCCTCTAAAAGATAAAAGATTAGAAACTATCGTGGGAGAGAATCTTGGATTGGATGTTGTCACTGCTGGGCCTTGTAGGCTTTGGGTCTTCTAGAATAAACCTTCAAACGTGGCCCATTAGTCTGGCCTACATCAGCTCTCCCCGGTTTGGAGAAACTCGACTCCGGTGAGTTATTAGCTTGGTACCTCTCGTACAAATCTGGGTTGAACTGCTAAAAATCTGTGGCGGTGATCCATGTAGCTTCAGAAAATGGTTTGCCTTTCCACTTGACCAAAAACTTTTGATATCCGCGAGTCTTTGTTGACAGTAGTTGGTCATCATAGCCATCTTCAATTTTTTCTTGAGGAACTGAAACTATGGGAAGCCGGATATTTTGCTCGTCAAACGATTCATCTTGATAATGCCCATGATAAATTGTGAGATCTTTTACATTGAATGTATGATGCAATGTAGACCTCATGGCCACATGTATAGGGCCCACATAGATTTAGGGATTTATTTTTATGTCAATAGTTTCTAATTTTATTGTAATTAGGATAAGATTCTAGTTTCCTAGTTTAAGTAGGTTTCTTAGGGCTTAAGTTATCTTTTACTATTTATATGGCATTGTAGAGATTTATTTCTTAGAGTTGTTGATTAATAAAATTGGGTTTTCCCATTGAGGTGCGTCCTCGTTTATTATCTCTGCGGAGATTTATTGTGTCTTCGGACACGTGCTTCGGCACCAATTGTGCTTTTAGCACTTTTCCCGCAAGCCCTAACCCTAGGGCCTGCATCAATGTAGAACTGATATTCATATTGGACGGAAGATTGAGCACATAGGCATTTAAGCTGATTTTCTTCAAAATCTTTAATGGACCTGCACTTCTGAGATAGAGCTTTTTGTAAGTGCCCGTGGGAAACCATTCTGGCTTTATTTGCACCATGACCATGTCTCATACATTAAATTCAACATGGCGCCTGCTAGTATCCGCGTGCTGTTTGTAAGTGTCATTGCTTTTGGTAATCTGTTCACTAACCTCATCATGAACGTCCTTCATGTGCCGGGCAAATTGTTCAGCTTCATGGCTAGGCCTGGCGTCTGCTGGTAAAGGACTCAGATCAATCGGAATACGCGGCTGAATTCCTGTGACTACTTCAAATGGTGATCTTCTAGTTGATCTGTTTACGAAGTTATTATGGGCAAACTCCGCCATGGGTAAGATAAGATCCCATGAGGCAATGTGTTCTCTGACGAGACATCGAAGAAGATTACTCAGGCTGCGATTGACGACCTCAGTCTGGCCATCAGTCTAAGGATGGTAGGCATTGGAGTACTGGAGCTTTGTCTTCATCATATGTCATAAAGTTTTCCAGAAGAAGCTCATGAACTTAGTATCTTTGTCCGACACTATAGTCTTGGGTAGGCCATGAAGACGAACAATCTCTTTGAAGAAAAGGGTGGCAACCTTTCTGGCATCTGCCTTGTTTGTACAAGGGATAAAGTGTGCCATTTTGGAAAACCTGTCCGCCACAACAAAAATAGAATCTACTCTTCTTGCAGTCTTTGGTAAGCCCAAGACAAAATCCATGCTTAGACCTTGCCAAGGCTCATGTGGAATAGGAAGGGGCTGATATAATCCTGTGTTCTTTTTTTGTTCCCTTGGCGGGCTGGCATACCTTGCATAGTTCATAAATTTGGGCAACATCTGTCTTCAATCGGGGCCAAAAGAATCGGTCTTCCACAAGTGCCAAAGTCTTATCTCGCCCTAGATGTCCATTGCATCCTCCTCCATGCAACTCTCGGAGGACAAACTCGCAGATGGAAGTAGCTGGCAAACACAACTGATTTCCACGAAACAAATAATCATCAATGATAGAAAACTTGGGATGGTTAGAGAACTCACCATTAAGAAGATCTTTATTGATGCGGCCAAAGTCACGATCATCAGGATATTCTCTGCGAATTTCTTCGAAGCCTGGGACCGTGACGGAAATTGTCGTGAGCAGGTGAGAACGATGGCTTAAAGCATCTGCGACCTTATTTTCCGCTCCTAATTTATGACACAATACAAATGTGAATTCCTGCAGATGTGCGCTCCATTTGACACGGTTAGCGCTCATCTTTTTCTGTGAGTTCAGATGCTGTAAAGCTTCATGATCAGAGTACAACACAAATTCTTTCCCGATCAAATAATGATGCCAATGATGAAGAGCTTGGACATGAGCACATATCTGCAAGAATTCGCATTTGTATTGCGTCATAAATCTGGAGCGGAAAATAAGGTCGCAGATGTTCGTAGAGAATATCCTGATGATCATGACTTTGGCCGCACCTATAAAGATCTTCTTAATGGTGAGTACTCTAACCATCCCAAGTTTTATATCATTGATGGTTATTTGTTTCGTGGAAATCGGTTGTGTTTGACAGCTACTTCCATTCGCGAGTTTGTCCTTCGAGAGTTGCATGGAGGAGGATGCAGTGGACATCTAGGGCGAGATAAGACTTTGGCACTTGTGGAAGACCGATTCTTTTGGCCCCGACTGAAGACAGATGTTGCCCGAATTTATGAACTATGCAGGGTATGCCAGCTCGCCAAGGGACAAAAGAAGAACACGTGATTATACAAGCCCCTTCCTATTCCACATAAGCCTTGGCAAGATCTAAGCATGGATTTTGTCTTGGGCTTACCAGCGCAGAGGAAAGGAGGAAAACCAACGGGTTATTCCTCAAGCCTGAAGGCTTATGATAGGGTGTCTAGGTCTTACACCAAAGACAAAAAGAACACATGATTGAGAGAACTCAATTATCAATTAATTTCTATATATCCCAAGAGAAGGGATTACATCTTTATATAATAAGGTCTAAGTAAGAATTTAGCAACCAGTTCCTACTAAAGAAGAAACTACCTAATTTTAAGAATCTAGGGAAATTTAGAAAGTGCCTAATTATCATAGAAATCTACTGAATTGAGGATATCCTCTACAAGATTAAAGATTAGAAACTATCGTGGGAGAGAATCTTGGATTGGATGTTGTCACTGTTGGGCCTTGTAGGCTTTGGGTCTTCTGGAATAAACCTTCAAATGTGGCCCATTAGTCTGGCCTGCATCACAGGCCCAAGTTAGCAAATTCCAAGAAAATCAAGGAAAGTCAAATTCCTTCGAAAGTTCTTAAAAATGCCAAATTTGGGAAAGTTTGAGAAGTTTTGTCCAATGATGGGGACATCAACCCCAAAGAAATCAATTTGGCCCATAACATCTATGTTAGCCTCTTCGTTTGAATGCAACCTGGGGGGGGGGGGGGGGGGGGGGGGGGGGGATTCTCACAAATCTTTCTATCCCTTCAAAGTCTACCAGAGACAGAGGCTAGGATTGCAGATCAGTCTACTTTGTAGATGGATGATGCATGTCCGGACTTTGATTGCCAAGATGTTGAAAATCTACTGTTGGATTACCATTTTGACAGCATCTAACAGTTAGATCTCTTTGGATCAAGCTTATGATGGACGGTAGGCCCCATGTGTGTAATCGTATTGAAGGCCTCACATCGGTAAGTGCCACATGAGAAGATTTAAAAGATTTAAAGAGCTTCAAAGGGGCCCAAGAGGAATTAAAAAAGATATATGAAGAGGAGGTCCAAAAAAGGGACCCACAACTTAAACAAAAGAGACAATGGGCTCCTTCGGATTCATGCACAAGTCCCCTTGGCACAAAAAAAACCATGTGCATGGCAGTTTCTATTATCTATTAATTTTAGAAAATATGTCTTTAGGGTTTTATGCTATAACGAGACTTTTGTATTGTCTTGTTTTTCTCTCAATGGCTATCAATGAGGAAACTGAGTTTCTTGAGTTCAACTTCTAGTTCTAGTTGTGAGAGATCTTCTTTGCTGCATCCTGGATTGGAGTTTGGAGTTTGGTTTAAAAGGTTATCCTTTCTATCTTCTTCTCCAAATTTTCTTCCATTGTTTTCCTTCACTAAACCCTAGATATACACCATCTCTATCATCATCCAGCCATCAAATCAGTAGAATTAGATCACCAGCCACTATGTACCATCAAACCATAATCAAAACTTCCAATCCAACCATCTGATCCATCCACAATAGTCCAAACCCAGGCTGCTGTCCACCAGCAACCTTATCTTCACCTCCACTTCAGCTCCAGCCCATCATCAACCCAAAACAGCCCAGCCTAATCTTTCATCTAGGCATCTAGGCCAACCAGCCAGCCGACCCACTCTTGGATAATGCTTCATTGTTAACACCTACTTACATCCCATAGTACATTTCCCCTTTGGTAAAGTTGTAAATTGCAGTGTGCCATTTTTTTCAAGAGCATGCATTTCTTCAATCATGTCATTTTTTCCATTTAGAATGTGAAAGAATGCAACAGATGTATGTGTAGGTATATGTTCTGATGACAACTTGAAAAACCGGCCTTAACACAGGCCTAGGTCCCAATAACAATATCTCTATTAGATTTGCAAAACCAAGTGATTAATCTAGTAATTAACCTAATCCAGATTAGAAGCAAGCAACCACACATAGAGAAAAGACACACAATGTATACGTGGAAAACCCTACTCGGAAAAAAACCATGGGCCTTACTGTCTAGGCCAACCAACAACCAAGCACTATAAATCGAAAGTTACAAGAAAACTCACAACCCTTTCCCAGTTACAACTCAACCTAAGGATTACTTTGATCTTGCCGACTACTCGCCGTACACCTTCACCACGCTTGAACCAACCACCTTGAATGCCGACTACTGCCGTTGAGGGAGGGATTGTTATGCTTAACGTTCACCCTCGCTCCTGAGCGGTCATAATTGTGGTCGAGCCCTTGCCCTCACCATAAAACTATTGCTGTGTCGTTTCCCATCTCCAATTGGTTTTGGGATAAGTGGTAGCTCAATGGGGTGTAAGATCCTACACAACTCAGTGATAGGAGCACGAAAAGTAGGTGACAAATAATGTTGAGAAACAAAATTTTGAATTGGATGATATGTAACACATGATCTTGTACCTTTACGAACTGCTATTGGAAGATCAAGATCAGAAAAATTACCTGATTGAGGAGGATCCAACTCTGGTTGAGGAGGATCTAAGTTCAGGGCTTCAATTGATGGTGTTTTGGGTGAGAATAGTGTTGCAGTTGCTTTTCTGTTTTTTTCTGGAGGACACTTGTATTGGTTTTTCTGGTGCTTCTTATGTCTTATTATTCTTAGAGTTCTGGGATTCTTGATTGTTGTCATCATTTGCAGGCCCTTGATATGATGGAGGGGGCATATATTGAATAAGAGGAATAGGCTCCCCACTTATTCTCTTCATGTTTAAGATCTTTCCTTTCTGGTTAGTAATAAGGAATATCTTTATGATATGTTTTGTCCAACGTAATGAATACTATGCCACTTTCTAGGAAGATAACACTTGTTTCCTTCTGGGAGCTTGGATACCCTAAAAATATATACCTTGTTGCCTTTGGGTCTAGTTTGTCTGGTTAATGCTTCAGGATGTGTACGAATTATGTACGCTCAAAAACTTTAGGTGAAACAAGAAGTAAAGGAGCACTTAGACACAAGACTTGGATTGAATTTTCTCTTGCCAACACTTATGATGTCATTATGTTTATGAAGAAGGCTGGTGTCAATAACCCATCTGAACAAAATGACTGAAACATTCATTTCAATTAGAAGGGCTCTTTTCATTTCTAGTAAATGTCAATTCTTATTCTCTTCCTGTGTATCTGCGCCCAATGTCTGTGATTGATTTCCACTATCAGATTCATGTTATTGAAATTCTTTTGATATTTCTAGACGATTGTCAGACCAAAGAACCTTAATGCTTAATTTCATATGATCCTTGGTGTACCATAATCTCAAGTATATCACCTTTATTTGATAGTCTCTCATGCACCATACATTTTCTTAGATTCAAGCACTTAGTCAAACTTCAGTGTACTTATGTAGATATGCTCATTATTTATAGTGTATATGAGATTCCATTGTAAATAGAGTGGCTGGGAGCACTAACCTGACAACAAATTCTTCGAATCTCTTGTTCTCTTGGAGTTTTTTCGGTTTATTCTTGGTGTAATTATGGGTTCTTTGATACTATTGACGTGAATTCTAGAATTCAACTTGTATTGAGCACCTTGATACTTGATACTCATATCAATGATTTCTTTAAATGCTTACTTGATGATCTATGATTTGTACTTCTCTGTGCAGGTTTGGAGCATTGTAAAACTGCACCCATTTCAAATGCTTATGACAATGTGCTAATTGAGAGTCATGAGCTTGCTTTACCTAGGTCTAAGACAGAGAAAAAGGAAACTCCAAAGCATGATCTGAGATTAGATAGGTTACCAGAACATGAAAAGGTAATGTGAAGCTTGAAACACGTGGATATGTATGTAATATATTGTCTTGTCTATAACTGTATATCTGTCTGTCTTTTCTGTCTTGGACATGATGTGTCCAGTTTTTAAAATTTATCTTTCATTTTTATGCTACTGCCAATAGTACCCTAGTCTCTAGACCATACCACCTAATCCTCTTAACACTAGAAGTTTGCTAGTTTATATTCTCACATTTTTCATTTTCCCTGCTGTTCGTATCTGGTTATGTTACTTTTGAAGTATGCAGGCTTTGCAATATCTGAACTTTTTACCTAGAACTACCAAATGCCTAGTGTGTTTTTTTTTTTTTTTTTTTTTTTTTTTTTTTTTTCTGTTTCTCTAATTTCTCTAAATTACGTTTGGCAGAAAAAGATAATCGAGAAACTTGTTAAAATCCAAAACAATGGGACTGTGGAGGTTGATGTGGCTCGAAGTACCCCTGTTGCATCAGAATTGTTGGAGCTTGATGCGATTGGTGGGACACCAAATGATGTTGAAGACACCACTATTGAATTCAATAAGTCGGTTCCGAGATTGAAAATTGCAATGCTTGTAGTTGGAACAAGAGGAGATGTTCAACCATTTATAGCCATTGCAAAGAGACTCCAGGCATGTTGACCTTAAATTATATATGCTTCTTTTTCACTGTTGCTGTTGTATTTATTCTCATTTTGTATTTTATTCACATTATCTTTTGCTCTTACTGTCTATTGCATTTTCTGTAATTGTTCGAGCAGTCCTTAAGTACAGCGATGACATGCTACTTATGGTACATAATGTTTGTTTACTACAGTGGATCTATTTGAACTTTGAAGAAATCAAATCCCTTTGTTCTATATAAATCTTGAAAAATTAGAAGAAACAAGATGTAGACGAAGTAATAGAGGATGAAAGAAACATGGTTCAAAATCGCAGTCGCGGTCGCCATCGCGGTCATCGTGTCGTATCGGGGTTCACGGTCATTGTGTCACGGTCATTGCGGGGCGATTTTTTATTTTACCCAAAAAAAAAACCCAAAAAAATCCAAAAAATTCAGAATATTCTAAAATGCTAGAAATCAAAAATTTTTTTTTCCATAAGCAAACACTTCAAAGAAAAATATCGGTTCCCTCCAAGTCATAACATCTTGTATTGCCGTCTTATCTGAAACTTGTAAAGTCTGTTGTGAATTAAATAGATTTACGTGTATATAGTAAAACAAGTTCAAATATCACAAATTTTACAGTATGCATTACAACCATAATTTTGAACTAATCATTAGTGTTAAACACTTAAAGTCAATAAACTAGTAATAGTAGTATAGACGTACAACACTCAATTACTCAATCACCAAGTAAATTGAGAATGAATTTCAACTTTCAAGTAACATTTACTACTACATCAAGAGTAACTAATTAATTAAAATAACGAATCATAAGGGTATTGTGGCTGAGGAGGGGAGAAGCCATCATATGGGAATCCACAAAATCTTGTAAATCACTTGAGTTTTGTTGAAAAAATAAGCTTAGGAAGCTCTAACGTAGTCTTAAGTGACAATCTCTTAAGATAGAAGAGAATACAAAAGGAATGATGAAATTTGGTTGCCTCCTTTGAGGATCGACCATCTCATTATATAGATAGAAAATGCCCAATCTTGGGCTACAATCTTGTAAAATACAGTAAAAGAATCTCCTAAAAATAGCCACTAACATCTGTACATGGTTTTGACTTAGTCTTATGTACATAATTGGGTTGGGCTTTTCTATTTTACAAGTGGGTCATGAACTTGGGCCTTGACTGTTCATTAACCCCCCCCCACCCCCTCCTCAAATTGATGCTGGAGGGTCAATAAGCATCAATTTGCTAACCAAGAATTGATGCCGTGGTCTCGGTAGGCCTTCGGTAAATATATCTGCAGTTTGGAGACTGGTGGAGATGTGAGGAAGACTGATCGTGTCTCGCACATATTCATCACGAATAAAATGGCAGTCCACCTCAAATGTGCTCTGTGCGCTCATGGAAGACTGGATTTTCAGTAATTCGGATCGCACTTGTATTATCAGCATAGAGTGGTGTTGGTTGATTCTGAGGAAACCCAAGATCAGAAAGCAAGCCACGGAGCCAAACTATTTCGGAACAAGCATTGGACATAGCTCGATATTCGGCTTCAGTGGATGACTTGAAAACTTTATTCTGCTTTTTACATTTCCATGAAATTAAGGAATCCCCAAGATACATGCACCATCCTGTGGTAGACCGGCGAGTATCTGCGCATCCAGCCCAATCAGCATTAGAGTATGCTGTGAGAGAAAGTGAGGTGCCAGCAGGAAAAAATAAGCCACGGGTAGAAGTACCGAGAATGTAGCGTATAATACGCCGAACAGCAGATAGATGAAGATGTCGGGGATGTTGCATGAACTGACTGACTAAATTGACTGCATAGGAAATGTCGGGGTGATTAATGGTTAAGTGAACCAAACTGCCAACCAATACAGCGTTGGATCAGGGAGAGGACCCCCCGTATCTTGACTCAATTTTACATTCACCTCTAGAGGTGTGTCAACTTGGGTGGAGTTCTGAAGACCAGCCATGTCAATGAGATCACTGGCATACTTGTGTTGATCAAGTATTAGTCCTTTTTCTGATTGGTGAACTTCAAGACCCAGAAAATATGTCAGTGGCCCTAAGTCTTTCATATGAAAAGACTCATGAAGGGAAGCTTGAGGATGTTGAATCATAGCAGCATCAGTACCTGAAATGATGATATCATCTACATAGACGAGTAACACAGTTATCCCACTGGATGTATTATGAAGAAATAGTGAAGGGTCATATGGACTTTGACGAAAATTAAGTTGGATGATTGCTTCCCGAAATTTCTCAAACCAAGCCCGAGGGGCTTGCTTTAGACCATAAAGAGATCGCCGTAAATGAGCAACGTTATCAGGGTTGGCACCAGAGAACCCTTGTGGAAGGCGCATGTATACCTCTTTTTTAAGATCACCATGCAAAAAAGCATTCTTAACATCAAACTGATAAAGAGTCCAAGACTGAGAAGTTGCGATGGCAAGAATAGTACGAACAGTAGTCATTTTTACTACCGGCGCAAATGTCTCATCATAGTCAACACCATATTCTTGTCTATTCCCAAGAGCTACAAGTCGTGCCTTATATTGATCCGGTGATCCATCAGATTTCAGCTTCACGGAGTAGACCCATTTGCGCCCAATAGGTTTAGCGGATGGAGGATAAGATATGACATCCCAAGTATGATTCTCATTAAGTGCATCCATTTCTACTTGCATAACCTTTCGCCAACATTCCTGCTTCACTGCCTGAGAATAAGAATTAGGAATGGTGATAGATGATACTGTAGCAAGCAAAGAGGTATGGGAAAAACTATAACGAGCTGGTGCCTGGCGGAGATGAGTGGATCTCCGAAGTGGAGGAACATATTCTTGAGGATTTGGATCAGGTGCTGGTGGTCGATCTTGAGGGGGTGGCAGTGTGGGAACATCAATTTTATGCTGTCGCTCATAGACAACATTCGGTTTAAACCTAACAAGAGGTGATGGAGAGGTATCGGGAGAAAAATCTGGTAAAAAAGAAAATGAAGGTACAGAATCACTGTAATGCTGAAAGAAATATTGCGTTTCAAAGAACCACATTCATAGATATTCGAATACGTTTGATATCCGGATCATAACAAAGAAACCCCTTTAGATTTGAAGCATAACCAAGAAAAGCGCATTTGGCAGACTGAGCGGTTAATTTAGTGCGTTCAGAAAGAGGAAGATGAACAAAACACACACAACCAAAAAGTATGAAGATTTGTATATGTAGGTTGAGTGCTGTATAAACGAAAATATAGCGACTCATTATTTAATTTTGGGGATGGAAGACGATTGATCAAATGAATAGTGGTGGATAGAGCTTCAGACCAAAAACGGGCTGGAACTGAGGATTCAAGAAGAAGAGAATGAACAGTGTCAAGAAGATGTCTGTTCTTTCTTTCTGCAATGCCATTTTGTTGAGGGGTATATGGACAAGATCGCTGAGATATTATCCCTTTTTGTTTGTAATAAATTTTGAAATACCCCCCCCCCCCTTGAATCCGATCGTAAGATTTTGATGCAAGTAGAAAATTGATTTTCGACATAAGCCAAATATTTTTTGAATGCATCGAAAACTCCCGATTTGGAGTGTAACAAATAAACCCATGTGAACCTACTATGGTCATCAATAAAGGTGACAAAGTATTTTTAGTGAGTATGAGAAATTACTGGAGTAATACCCCAAACATCACTAAACATCACTATGAACAATATCAAAGCATTTAGAAGCCAAAGTGTCATGCATAGGAAATGGAAGAATCTTACTTTTGCCTAGTTTACACGTAGAACAATCCATCACAACATTATGAGAAGAAACAATTTTTTTATTAATCAAACCAGTCCTAAACAAAAATAACAAAGTTTTGGGATTTGGATGGCCTAATCTATTGTGCCAAAGCTTCCAATTATTTTGAGAAGGAACACAAAGAAATGCAAACTCAGATTTATTCCAAAGAATTGATAGAGGCAGCGGAAAAAGATGTCCACACTTAGGCCCCTTCGCGATCACTTTCCCCAACACTTGATCCTGCACGACACAACCAGATTTAGAGAATGAGACATGACAATCATCATCTACAAGTTGACCAACAGAAACAAGATTTGCAGATAAAGGAGATAAGAAGACATTTTTTAGAGGGAATGGGTAGGAAATATCACCAACAGCTGTTATGGGAAGCATTTCACCTCCTACAGTGTGAACTTGCAGGTTTCCATTGTACTTACGAGTGTTAGATAGTGAATCAGAGGAGAAAGTCATATGGTTAGAGGCACCAGAATCAAGATACCAAGGAGAAGACAAACGGTGATGAGTACCTGAAACACCTAATGCAGAAAAAGCATTTATAATCATTTGTTGGATTAGGTCGGCAGTGATCGGAGGATTGGGACTTGGTGTTGCCATATGTGAAGATGGAGAACAGTACGAGGAAGCAGGAAGAGCATCAGAAGAAGCAGCAGCAGTGGTAGCATGGTAGGCACGGGGATTACGGTTCTGATGCCTTTTTCTGCATTCACTGATAATATGGCCAGCCGCTTTGCAATAATTGCAGAATTTTTGCTTACATTGAGATGCATAATGTCCAAGCCCCTTACAATTGTAGCATTGAATATTAGTCATGTCTCGTCCTTGGATTTTACCTCTATCAACAGAAGTAACTGGCCTAGGATGAGGTGGTGTTGGAAAGTGACTTTTGGCCACATATGCAACTTCAAGAGGACCACTGATAGCTTGTTGTGTCAAAGCAGTTTGAGTGAGTTGTCGTTGCTCCTCGCGTAAGAGTTCGTTCAGAAACTCATCTAATGATGGCGAAGGAACTCTCCCCATTAGACCAGATCTCACAGTTTCATACTCTGGTCTTAGTTTCATTAGAAACTGGTCCCTATGACTAGTTTCCTGAAGTGTTTGTATTTCAGAGAGGGCTACTGCAGAAACATGTGCATACTTAATCTCATCAAATTCAGTCCATAAATTGAGAAACCCAGAGTAGTAATCTTGGATTGAAGATGTTCCTTGTGTATATTGGGCAATCTCAAACTCCAGTTGATATTGACGTGCAGAGTTGCTTTTATGATAGACTTTCTTCAAGTAACCCCACATATCCTTTGATGTTGTGTAGGGTTTTAGATTCAAAATGAGATGGGGCTCAACAGAACCAAGGATCCATGATTTTATTTTGGCATCCTTGGTGGTCCAAGAGAATATTTTTTTTTCATCCACGGTTGGTTTGGGATCAGACCCTGTATAATATGCCCCCACATCTCTTTTCCTTCCTAATAAACTTGAAATTGAAAAGCCCAGGATGGGTAATTTTTCCCCGTAAAACGAATGACAGGAAGTTCTGATTTTTCCATTACTGCCGACAAACAAGACAGTGTAGGGGAAAATCCAAAAACAGACTAGATACGTGTAGAATAAGGGCAGTACTACACAATCACAGCAACAAGCATAAACAACCTTGAAGTAATAGCCTTCCTTGGCAGATTTTCAAAAACTGTGCACAAAACACAGGTTATACCAGAAAAAACAGGTCAGACGGCCTTGTTTTTGTGAACTGGATAGGCAACTGGGTCCCAAAGAACGATCTGAGCACTGATCAGTACTGTCAACAAACTAGGGTTTGTATTTTCCTATCAGAAACTTCAAGTTTCATCTAATTTGGTTGCAAATCCATGACACAGTGCCCATTTGATGAAAACTAGTACACAAAACTGAGAAATCACAAAATCGATCAGACGGCCTACCTCTGATGAGCCAAAAAATCCTGAAAAAATCTTCTAAATTCCTAGAGCAAATAGTCGACCACAACAGGTGTGATTCCTGCAATTGCTATGATGATCGTAGATGGGCCTCACCAGATCTGGTATCTGAGGACGTGATTGTCAACTGCTCAAGATGTCAAACATAAGATGGCTGGAATGGATGATCGATCAGAGAACAAACTCTTCGCAGCGGAAGCGTGGTGGGCCCATGTAAGAAACCATATACCAACCCAAAAGCTTAAGCTCATAGGTGAAAGGCTCATACAGGTATATTAAGACATGACAAGCCTATTACTTAGGTGATGTGGGATGTAGGACTTTCTAACACTCCCCCTCACATGAAGGCCCAACAGATTTCATGGACGGGCCTATCACGTGGGCTACATAAGAACGACGTCCACGTGGACTACACAAGAACAACGGGATCGGAACCCGCTCTGATACCATGACAATCTCTTAAGATAGAAGAGAATACAAAAGGAATGATGAAATTTGGTCGCCTCCTTTGAGGATCGACCATCTCATTATATAGATAGAAAATGCCCAATCTTGGGCTACAATCTTGTAAAATATAGTAAAAGAATCTCCTAAAAATAGCAACTAACATCTGTACACGGTTTTGACTTAGTCTTATGTACATGATTGGGTTGGGCTTTTCTATTTTACAAGTGGGTCATGAACTTGGGCCTTGATTGGTCATTAACATTAAGAATCTCCACAAATGGTTTGGGAAAGAAAGAAAGGAAAAGGAAGGGGAAAAAAAAAATCATTGTTGAGCGATATTTTGACCGTTATTTTCAAAATATTGGTTGTTATGGACCATTGTGTCCGTTATATTGGCCATTATGACCGTTATGGATCGTTATTTTCACTGTTTTTTTATTCCGTGACCTCTATGACCGTTATATTGTAAATAACGTATCGGTATAGGCCGTTACCATTTCATAACAGCCGTTATGAAATGGTAACGGCTGTTATTTTAAGCCATGGGAAGAAATACTGTGTAATGAGCCGGAACTCGGGGCCCTTCGAATTCTGTGTTGAGACTTATATCATATCTATACATGTGTCAAATCCACTTGCATAGTAAAATTTTAGGCATTTGCCTAATTAATAAGAACTTTACCTAAGATTTAAAAATTTGAATAACAATGTTAATCTGAACATAATCTGTAACGACCCTAGCCCGTTCCACATGATACTGTCTTCTTTGGCTCATGGGATTTAACCCAATCTTTCTGCATGGTTTTAAAAGGTCTCATGTGGAGTTAAGGTCAAGTCACACACATATATACCCAAGGTCAGGACTAGCATGTTTCCATGCTTAGTCCTTTACAGTTTCCCCCGCCACCAGGCTAATGCTCGCCGGACCCAATGCCCTTCTACTGGGGCCCACAGGCGTGACAGTACACTTGCAAGGCCTCCTTTCCTTGCTTTGATTCCAGCGCTAAAAATAAATGAATAAGGGTTGAAACTCTACCCTTTTCCTCTCTTTGGTGTTATGTATTGAGAAGATATAGGACTTTCTCGTCCTTGGTTTGGTGATTCAATGATCAAGTGAGTTGGGATGTAAATAAGGCTTCTGTGATCGGATAGAGAGAATAG
Organism: Camphora micrantha; assembly: GCA_003546025.1. Taxonomy (NCBI): domain Eukaryota; kingdom Viridiplantae; phylum Streptophyta; class Magnoliopsida; order Laurales; family Lauraceae; genus Camphora; species Camphora micrantha. The sequence continues at coordinate 40,575,172 of QPKB01000005.1, forward strand.
GGTTTGCATGAGTTCGATTGAGGGTTTGAAGGGTGGATTTAGGGATTCAGGGTTTCAGCCGGTGATTGGTGATTGGTGGGGTACAAAACGGGATACCGTGTAGGGGGAGGAGGATTGGTTGATGGAGTTTGGGTTACTATGGGGATGGGCGGCTAGGGCTAGTGGATGAATGAATGATTGTGATGCAAGGGTTACACTCCGAACTATCTAGTGATGGATTTTTGCTCTGATACCAAATTGATGTAGGCCCTAGGATTAGGGCTTGCGTGGGTGCCAAATCACGTGTCCATAGACACTTCAAACAAGTCTCCGTAGAGATTTCAAACACGAGGTCGCACCTCTCCGAGGGATAGAAAACCCACGGTAATTTTATTCCAATAATCAAATCTTCGAGAATTCTTTCTCTACAATGCCATATAACTAGGAAAAACCAACTTAGGGGCTAATGAAACCTAATCCAACAATAGAAATATCCTAATTACAACTCTTTCAATAAAATTAAAAACCTACTATCAAATAATTAGGAAAATAAGAGGAAACAAAAAAATATTCCTTAACTATCTTAGGTGTTGTCACGACCCAAATCCCGCGGACCTGTCGGTTTCCGGATCGTGATTATTTGGCAACGTTTACCATACATTCATCAAATAACTTCCACAAGAAATTAGGCATTTAGATCAAAATATAATTTCAATTAACTTATAAAAGTCAAATAACATCAATAATCACTGAATAAGTAAAATTCCCATATTCCGACTCAAATCAATGATGTCCTAAAACATTGAATAAAGTTTCCTAATTAAGGGTTAATCCCCATATCAATTAATTGAATTTTTTCCGCTCTCTCTCTTCAGCTACACATGCCGAAGTTTACTGGCTGAACGTCGTTCTGCTCTGGCCCACCTACAACGTGATTACCTGAAGGGGGCAGCACAACATCAGTAACACTGGTGAATGGATTTTCCTAATTACTCAAACAACATAGAACATAACATCAAATAAAATGTACAAGTCTAAATTAACAGCTCAAGCACAATTTAAAGTCTATCCATTTACCTCTTCGTGCCCCGTGCACATTACTACGCCACCAAGGCTGATCATACATGTTTACATGCCCCTTCTGGCATTAACTCATTAACCGCGTCCACCAAGGACTTGCCAACACCACGACCTCCATGGCCCTCATCATAACACAGTCAACACTACGGCCTCCATGGCTGATGCAGTGAGATCCAAGAAGAAAAGGGCCCCTAGTGGACCCCACCAAGGAGTCTTTCTCATTAGGTGTTTTCCCTAACTAAAGTAGTTAAGAGAATATTTGATTTGATTATGTTAGAGATTTATTAGAGTAATATAGTAATAATGCAGTCACTAGGATTTTCTTTATTTAGTCTTTCCTCTATTATAAATAGAGAGTTCTTTATTGTAAGTCGTGCTATATTTTTAATTAGATTTCAGAATTGTTCTTGTGAGTTCCCCTTTGGGGTATTTCCCCTAAGTGATCTTAGGGTTTTGAGTCTTAGGGCTCGATCTAATCGTCGGAGGTGTAGATCTTCATCATGGCCTCCGGGCTAGGCCATCAATTGCACATAGTCGGAACACAAAGTCCAGAATAAAAGATTTTTGTATACAAGTCCATCCTTTGATGTGTACTAATAATTCTTAGTGCACCAGTTAAATATTCCATACATACCAAATTAAATACAAATCACAATATGAAATTAACATTCAATAGTGTGGGACCAGTCCCATACAAGTCCCCATTAGATTAGTGACCCACTTCTGATCAAAACAGGTAAGGGATGATATAGGAGTGGCCCACCTTCATAGAATATTACTCAAAGTGACAGAATCATGCCAACATTCCAAAACAGTCCGTACAATTTATTATAAACTACATAAAAACCTTAATTAATTTGTATGGAAGGGTTATATATGGTAATTACATACCAAGTCTAGGGCTAACCCCCAATTATAGATTCCATCCAGCCACATCTATACACACAGAAACTAGCACAAGAAGTAGTTCACGCCTGAAGGCACTCTAACATAAAATTCAGTGGGTCCCACTGGATCTAATCCATGATCAGACCTAGTCTACATGGTTGCCTAGGGTTAAACTTCCATTCTATTGGACTGGATTCACCATCAGATCATACCTTGGGGCTCACAAGTCAAAACATTTTCAATATAACTTAAGAGTAGTGAATCATGCATGGGATTGTATGGTCATAAGTTAGACCACCAGATGGGGCCCACTTCCCTTGGATCCACCAGCACTGGGGTTGAGCAGGGGTCCCCTATAAGATGTGTGGTCCTGATCTCAGATCAGGTGGGCCCGAGTGTCCCCTTAGGGTCTGCCGACAAAGAGCCCAATTTCTTGAACTTGACGCCTCCCGGTTGCCTAAACAACTAGATGAATACTTCGGTGGGGCCCACTCCTCATGGGTCCAGTGCCCTAAGGGTTGCCCAGAGGTCCTCTCTTGGATCCCTGGACTAGATCCTCCATTTGGCGGTTTATGGGGTCCCACAACCCCCTAAGGTCAAGCCTTGTCATTGACGACAGGCTTCTTGGTTCTGTGTCTTGCACAAATACTTGGCATCTCAAGGAGAAACAAGAGTTAACAACTCCATAGAAGTTAAACACTTCACAGTCGAGATATTATAAGACTCACAAAAGGGTTTTTATGTAACCCATAGATATAGGAACCATTACTGTAACTGCAATAGTTCCAATTCAATTGGATCATACACCATCATCAATCTTCTGATTAAAGCATCTAGATATTTAGGAAGATCCATTCCTGTAATATCCTGTGTTACCTGGGCCCAGGATTAGTCTGGCCCAGGTAGTATCTTAGTTGTTTCCTTACCATGGGAGTTAGAAGTATTACTAATTATGGAATTGGAAAGTGTCTCACGTTTTTGGGGCTGGAGTTGTATAACAACTCTAATAGAGGAAATAAGAGAAGGATTAGAATTATGAAGTTTATACACCCCATCCTTATATATATACATAAGCAAACCAACGACCTCTATTATGGTGTTTTATTTTGAAAGAATTTTGAGAGAGAGACTGTGGGCTGCAATTTAGGAGAAGGAGAGCAAGGCTGATTGATGTCCTACTTGTGTCCACATATTGCAAATGCGACTATCGTTTATAACAGGTGAGTGGATCTTCCTAATTAATTGATTGATTAATCAAGATGATTTGTAATGGGATGTGATTTGAATATTCTGTATTGTTAGGAATACAATGATTTTTTTGTATTCATCAAGTAGACATAAAAGAATTACTTTGGGTCAAGGAATCATGTTCGAATGGTGATTAGAATGATACTATCGATATGGGGTGCAAATCTTTGAGCATCTGTCAAACAGGCACAAAATCAGCAAAATCAGAGACTTATCGTCAGTAGGTTATATTGATATTGAAGGGTTGTGGGACCCCATGGCCCACTAGATGGGGAATCTGGACCATGGATCTGGTAGGGTACTGCTGGTCGACCAAGGAGGACCTGGACCCATGTAGGGTGGACCCTGTTTGGGCCCCCATCTACTTGATTTTTGGTAGCAGAGATGTCATGTTGAGAAACAGAGCAATTTGGTCGACAGAGATATTGGGACCCACTATTTGGCCCGATCAAAGATCAGGACCCCACATCTTGTAGGGGACCCAGGGTCGACCTTAGGTAACTAGGGCATCTTGGGTTTGGACCAGTAGGTCCCACTGTCCAACAGATTCAAAGAAATCCTAGGCGTGATTATAATGAAAACAGAGCAATTGTCGACATCTATGGTGGGACCCACTATCTAAATCAATCAGAGATTAGGACCCCACATTTTGAAGAGGGCCCAGGGACGGTCTGAATGGTGGTGGTCCCATGTGGCCAGGGCTCCATCTGACCAGTTACCCAGAGACTTCAATTTTGTTAATCATAAGAGTTACTGTTTGTGTTTGTGGGTCCCAGTAAAGATATCTGATGGTGAATCCAATCCATTAAGAGTAAAGCCTATCCTTGGGCGACCTTAGACATTAGGTCTGATCTTGGTTTGGTCCATTGGGACCCATTGGATTTTGCTGTAGAAGTGTTTCAGGCGTGAATCACTTGCTATAATGGTTTGTGTGTGTGTACATATGAATACGATGGAATTTGTGAATGGGGATTAGCCCTGGACTTGTATATAATTACCAAATAACCCTTCCACCAAATTAAATAAGATTTTCATGTAATTATAAAGAACTGTATGGGCTATCTTGGAATGATTGGTATGATTCTGTCACCTTGATTAATATTCTATGAAGGTGGGCCACTCTTACATCATCTCTTACCTGTTATGATCAGAAGTAGGGCACCAATATAATGGGGACTGATATGGAGCTGTGTAAATTATTAATAATGATGAATTCTGGTTGTTATGTGATATTATGCACTGGATCCCAGACGTAAGTGGGATGTTGGATTTTTTGTCCGGGCTGTTTTAGCGGTTGGTCCTTAGTGGACGTGAGAGGCCATTGAGCTGGCTGGTCCTTTATGGACGTGTCTGATGAGACAGGGTCATGGTGACCGGTATACATGTATACGATGGGCCTTTGAGGCGTGGTAATGTGCATGGTCATGGATTTGCATATGGTTGTATTTTTAATGATATTTGATTATTGATTCAGATTTGTTGATTATGTGATGTTATGTTATATATGACTTATGTAATTAGGAAAATTCATTCACCAATAATACTGATGTTGTGTTGCCCCTTCAGGTAATCAAATTGCGGGTGGGCCAGAGCGGATTGACGATCAGCACGTAGATTTCGGCATACGTGGCTGAAAAGAGAGAACGAGAAAAACATAAATGGATGATGGAATCATTAGAATTTGTTTAGGAAAATTATCTAATGTTTCAAGCATAGTATGGATTGAGTTATATATATATATATAAAGTTTGAATTCTCAGAAATTTTAATGATATTTATAATTGAAATTATTTTTGAATTAAATGCCTAATACCTTGTGAATATTATTTGATTTATGCATGGTGAATATTGCTTTATGATCACGATTCGGATATCCGACAAGGCTCCGGAATTCGGATCATGTCAACTCACCTCCAATAGAAGATTTCTGCGTTAACGATGTGAGGTCGTGAGTAAGATCGCCTTCTCACTGATTGCCTTCTTCTTCTTCCCCTGAATTTCCATCCACCAAACTCTCTCTCTCTCTCTCTCAGATTTCTCTCAAAAGAAGACTAGAATTGAATACTAAACATGAGGGTTGTTGGTTTATTTATGTACTTTAGAGTCATAAGTCATGACAAACAGATCTTAGAATCCTAAGCAAATTGAACATATAGTCCTACTAATATATGGTGTCGCGACCCAAATTCCGGAGCCCTGTCAGATTTCCAAATCGTGATAACTTGGCAACATTTACCATACGTTTATCAAATAGTTCTAGCAAGAAGTTAGGCATTTAAATCAAACCATAATTCCAATTAGATTATAAAAAGTCAATAACACAAATAGATAAAAATCTTTATGCCCTGACTGAATCAATAATGTGCTTAAGACATTAAATAAATTTCCTAAAACAAGAGCTAATCTCTCCAACAATTATTTGAATGTTTTTCGTTCTCTCCCTTCAGCCACGCATGCTGAAATCTACGTGCTAAACGTCAATCTGCTCTGGCCTACTCGCAATAAAATTACCTGGAGGAGGAAACACAATATCAATTTTACTGGTGAATGAATTTTTCCTAATTGCACAAACAACATATAGCATAATATCACATAATCAACAAATCTGAATCAATAGATCAATTACCATTAAAAGTACATCCATATACATATCCGTGCCCATGCACATTACCACGCCTCCAAGGCTTATTGTATACATGTATACCGGTCAGCATGACCCTGTCTCATCAGACACATCCACCAAGGACCAGCCAATACAAAGGCCATTCACGTCCACTAAGGACAACGGCCTCCATGGCCCACATGGTTTGAACACCATGCATAACACAATAAATCTATACCAATCATCTTATCACGTGTACTAATAATTTCCAGTACACACCAGTAATCATCCCATGCATGCCACTTTAATTTATAAACATGGTTTAAAATCTCGGTCTCGGTCGCGGTATTGGCCGGGCCAAAAAACCGATATGATATCGGTATCAGTCGTGGATATCGGTCCGTCGTGGTCGTCGCAGTGCGAATTTTTTTTAATCCAAAAAAAATTCGCAAAAATATCCAAAAAATCCAGAATATTAGAAAATGCTGGAAAACAATATTTTTTTCCATTAGTAACAGCAATAAATAAAAATCTCGGTCACCTTAAATTATGAGTCCTGTCTGTGTCGCAGTTCGCTGTCTTCTCCAGTATTTCTTATAATGCAACCATTATTGATGCTCATGATCAATTTATTAGTGTAAAATATAAGAAAATAAATATAACATATCAATCATCATTTAATACTAACTCAATCATCAAATAAGTTGTGAAATTCAAGACCCTGAAGATGACATTAAAATCAGAAACATGATATGATAGTGAGATCGATAAATCATAAAGCACTTGTGCATCAAAAGGTTCATGGTTTACCTGAAATAAGAGGGACTAGTAGAGTGTAGAGACTAGAGAGAGATTGGTGAGTATGAGTGTATTACACACTATTAATAATCCTTTGGTATCACAAATATTCTAACAAGTAACAACAATTTTTTTTATAAAAAATAAAGATTTAAAAAAATCATTTTGAAAACTCTGAATATATAGATCTAGCATAAAAGTATGTACATCAATCATTTGCACACCATACAATGATCGTGAATCATTAAAAGAACATATTTATGATGAAATCCCCAAAAAATGATATACTATAATTCAAATATAAAAAATTCGAAAATAAAAAAAAATTGGAAAACAAAAGTTTAAAATCATATGTATGAGTAGATCTAGCATGAAAGTATGTAGATCTAACTTCTAAAAATCATATGTATGCAGATCTAGCATGATTTCTATGCTTCATCTAAAAATAAAAAAAGAGCACATAATAAAATGTAATAAGTTGATTTTCTCTTACCTTAAATAATATTTTCTTCAAAAAATAGATGTAGGATTTGAAAATATCCAGGAGGGATGTGTGATGGAGTATGGCTCTGCTATGGGTAGAAAGGAGATGAGAAGAGAGGAGAAGATGATGAAGATAGGGAAAAAGATGCAAAAATTAAGATTTTTACCATTTTTATCTAATCTCGGCCGATATTTTGAAAATATCGGCCGAGATATCGGTTCCGCCGATATGAAGATCATCTCGGCCGATATAGGCCGAGATTTTGGCGATATTTACCGAGACCGATATCTCAATGAGATATCGGCTCGATACCGGCCGATACCGGTTCATATCGGCCGATATGAACCGGTATCGGCCGATTTTTTAATCCATGTTTATAAATCATAATATTAACATTCAGTAGCGTGATACCAGTCCCATACAAATCCTTATTAGATTAGTGCCCCACTCCCGATCATAATAGTTCAAGGAATGATATAGGATTGGTCCCCCTTCATAGCATAATACATAAATAACGGAACCATGCCAACATAGCCAAACAGTCCATACAATCTATCATATCATACATAAAACCTTTAATCAATCTAAGTGGGAAATTTATATTGTAATTGTATACACAGTGCATGGCTGTCCCAGATTTAAACTCCTCCCAGCCCCCCACTATACACACAGAACAAGAAATCCATGCCTAAACACCTTGGCATAATGTGCAGTGGGTTCCACTGGTCCAAAGCATGATCAGGTATGCTCCCTTTGATCTCAGATTTACCATTCAGATATCTCTACTGGGCCCCACAACTCTAATGGTAACTGAAAGTTCATGGAAGTATCATACGATGGCCAAATTTGAAGATTCTGGATGATGTGGGGTGTTGATCAAAGATCAGGTGGGCGTAGTGGTCCCACAACCCTTGCCGACCCAAATTGGTTTTTATGCCTCAATCACGTGTCTGGGCTCTAAAATATACGGATGGTGGCCCAAACGAGGCCCACCTCACATGGGTCCTAGTCCATCTTGGTCGACCATGGGTCTGCCTCCTACCCTATGGTCCAGATCATCCATACAGAGGGCCAGGGGGCTCCACAACCCTCCACTGTCAATTTCACCATTGACGCCAGGCCTCTGTTTTCACCAATTCTACATCTATTCGATGGATATTCATGAATTCAAACGCCATATCAACTGTAACATTCTAACAGCCACTTACATGATTTCTTTGACTCAAATCAGATCTTTAAATACAGAATATGTGCATCACATCTCAATATCAGATCTCTTTAATACAAAATATCCAATTCACAACTCAATATCAATCATCTTGCTTAACCAACTGATTAATCAGGAAGATTCACTCACCTTTGATACGCGATCGTTGCTCTTGCGATGTGCGGACGCGAGAAGGACATCCGACTATTGTCTTCCGACCGATTGGCTTCTTCCTCTTCTTCCCCTAGATTTCCAGTCACCAACTTTCTCTCTCAGATTTCTCTCAAAACAAAGAAGGAGAAGTATGTACTACAGAAAAGGTCGTTGGTTGTCTATATATAAAGAGGAGATAGAGTCCTAGTCCTCTCATACTTCCTAATTAGCAACTCCTTCCCTTTCCAAAACCTTTCACGTGAGACACTTTTAATTCAAAAATAAGTTAAACAACTAAGGGTCCTATCTGGGCCAAACTAATCCTGGGCCCAGGTAACTCAGGATATTGCATACAGCACGCAGGACTCTCAATTGAAGTTGAGATACAACTCCTAAATCATCTTGATACCAAATACACGTGGGAATCTTCCAATAAAATAACAATATCCGAGGGTCCCACCTGGCCATACTAATAATGCTAATCCTAGGGCCCAACGTGACTCAAGATAATACAGTTGGGATCGCTTGTGGGCCTATCCGTTCTGTGTTACGTGCTCTCCAAGATAATAACACATGGGATCTTGTTCTTTGTTCCTCACAGATCAAAGCTATTGGTTGCAAATGGGTTGACACGAATAAGTTGAAATGTGATGGAAGTCTTGATAGATACAAAGCGTGCCTCATTGCATTATGATATCATCAAGAATATGACATTGATTATGATGAAACATTTTTTCTTATTGCCAAAATGACAACCATCCGCACCCTTTTGGCCCTTGTTGCTGCCATGGTTTAAAAAATCAACTGAGTTGGAGTTGACTTGGACTCAACACTGTTCATGTTGTCTCTGGCAAGCCGGACTCGCATGCATCATTGCAAAAAAAAAAAAAAAAAAAGAGAGAAAGAAAGAAGGGGGGATGGGAAGAAAACGACAAGAAAAAGTAAAAAAAAATGGACTAACAGTGAAAAAGAAGAAGAAATATGAAAGGGAGATGAGAAAAAAAAGACAAGAAAAAGTAAAAAGCGGACCATTAGAGAGACACATAGAGGGCACATCACTTAAAGGGGGAAAAAAAAGAACAGAAAAGGAAGAGCACCATTGGGTTTTTGGATCTCGGCTATTGCTAGAGGAACTTGGAGAGCATAGAGAGAAAGAAAGCTGGCACGCTACTGCTGGAGGAGACAATCAACGTTGCTGGTTCTTACTGGTGCTGGTAGCCTTGGCTTGGGCACGCTCTTTATTTTCCTCTTCTCTTCCTCTTCTTCCTTTTCTTTTCTTTCTTTTTTTTTTCTTTTCTTTTTCTTTGCTTTCAGTCTTAGCCGAGCACCGCCCATCATCTCTTTTTGCTTCATCTTTCTCTCCTCTCCACTCTTCTGCTTTCTCTTTATGCTTTATCAGTTAGCTGGTTTTTTTTGCCTCGTTTGTATTTCCTACTTCACCTGTCGGTTGGGGATTGGGAGTGAGTTACAAGAGATGGGGGCTTTCCTCCTAGATTTTTTTTCTGGGCATTGCATAGGATTGAACCCGACTTGGTCGAGTCCCATGCGACTCGCCCGACCATGGGCGAGTTGGGTCATGAGTCCATATTTTTAATCCATGGTTGTTGCCAAATGATGACCAATATTTCAATTTGATTCGAAAAATGCATTCGTACATGGAGATCTCAAGGAAACATTGTATGTGACTCCACCCTCAGGCTATGCAGTTCCATATACTACATGTGTTTGTTGACTTCGTTGATCTCCATATGGGCTCAAACAAGCTCCGCGTGCGTGGTTATATAAATTCTGATTAACTATTCTCAACCATGGATTTAAATAGTCATACCACTCATTGTTTCTTTGGAAGACATTAAGGGGTCTTATTATGCTTCTTGTACATGTGGATGATATTTTGATCACTGGGATTGATTTGTCAGGAATTGTTTCTCTCCAAGAAATATTGCATTCTTTTTTTCACATGAAAGATTTTGGACATCTTACATATTTTCTAGGATTGGAAATTACTCCTACTGCTACTGGGATCTTTCTATCACACTGTAGTACACTAAGGATCTTATTGATATGGCCCTCATGTCAGATCCAAAGGCTTTTGATACTCCCAAAGAGGTGAATGTCCAATATAGTAAAAATAGTGGCGAACCTGTTTCGGATCTCTTTCTCCATAAAACTTTGGTTGGTTGTCTTATTTATGTCACGACCCGAATTTCGGGGCCTTGTAGGATATCCGAATCGTGATCATATAGCAATATTCACCATACATACATCAAATAATATCTACAAGGAATCAGGCATTTAGTTAAATTTTTTTTTTCCAATTATAATTATCAATAATCTCTGAATAATCAACTTATTATGTCTTGACTCAAATCAATAATGTGCTAAAACATTAAATAACTTCTCCTAAACAAGGACTAATAATTCTATCAAATATATTAAGTTTTTCTCGTTCTCTCCCTTCAGCCACACATGCTGAAATTTACGTATTGATCGTCATTCTGCTCTGGCCCACCCGCAGTATTGTTACCTGAAGGGGGCAACACAGCATCAGTATTACTGGTGAATGAATTTTCCTAATTTACACAAGCTGTATATGTAATATCACATAATCATCAAATCTGAATCAATAGATTAAATATCATTAAAAGTACAACCATATGCAAATCCGTGCCCACTCACTACCACGCCTCAAAAGGCCCATCATATACATGTATACCGGTCACCATGACCCTGTCTCTTCAGACACGTCCACAAAGGACAAGCCGCTAAAACGGCCCGGACACTACGTCTAACATACCACGTCTGTGATCCCGTGTACAATATCACATAACAACCAACTAGAGTTCATCATTATTAGTAATTTACACAACAGTATTGTGGGACCAATGCCGTACCAATCCCCATTAAATTAGTGCCCCACTTCTGATCATAATAGGTAAGGGATGATGTAGGAGATGCCCACCTTCATAGAATATTAATCAAGGTGACAGAATCATACTAAATATTCCAAGATAGTCCCATACAATTTATTATAACTATATGAAAATCTTAATTAATTTGATGGAAGGTTTATTTAGTAATTATATACCAAGTCTAGGGCTAATTCCCCCATTCATAAATTCCATCCAATACACCCTTACGCACACAGAAACTGTTACAGCAATGAGTTCACACCTGAAACCTTTTAAAGTGAAATCCAGTGGGTCCCCGCTGGACCAAACCAAGATCAGACCTAATGTCTAAGGTCGCCCAAGGATAAGCTTTACTTTTAATGGATTAGATTCACCATCAGACATCGTTACTGGGCCTCACAGTCTCAACAAACACAAACAAAATTCATGAATAAGCCCCATAGTTAATAAAATTGAAGTTTCTGGATAATTGGGCAGATGGGGCCCAGGCCACATGGGACCACCACCATTGAGGTTGTCCCTGGGCCCCCTTCAATATGTGGGGTCCTAATCTATGATTAAATCAGATAGTGGGTACCATTGGATGTCGACCCAACTATCCTATTTTCCCAATATAACGTCTCTGTTGCAAATAATCAAATAGGCCCACTCCACATGAATTTCAGCACTGCCGCCCACTCTCTATTTCAACAGAATTCAAACCTATTCCATGAATCTGCATCCCCTTTCTACAGGTATGATTTCCATATCCATTAATCATATGATCTCATAACCAAAACGGATATTTTTAGTACAAAATATACATAATATATGATTCCTTGACCAACAAATCTTCTGAACACCGAATATCTAAATCACATCACAAAATCAACCATCTACTTAATCACCTAATTAATTAGGAAGATTCACTCACCTTTGATAAACGATCGTCGCCTTTGCAATATGTGGACGCGAATAGGACATCAATTGGCCTTCCTCTCCTTCCCCTAAATTGCAACCCACAAGACTTTTCTCTCAGAATTTCTCCAAGGAAAATGAATAGGATGCCATTGTAGTGGTCGTTGGTTATCCATATATATATATATATATATATATAAAGGGGAGATGGAATTCTAGTCATCTCAAACTTCCTATTTAGAGTTGTTATACAACTCCACTCCTTTCCAAACCCAATCACGTGGAATACTACCAAGTTAATAATAAGCAACACTTCTAATTCCATAATAAGAACTTAATTAAGATACTACTTGGGCCAGACTAATCCTGGGCCCAGGTTACTCAGGATATTACAGTTTATTTCTTCACGACTCAACTGGCTATCTCCTATTTTGTTTAAAATGTAAACTAATTCATGTCTGATGCGCAACATCTTCGCTGGAGTGCTGATCTGCATATAATTTTCTATTCACACGGTACCTGCAGACAAGGTCTGTATTTCCCAAAGAAATCTTTTTTACAGCTCACTGGGTATGCTGAGGCTGATTGGGCAGGATGTCCTGACACTCGTCACTTAAGAACTAGTTGGTGTGTCTTTCACGGGAATTCATTGGTTTCATGGAAATGTAATAAACAATATAGCGTCTCCAATTCCTCTACAGTGGGTGAATATCGATCCGTGTCCTCTGTATGCTCTGAAATTGTCTAGCTATGATAGCTGCGTAAGGAATTTAATTTTCATGTCTCAGCACCTACTTCTATCTACGTAGACAACAACAATGCTATAAGAGTTGTTGCAAACCCCAAATTTCATGAATGGACCAAACATATTGAAGCTGATAGAATTATAATTTCATGCGTCCCAGTTGAGCTGCAAATTGCTGATCTGTTTACTAAGGCCATGACCCGCAATTGTTGTAACGACTCAAATTTCGGGGCTCTGTCAGATTTCCGGATCGTGATCATATAGTAGTATTCACCATGCATGCATCAAATAATATCCACAAGGAATCAGGCATTTGGATTCAAAATATATTTCCCATTTATAAATATCAAAATCTCTGAGTAATCAACTTGTTATGTCTTGCCTTAAATTCAATAATGTGCTTAAAATATTAAATAACTTTTCCTAAACAAAGTACTAATGATTCCATCATCTATTTAAGTTTTTCGCGTTCTCTCCTTTCAACCACGCATGCCGAAATCTACGTGTTGATATCCACTCTGGCCCACACGTAATTTGATTACCTGAAGGGGGCAACACAACATCAGTATTACTGGTGAATGAATATTCCTAATTACACAAGTCACATATAGCATAACATCACATAATTCAACAAATCTGAATTAATAATCAAATATCATTAACAGTTCTTTCATATACAAATCCGTGCCCATGCACATTACCACACCTCAAAGGCCTTATCGTATACATGTATACCGGTCACCATGACTCTGTCTCATTAGACACGCCCACTAAGGACCAGCCATCATAATGGCCACTCACGTCCACTAAGGACCAGGCGCTATAACGGCCTGGACACTAAGTCCAACATGCCACGTCTGGGACACCATGCACAATATATCATAATCACTTAGCAACCAGAAATCATTATCATTAATATCTTACACAATCAGTAGTATGGATCCAACCCTTATACACTTCACTAACTGATGCCCCACTCCAAATCATAATTGTTATTGAATAGTAAAGAAGTGGTCCACCTTTACAGAATATTACTCAAAGTGACAGAATCATGCCAACATTCCAAAACAGTTCATACAATTTATTATAACTACATAAAAACTTAATCAATTTGGATGGAAGTGTTACATGGTAATTTTCAACCAAGTCTAGGGCAAACCCCAATTACAAATTTCATCCAGCTACATCTAAATAGCCACATCTAAACATACAGAAATTAGCACATGAAGTAGTTCACGATTGAAATCATCTTGGCCTAAGATACAGTGGGTCCCACTGGTCTAAATCTTGATCAGGTCTACTCTCTAGGGCCGCTCAGGGATAGGCTTTACTCTTAACGGATTGGATTCACCATCATGCATCCCTATTGGGCCCCACAGTCTCAGCAATCACAAGCATAATTCATGAATAAGCCTTACGGTTAACAAAATTGAAGTTTCCGGATAACTGGGCAGATGGAGCCCAGGCCACATAGGACCACCACCATCTAGATTGTCCCTGGGCCCCCTTCAATATGTGGGGTCCTAATCTATGATTAAATTGGATAGTGGGTCCCACATGAATGTCGACCTGCAACCCTTTTTCCGTTAGTTTCACACCAAAATCTTAAAAATCCATTGGATGATGGACCAAACGGGGCCCACCTCCCTTGGGTACAGTTCCTCTTGAATTGACCATGGGTCCTCCTTTGGATCCATGGTCCAAATGCCTCATCAAGTGGGCCATGGGGTCCCACTGCTCTCTAATATCATTACAAACCATTGATGACAATACACTGTTCTTGCTGATTTTGTGCCTATTTGACAGATATTCAAAGATTTACACTCCATATTGACTGTATCATTCTAATCACCATTCAGACATGATTCCTTGACCCAAAATTGATCTTTTACGTCTACTCGGTGAATACAAAAATCATTGTATGCCTAACAATATAGAATATTCGAATCACATCCCATTATCAATCATCTTGATTAATCAACAAGTTAATTAGGAAGATCCACTCACCTTTGATAAACAATTGTCGCCTTTGCAATATGTGGATGCGAATAGGACTTCAGTAGCCTTCCCCTCCTTCTCCTGATTGACAGCCACAAGACTCTCTCTCTCTCTCTCTCTCTCTCTCTCTCTCTCTCTCTCTCTCTCTCTCTCTCTCTCTCTCAGAATTCTCTCCAAAGGATTAGAATACCATAATACTGTCATTGGTTTACTTATATATAATAGAGTCCTATTCCTATTCCTCTTCCTCTTTCTAATTAGTGGAGTCATACTACTCCTACTCTTTCTACAACTCTTCACGTGAGGCAACTCTAATTCCATATAAATAATACTTCTAATCTCATAATAAGAGGTCAACTAAGGAACTACCTGGGCCAAACTAAGCTGGGGCCCAGGATACGCAGGATATTACAATTGTTATAATTTCTTACCATCCAAATTGATGCTTCGTGATGATCCGCATGAATTTGAGGGGAAGTGTGAAGAGCGTACCAATCCCGGTATACCTAAGGAACTTGATATCTTAAGTCTGAGTCCCTCCTAGATAACTACATGTAAATTAGGCATTCTCATTTTACCCTTGTATTCATTCTTTCTTTAATCCCTTTATTAAGGGAATTCATGTAATTGTATCTTGTGATTATTAATATAAATACAAGGGCCTCTAAGAGGTGATGGCATGTTTAATACAAGTCTCAAATTGTCAGAAATATATGTTAGTTTGTGCTAGATCTCATTTGGAGCTTGCTTTCCAACTTGATATTGATTTCCTAGGAATTCACAGCGAAGAGGATTTTATAAAAGAAGTCAAAGAGGTGAGGAGTGAAGGGTCTAAGGTTTAAATTTAGATGGGACCATCACTTTCCTTGGATTCAGTTTACTAAGATGATGGTTAGGTTGTCATGTCTTAACAAATGAGGGATCATTTGATGGCTCCTTGCGGAGCTCACCTTTAACTTCACTTTTAGCCCCATTTATATTCTAGGAATTCTTTACAAATCCAAATAATTCAATACCTATAAAACAAAATGTAGCCCTAATTTATTTCTATTTTTATAGTTGTTTTGAAAAAAACCCAATTTTGCAGCTGTTACAGTTAGTATTAGTTGAAGTGGCCGTTGTGGCTGATATTGGTGATATGGGCCTATACCGAGTTATAATCATTATAGCATACCGCTTATGGCTGATACGTGATTTGTCATGTCTGACTCATAGTGCAATGGACAATGTTCACACCATGGGCATTACATTTTGTAAAAAGTTGATTATTTGATGCATTGCATCTGTTTTGATTGAGATCCACCTCGACAATTGTAATTGAGGATACCTTTTAACATTTTATCTTGTACTTTAGGAGCATTTTTATGTACAAAAATTCATTTAGACTTTCTAAATCCACCTTGTCCGACATCTGTGTAATATCCTGGGCCTAGTATAAGGGCTATATTATTTTCTGATATTTAATATTTAATTGTCTTGGTTTTTACTTAGGAGTATTGGGACCCATAGTTTGATGGAGGAATTTGAGTTGGACTTGTGTTGGTTACACCAAAGACCCCTAGCAATGTTAGGATTAGGATTGGCATGTGAGAAGGAAATAATAAAAATTAGAAAGAGGACTTTGAGTCGGATTTAACTTTAGCTTCTATATATTAATCGAACCAAGCCTCTCTCAAGCCATTCTCTCTCTTTTCCACTTATTTTTCCATCAACCCAAAGCCTAGTATTACGCTTGAAGAAATTAGGAGGAAGAACCAGTTCTAGTCAGCCATAACATAACAGGTGAGTAGAAACTCTGATCTAATTGTATGATTCTGAATTTCTGACTTTACTCGTGTATAATGTTTTATTCCTCTATTTTATGGTGAGTAGATTTTTGTATACATGATGTGCTACTTTCCTATGTTAGGTGAATTGATTAAAGTGTAACATATTGTTTTCCTTGTATTGCTGGAACCATTATAGTAACCAATTCCATGTTTTCATGATGGATTATATGTTTCTGAGTCACTGTCGACCAACCCAGTATGGTATGATAGACTGTAATAACCAAATTCTATGGATAGATGTGATGGTTGGTTTTCTAAAGATTAGATGATCCTTGGGTGATGGTTTCTTGTAGAAAGAATCAGTACCAAGTAATTATTCTGTGCAGAAATTGGATTTTTCAAGGTGCAGGTCGTCAAAAACAAATTTTGGTCGACAAGGTTGTGGGACCCCATGGCCCACTTGATCGGAAATCTGGACCAAGGATCTTTAAGGGGACCCATGGTCGACTTTTGTGTAGTTGGACATCTGGATTTTTAACCATTGGGTCCCACTGTTCAAGAGGTGTAATGAATTCTTGGCGTGAATTTGACGAATACAGGGCTGAAGGTCGATATCAATGGTGGGACCCACACCTAAATCAATAAGAGATTAGGACCCCACGTTTTGAAGAGGGCCCAGGGACGGTCTGAATGGTGGTGTTCCTATGTGACCTGGGCTCCATCTACCCAGTTATCCAGAAGCTTCAATTTTGTTAACTCTAAGGGTTATTCATTAATTTTATTTGTATTTGTTGAGACTGTGGGGCCCAGTAACGATGTCTGATGATGAATCCAATCCATTAAAAGTAAAGCCTATTCCTTGGCAACCCTAGATAATAGACTTGATCATGATTTGGACCAGTGGGGCCCACTATGTAACCATTCAGAATTTACCAAACGTGAGGCACATCAATAAAGAAAATAGAGTTCTGTTAAGTATTATTGAGCCTATATGAGTTTCTAAAATTTGGAATAGGCCCCGTTAGTTTCTAATAAACACAATTAGGCCCATATGACTTATTTTCTTGGGGAATAAACTAAGGTAGGGTTCTGGGTAGAAATCTCAGTCTTATATGAAGTCTGAATTTGCAAGGAGGTCCTTCCAGTTTTAAGAAATTATGATTTAAACCCCTTTGGCTTATTTAAATAAATTATTGAATGTGGAGAATGCTATGGATGAGGTCCTAATTTTCTCAAATTGCAAGCAAAGGCTTGTTATTCATCGTTGTTATTTGCAAATCGTTTTAAATGGTTTCCTTTAGTTCTTGATTGGTCAAATATGTATGTTGGGCACTGTTATTTAAATATATGGTGACTTGAAATGTGTATGTGGGTTAAATTACTTATGTTTTTGTTATTTGGGGATCACTTATGGTAGATTGTGTGGTTTATATATGTATATCTTGTGGTTGAATTGGTAATTGAATATTTCCCTCAAAACTGTATAGGATGAGTTATGTAATTGACCTCTCTCATCTCGTACACCAATTTTGATTCGGACTGGGGCAGCGTGAATCCACATAATTTGAGAAGGGGTTGATTATGGAATTTGCCCATTAATAATGTTGAGGATATGCTAAATATCATAATTTTGATAAGACATATATTTGTTGTTTGAATTGGAAAACTGAGATACGGTGATTTTGTTTGTTTGGAGGAACTTTTGGACACCCCTAGACCACGAGCATGTATGGCCGATTTTGTGAGGATTCTGGACCTTAGTGGTCGTTGGTCTTGGACCTTTGTAGTCGGATTTATTCTGGACCTTAGTGGTCGATGGTTTTGGACCTTTGTGGTCAGATTTATTTTGGACCTGGTGGTCGGTTTTATGTTAGACCTTTGTGGTCGGTTTTATATGGACTGGTGCTATCAGGTGGCTAGGAGGTTGTCGTTTGTTTGACCCAATTTCAACTTTGGCTTGAATGAGACTTTGGATGTTATTTTAATTTGTTGTGTAATCTTATCAAAGTATATGTCTAAATGTACAAATCGATTAAAATATCTATTCACTCAGTTGTACTGATATTTTGTGGATTTGCCCCAATCTAGGTAACCAGAACTTAGCGACTCAGGAAAACCGTGATGACCAGGAGATAGACTTTGGGATACGTACTTGAGCGTCGAAGCCACATAGATGAAGAAGATTTAGATTTAATAGATTTTTCATATTATTTCATTTTATAGACATTGCAATTATTTCTATTGGAAAATGTTATATTTGTTTAAAGATTTTGGATTTTTAATACAAATTGGTTTAAACTGGTAAATGCCTAAATCTTTATGTGATCTTTGATTTAACCTATGTGTGTGATGCTTATGAGTCTTGGCACGGAATCTGAAGGGCCCTGGATTCCGGGTCGTGACAATCTGAGTCTAGAGATACAACTTATTTGCATGACTTTCTTAGTTATCTTACATGATATCTAAATCTCAAAATTTATTCACATTGATGCTGGATTTATAATTACACTGTATACATTCTACTTGTTATGTTATTAATCTGAACATGTTTACCTGCAGGAGTTTGGTCATCATGTTAGATTAGCAACTCATGCCAACTTCCGCAATTTTGTGAAGTCTGCTGGCATAGACTTTTATCCTTTGGGAGGCGATCCACGAATTTTGGCTGGATGTAAGAGGCCTTAACTATTGAAAGTATTTTGTTTAGCTCCTGAGTCTCAATCGTTTACTGTAGTGCTTGGTCCTCTCAGCTACATACGACCTCTCTCTTTATAGTTTAGCCTTTAAATTACTCAAGTATGTTTTAAGGCTTTTTTTGTTTCATATAATCATATGGAATCTACCTGGATGCCAACTTGACTGGTGCATTGGTAGGCATTTCCAACTGAGGGAGCAGGTCTTGTAATTATGAAAAGAGTGAAAAGAAGCTACCTCGCTGTCCCGAATGAGGTGTGGGTCCTGGGATTTTGTAATGAATTAAAAAGAAGCTACCTTGTTGTCCTTATTGGTATCCAACTGCTAGCCTTGGCATCATGGTTCAAAATTGTGGTCTTGGCCATCTTCACAGTTGACCCTAAAAAAGATATGTCGGCGTTTGCGGCAGTCGTGGGCCTCGTGGCCTGTCACACAATGAATATTTTTTTGTTACCAAATGAATTTTAAAAAATATCCAACAATGTAGAATATTGGAAAATCCTAGATAACGTATATTTTTTTTTTAAAAAAAAATATTTTTTTTTTTTTTTTTTTTTTTTTTTTCACATTATAAACCAAAATATTGGTCTCCCTAAGTCATAACATCCCGTGCATGTGTTAAATTACATGCACAGATTAAGCGTTATAGAAATATCACTAGTAAAATCATATATGTTGCAAGTCAAGTTAATATCTCAATATTATTTAATTATTGTAGATTTAAGTGTAGAATGCTACTAGGATCATAACTCTATAACTCTGAAGTACTCTGTTAGAAGTTTCAACTTACAACGGCGATTTTGCTTGAGAAACATTTGCAAGAAAAATAAAATTATTTTTGTGATTTACCAATTGACTTGGATCAGTGGGGGCTTGGAGCTCAATACCATCTAGAGCGCCATCCAGTATATTGTTGTCATCTTTATTACCAAGAGGGTCATAGTAATAACCAACTTTTTTGCTCTTCCTCCATATTGCGTAGGGTAGTGGAAAGTACTCGAAGATGACTCGTCTCATGATGACTCATCTTGAGATTGAGATGACTCGGGGTTGTCATAATAAGAATGCTGATCTTGCTGGTGCACGATCTGAGTCGGACCATACCCCCACCCTCCTAAACTCTGGAATTGGGTAAGGTCAGGGATGGCAATGAGTTGGGTTTAAAAGGGGAACCACTCCTGTTAGGGGCAGGTTTGGGTTTTGGTGTGTTTGACACACTCCGCCCTGCTTATCTATGTTACATATTAGGTAGTAGAGCTTTTCACACAAGATTGCAGCAGCACATGTGGTAATAGACAACATAGAATATATTACTTAGTACCTAGGATGCATGGATGCTTCAAGATGGGAAACATATTGTGTCGTCTCTCATATCTGATACTTCACTTTTTATATGTAAAATAACCATTAAAAAAAAAAATTTATATGTAAAATTCATGGCCTTGCCACGTCCATGGCATGTCAATGCCGTATCTGTGCTTCATAGCTGAGTAGAGCGTTTCACATGAGGTTGTAGTAGCTTAGGTGGTAATAGACAATGTAGAACAACTTTAGGTTGTGAGATAGATATTCATGCCATAAAAGAGGTTCTGTATTTTAAAATAAAAAAAAAGTTTATTCTTGAATTTGATTTGTATGTGCCATGGGGCGGGTGAATATGGAGTAGATAAAGTGCCATTTAGGGTTTGGGCCAAACCGGTGGTAGACCCATGATTTTCATTTGAGGCGGGTGGACGATGGCCATGATGTTATTTTCTCCATAATTTTGTTGTTTTGAGGGGACGGGGACATTTTTGATGGGGCATGGCCTGTCTATCCCATAGGCCCTTTTGGGCTTTTTTGAGGTTCATGGGGGTGAGTGCCCCAAATACCCAATGCCTGGGTCTGCCCCGGGCCAACCTGAACCCGACCCCGCCCAACCCATTGCCATCTCTGAATAAATTGTCTGGTAGAAGGGTCTCTAAGCTTATTGTTGTCTGCCATTGCCCCTAAAATATCCTTCTTCCATGTCCATAGCCACTACCAATGCCACTGCTTCCTGCGTCATATCCTCCATGTGTAGGATTGCTAAGTGGGACATGTCTTCTATATATGTAAATGTCCCTAACCCCCTTAGTGAGAATCTAATTAATTAAAATTTTGAGTTATGTCTTAATATTATTTCTTTGGATTCTATCAAATTCTTTGAATTTTGGGAATCAATTGAAGTTGATTAATTTATAATTAATTTTTATTATTTATTCTTGGAATGTTATTTGTATAACTAATTGAAATTATTTGGGTGTTATTATTAATTATTTGGTTCCTAGTGGGTAGGCCCAATGGAATCAATTTGACAACCGGAGAAAATTTGATTTTAGTTCGTTCACTAATTTTTTAAGACCAAAATATCTATATCTAGGTTCAATATAACTAGATCTAGGGCAAAGTAATAAGCTAGAAGCAAATCTAACTAAATCTAAGGCTTTGGTTGCAATTATTTTATTTTTTTATTATAAAACACAAACTTGGGTGAAAAATCATTAAAAAGTTGAAAAAATAGAAAAAATGCCCACTACTGCTTAGGTTGTGTTCCCCATTACTAGATATTTCATCTATGTATGTTTCTTGAGCTATTCAAACCATAATCCTTTTTTTGTTATGACAAGGAACCCGCCGACCCCACTTTACGGTTGATCACCGGCAAAATCCTGGATACACAACACCACCCACTAGCACTGTGTATCAAGTATTGGAAGCCATGAAAATTGTACTTTTAGTGGCTAATTATAGAATTTCCCAAAATAAGGAAATGGCATCTTCAGTTCCTGTAAGGGTAAAATCATGAGGGGAGAACAGATAAAAGAGTTTTTCATGTGGATGTTTCAAGAAAGTTTTAGAAGAAAGAAGCATGAAAAAGTCAGATTGCTTAATGGGTTGAATTTGTTCAAAACAAAATGGACACTTTGGAAACTAATGAGGGGAGAACAGATAAAAGCTTTTTGCATGTGTATGGTTCAAGAAAGTTTTAGAAGAAAGAAGCATGAAAAAGTCAGATTGCTTAATGGGTCGAATTTGTTCAAAACAAAATGAACAGTTTGGAAACTTTCTTCGAAAAGGTTATGTAGGAATGTCATTTTTGGGCTACTCTAAGTTGCCGGAATTTATGAGTTGTCAAATTGTGTGATAGATGCATCAGGGCAGCATATTCCAGTCAGTTTTGTAAAAATTAATTGTCTTTCCATGTCAGTTTTCTGTTACTGTATCTCAGGATATTTACTATGACAGATATGGCAAAAAATAAGGGTTTCCTGCCTTCTGGGCCAGCAGAAATATCAGTACAAAGGAACCAGCTGAAGGCCATTATTCATTCACTGCTACCAGCATGCACCGAACCTGATCTGGACAGTGGTACTCCTTTCAGAGCGCAGGCAGTTATTGCGAATCCTCCTGCTTATGGTGAGTTTTATTTTTTTTTTTTCTTAATTTTTTAAAATTTCCCCCTTTTTATGGGTGGGAGAAGGGGGGATGCTGCAAGTAACCTTCTTCTGTCCTCAAGAAGAGAAATAAAAGAGAGCCAGAGCATGGGTAGAAGAGGCTATACGCAGTACCCACCACACAACAAGAACAAGAACTACATAGAATGAGCAAACAAAGAAACATTCCTAAAGTCCCCTTGTTTAACCAAGGAGTCTGTCATGCTGTTAGCGGCAACCTATACGATGAAAACCACTTGTAGTGAAGATGACAAAGCTTTAATCTCATTAAAAAGGAATTAAAATATCGAACGTCCCTTGTCTAGTTAAGTTACCCACAAAATAGCATTTTTTTTTTTTAAATGGAACATAATAGCATTAGAAGAATCACTTTCTATGATTAAGTTGCCTTCGAAAGAAAGTGAGTATACCCAAAGAGCTTCTAGACTAGGCGAAACCTCTGCTTCAAGAATAGTCAACTGTCAGGATTTCCGTTGACTATTGTTATTATGTTGTATATTACTATAAAACGTTTTTGTTACAGTGACAGAGTCATGTGCAGTGGAGGACCCAAAATTTTTGTTTGAGGGCGGTTGACAAGGTCATTTTAAAAAGTCAATTCATTATTTTGTTATTTGGAGATGAAATGAAAAGGGATTTTCTTTTTTTTATTTTTTGGTTTGAACGGGGCAAGAAGGGGAAGGGGGGGGTGGGGTGGGGGTGTTTCTCAATATAACCTCTTGTGACACTCAGTTTATCTAACCCTAAGAAATCAAATCTCTAGGTACCTTGTCTTATGCATTCTTTAAATTGATGAAGACCATATGAAACCAATTGACCTCCTTGGCATGAAACCAATTTTCTTTTAGACATCTTGGTCTTTTGTCTAAGTAGTTACTCCCAAACTCTCACCCATTGTTATTGTGTGACCATATTTGATAGACTATCAATGATACAATATAATTTTGGTAGAAAATAACGTGCAATTATTTATATTCGCATTGAACTTCGTGAATTCAAGGGTGTCAATTGTTTAGTGTTTTGGAATTTTTTTGTTTATGCTTATTTTCTTCTCATTGGTTTAACCTTTGCTCTTATTGTAGTCCTGATTCTGGGTCTTGGTCGTGCTAATGCCATTTCTTAGTGTAGTCATTGTTAGGATTACTTTAAAGACTCAACTTTTACTCATATGTATTCTGATCATGGTTCAAAATAGTGGCCACTACGTAGCATGGCAGTTGCATTATCGGTCGTAGCAGTTAAAGCTGCTATGCTATTTTCAAAATAGCGGCTCTATGGTCTAAAACCTAGTAGAACCAAGCAATTTTAAATTAAAACATTATTTTTTCTATTTCTCCTCCTTTATAGCCTTTCCTAAAGTTGTTTCTACCCTTATGGTTTCAAATCACTAAAAAAAGGCAAGATTGGTTGCTACATAAGATTCAAAATTGTTTTTACTATTTAAAAGGCTGGCCGTTATGCCCGCTGCAACCGCTTTTTTGATCCTTGATTCTGATGTTTGTCACTGCACGAGATCTGTGGCCCTCGAATTTTGTGTCATGATCAATAAGCAATACATTCATATATATATATATATAGGTCAAATCAATTACTGCATAATAAACTTGGCAATTTACCTAAATAATCATTCCATTAATCATAAGTCTGAATCGAAATATCAATAAATCAATCTAATGAAACCATACAATACCCACTGGAAGTCTTTAATGTTTGACATAAAATAAACTAAATAATTTAAAGCTAATGCTCTAATAAAACCGGCGAGTCTTGTCATTGCTCAGCCGTAAATATCAAATCCAATAGCTTCATCATCATGACCCTTCTATATCTCTATGTTCTGGTTACCTGGATTTGGGGTAAAATCCACATATCAGTACTACTGAGTGAATAAAATTCTTAGTCTGTGTTTGCGTGCGTCAACATGGTAAACAAAGAATACTTCAACATTTAAATTGCAATAATGGAAATTATAGTTTAAGTTCGGTTAAGGTCACTAACTCTCTAGGGCTCAAAACTTCAATCTCACTGTTGCCTCATTTTGCATAAAGGGCCGACCTCTAGTTACTGAAACCATATAACTGACATAAGAGTCGGAGAAATATGGAACGTACCTGAGTAAGAGAAAACAGCTAACCTGGAAGTCAGATATTATGGCCTGACCTGAAAGTCAGATAATGTCTCATAAGTCATACCTTCTGGCCCTGGTATGTGGACGTCATCAATGTACTGTGCTATAGTAGTCTAGAGTGTCCAATGGGTCAGTCTGTACCATTGAGTTTTACAGAGGTGTCTCTCTCATAGAGATGACATACCATAATTCAGATGTATAATGAATTCGTTATGATCTCAGCACCGATAACGAGGTAATTTGCAATCAGACCCTTACAAGAAGTCCGGATTTATTATGCTCTGACTGATTCATTATTGGTATCTGGTAAGGTAAGGGTGATTACACAATCAGTCTCTTAAGAGGTTGTGAGAATAACATAGAAGAACAGAGTCGATACAGCATATGCATATATCACATCACAGACCAAAACATAGAATACTCCTTTAAAACCAGCGAGCTAAATTCATAAGACTGCTGGATATAATTCCTATAAGATTCGACCAGCCCTTTCATAACTTGGATTGGGTTTTGGTCAATCTGAATTACATATTGGTATTCGGCCTATTAGCACATTACCATCTCGAGTTCAGTTTTACATAAAATCCTGCTTTTATAAGAATACATCAGCCCATAATGCAAACTCATAAAACATGATCATCCAACCTCAAATCATTGAGTCAGTTACATAATTAAAACAATCAGTTATCTAAACATCCTATAGAAGCTTTAACAATTAGCAACATGTGGATAGGACACTGCGTCTCAGGGAGAGGAGAGGTCTTGTGTTTGACACCTACTTTTGTTGGCCACCTCCCATAGTTTTAATTAGTGCATGTGGATAGGAGGGTTTGCATGTGCCGCTAGGGATTAGTGCTCGACTATCTAGAATAGAGTGTCCCTCGGGCTCAGGGCCAAAGGCTCCTAGGTTGGGCTGGGCGGGAGATACCCTGGGTTAAAAAAAAAAAGAAGAAAAAAACCAATCAGCTGCAACATGGGTCCATGTAGTCACCCAACTGCAAAAACCTAATAAGGGTGAGGCCATCCCTAATCCCCATATATGGTGTTCGGCTATCTTCAAAAGCCCGACATTTCCTCCGGTTAGGGTTTTGAAATCCCAAATCTACAATCAGCTATGGGTTTTGAACCAAAAACCACTACCAGCTACAACAAACTCCAATAAACATCAATTGGCCAAATGGCCAATTGCTACCATATAGCAGCCGGCCAACCCAAAACTTGTCATATAGCAGTCGGCCAGCCTTAAACCCCTCAATCCTTCTCATTCGATCACTCCATTAATCAGCATTCATCAAGTTTCCAACCAAACTCTGGATTCCAACTAAAAACACAATTTTATCATTCCATCGAATAAAATTCATGGAACCCTATTTCCTATGATGTGGCTATCATGGATTTCATCATGGGTTCCCTTTAAAGTTCATCATAACCCAAAACGAGATGTGAAGTTTGGCCAATCCTAATTCTCAAGTGAGATGTGTGGCACTTCCCAAAAACCCCAATTTCATATCCGGCCAGTCAGAAAACTTCAATTCAACAGCCAATCAGCCGTTCGAAGATTATTGCAACCAGGAACTATGGTTTTAGACATATTCATCTAAATGAAGAATCCATAAACACAAGTAGAATTAGAATCTACCCACCCCATGTAGGCAATGGTGGCTCTAGCAATGTGAGGAAGGCTATAAGACATTAATCACCACTCTAACTTGATGGTTATCTTCTTCTCCTTCTAGTTCTGCTTAGTGCTCTTCTAGTTTTCTTTAGGGTTTGGGTTCTCTAGAGCTTATTATACCATGTAATGAAAAATATGGGAGGGAAAGAGAGAGAACAAGGGTTTATAAAGATGGAAAAATAAAAGTTCTCAAAAGGGTAGTTGTGTGCTTCACTTTGAATCCCATTGGGATTTGAGCGCAAGCCACTAAGCGCCCTTGGGATTTTTGCGCACAAGTCATAGGAGGACTTGAAGTTTTGTGAGCACAATGCTATTATGGCATTGGGTCTCATCTCTTGAGATCTAAGGTCTCCTTAGCATAATTCTAGGGTCCTGCCAATTCCTTGCAACTTAATTCTGTTAACTTTGGACCAATGGGTCGTACTTAATCCTTCAAAACTTCTTAAAAGACTTAGGACCCACAACAATACCAAACCAATTAATAAAAAAAAAGGAACTAAATCAATAGAATTCATCATCAAAAACCAAATTCAAGAGCAAGGCTTAATTTAAATCAAACACAGAACTCAACCTCCTAATTGGACTTGGAGATATTGCATCTATAGAATATCTTAAAATCATTAATTGTATAAAAAGAAAAGTTAGGAAACTCTATCGTAGCCTTGAGTTTGTATTATTATGACTGTGAATTGCTTCTGTGTTTTATGCATTGGTAGTAACTAAATTTTGAACTTGTTTATCATACCTGTGAATTTGTATTATTATGATTGTGAATTTCTTCTGTGGTTTATTCTTTGGTAGTAACTAATTTTTTGAACTTGTTTTTCATATCCATGCTTCTAAGGCATATGTTACCATTCAAATAAAAAAAAAAAAGAGTATAAGCATATGGGAATGTCATACTATTCATACTGATTATATTTAGAGGTTGAAACATATATCTGCAGGACATTCACACATTGCTGAAGCTCTTGGTGTACCCCTCCACATCTTCTTCACTATGCCGTGGACGTGAGTTTTAAATTTTGGACTTCTCTAACATTAACATGATAGACGTTGCTATTCCATTGCCAGAATTTTGTATATATTTGATACAGTTGCGAATTGCATTTGGAAATGGAAGACAAGCTCCCTTGTGTATCCATCTGATGTTCGAATCAATGTTGAACCCATATATTGTTGAAATAATGGTCGGACTTATTGTTGAAGATCACAGTGGGACTCAGTCTCATGTTGTTAATATGGTGGGACCCATCTGAACCTATGATGCTCAGATATTTCATGGATATGGCGGTGACACTCCATGGATATGGTAGAGACACAGATTTTACACGTAAAAACTATAGCATTGGGTACGATATGACACGATTCATTGTTTATTTTGAAATATCCACGGATCACAGATCTTAAGTGGGTAACTCATCGTGGTTCTAATGTTTGGAAATCATGGTGGAACCATCTAATGCCAACAATCCATTTAGGGAGCCGTCTAATGTGTTAGTCCATTGTGGGGCATATCTAGTGTCGGTAATTGCTATGTGTTTCATTTGATTTTTGAATCATGGTGGACACATTTTATGCATGGATTCTTTAGATGAGTAGGGAAAGACGGGGAAAGTGAGGAAAGGGTCACAACTGGAGATGATGAATTCTCTACCCTCTGGTAGCTTCTTGGCTTATCCAGCAAGTTTGTAACCATATGGTAGCATATGGATTTCCCCAGCACATCTGGTTCCCCAAACTCATCCACACGTCCGCTTCATGTTGTTTTAAAAAATAATATATATTATATTCGAATATCCATATGGAAAAAAAAAATCCTTTCTTAGAGGAGAAAATGGGATAAAGAAAATTTAGGATATTTGGTTCACTTTGAATAGGCTTAATAGCGATGACTTCCCTAGCTCTTCATGCATGTCAAGGGAAATAGTGTGATGGAGAAATAATTCATTTTAAGATATTCAAAACTGTGTATAAAATGGTTCTAATACTAAGGAATGCATGGGAGCATCTGCGGCAAGTGTGTATCTGTGTGTGTTTTCCGCTTTATTCTGTTCCAACTTGCTTATGAAATTTAATGATAATGATGTGCCCTCTTACCTCTATCCTTGATAGGCAGGCCAACTAATGAATTTCCCCATCCATTGGCACGCGTTCCCCAAAGTGCCGGATATCGTGTATGTTTCTTTCATCAGCTGAAGTATATAAATTTGCATTGTACTGTAAAAGTAATCAATGGAGTCTTCTCTATTTACCCTTATTCTTCTTGTTTTGCTTGATCCAGCTTTCTTATTATGTTGTGAACTTGATAATATGGTGGAGCATAAGGACATTCATTAATGATTTCCGGAAAAAGAAGTTGAAGCTTTCTCCTATAGCATACTTTAGCACATACAATGGGTCTATCTCTCATTTGCCAACAGGGTACATGTGGAGTCCCCACCTTGTGCCTAAGCCAAGTGGTGAGGATAGCCTTTTAATTTTATTGCCCTGTTGTACATTATCCTCTTACTACATTTTGAATGGAAATTTGGTTCTCACATTTCTCTGCCACCCTGATTTGCTTCTATAGAACTTATGGCTTTATTATTATTATTATTATTATTTTTTTTTTTTTTTGAGTCGTAGTAATATTACTTGCCTCTTTTAGAATGACTAAGTGACATGGTTTCATTCTACATACAAGAGTTATTTACTTTTCTCTGTTAGACATCAGATATTTTAGAAAGTTGGAAGTCCCTTCTTTTCTTCTAATTTTTTATTCTAATAATTTTGAGTTAGAAACTACTTCTAAATGCAAACATGTGATGACTATATAAAAGGGAGATGCAGATTGCATATAGCTTATATTAAGTCCAGCTCATGGGGCCCGCTTAGATATAAGTTTATCAATGGGATGAGGGTAGATGGAAAGGCCTCTTCATGAATAAGGGGGATGCAAAAAAATTAGCCCCACCAAATTATCCCAACCGTTGATTAACATCCTTGAAGATTAATGGCATCTTAACAGTAGATTTTCTTGAGATTCAATCCCACGTTGAGTGAAGGTTCAGTGAGTGAAATTGAGCCTGATGCCCAGTGATGGGATGGAAAGAGTATAAAGGGGGCTGCATTGATTAAAGGTGGCCCAAGCAGGCCCCACAGTGCTGGACTGCACTTGCAGTTGCTCGTAGGCGAACTTTTTCCCTATATAAATGCCTTTTGTTATATTAGATGCTTAGAAGAGAAACTCCCTATAAGGAGTCAGAAAGCATGATTCATGTGGTACAATCTGAAAGGCATTTGTATGTGAGGCGGTGAGAGTCTCTGTTTTTGAGGTTCTTGTCTTTACGTGTGCATGCCACATGATTGTTATATCTTGTTCCTTGTTGCACTGTACCATCTGTAAGTTTGTACGGATGCATAGGAGAAAGAAAACCTAATCAGGTGCAAGTCATTTTGTGCGTGCACTCCTTTCAGTTAATTTAGACTTTCTGGTAATTAAAAGAAACACCCTTTCCCTTAGTATAATTAAAGAAAAGGACTTCAAGAAAGATAACATTGCATATAAGGGCACTTGATTGAAAATACTAAAAAAGAAAGTAAAAGTAGAATTTTTTCCTTGTCAATTGACACTTTCCCCCAGCTAGAGCGTAGATATCCATCTTCTAGGAAACTATATGGTATTTTATATCATTCTTAGGGTTACTATGTAATTCCATTAATATAAAGGGTCCCACATGTAATATTCAGAAAGTTATCTCAATAACATAAAAAGGTATATAGTCGTCTAACCCTATGCACGACTGTATCCCCTCTTCTCCTCTCCTTTTCTTCTCTTCTCTCCTTCATCAACTCTAAATCCATTTTAGTCAGACAACTTGGTATCAGAGCAGCAGCCAGGGAGCAACAGTTGTTCTTGGATTGTGTCTACCCCAGCCGAACCTGTCTATAGGTTCGGCTGGGCCCTCAATCAATAACAGAAAAAGGTCGTGACGCATGTGAAAGTCGTGGTGCTTGTGGCATGTTGTCAACAGTCAACAGAGTTTGGTAGAGCTTAGTTGATGGTGTTTGGTCTTCGTGTGTTCTCAGATCTGACTGATGGTTTTCAGATGTGCAAAATCCTCTCAACCTTGTTGATGGTTTTCAGATAATGCAGAATCCTTATTAAAATGTTCAGAGATGAGCTGAATCTTTATTGATAATGCTCAGAGATATGCAGGATCTTCTCAGATCTAGTCGGCGATGTTCAGATGTGCAGAACCTTAAGTGATAGTGCTGAGATGTGGTTGGCTTTTCTAGTATTTGATCCATAGTGTTTGGCAGCCAGAATTGTGGACAGCTGAGGTAAGGTTCTGTGTAAAGTTACTGGTATAGAATTTATTAGAAAAAAAATCACTCTTTTGAAGAAATATGGAGTGTAAAGAAGGGAATGATGATTCTGACTTTAAAGGGGGGAGATTCTAGTGGAACCCAAAATGTTTTAAACCCCATTGGAAACAGTAATCCTATTGCTCGAATTACAATGGAACTCTTTAATGGGAAGAATTATAGAGAATGGTCATGTTTAGCGAAGATGGCCTTTGGAGGGACAAAATGCTTTGGATATATCAGTGGATGAATGAAGGAACCCTCTAAGGAGGACCCAAAATATAAAGATTGAGAGTCAGAAAATATGCTTGTGTTCAACTGGATCCTGAACTCCTTGGATCCTCTAATTTCAAAGAGTTTTCTATACTGCAAAACTGTATGAGTTGTGGACTGCTATTGAGACGACGTACTCTGGAAAAAAGAATCATGCAAGATTTATCAACTGACTAGAGAGTTAGCTCAGTTTAAACAAGGAGATAAATCTTTGTGTGACTATTATGCTACATTGAGAGAGATGTGGCACGGACTCAGTGTATATCAGCCTTTTAACCCGTGTTGTGAGAAAGAACAAGAAAAAACATATAGAGGTTCAACTTATTTATGGTCTCCTTGGGGGTTGAACTCAGAATATGAGACTGTAAGAGCACAAATATTAAGTCAGGCCCTCTTTCATCAATCGGGACAATGTTTGCCTTATTTAAGGGTGAGGAAGGTAGACGTGTAAGTAAGGCAGACATGATGCAATGTCAGACTTTTCCTTTGGTGACTAACCAAGAAAGGTCTGCACTTACTATCACAAATCCTGCCGGCAAAGGTGATGGTGGCCGTGGTAGAGGTCCTGGTGGTGGTGGTCCTGGAGGTGGGGGCCTTGATCGTGGTGGTCCACCAGGCGTAGTTCGTGATCGATTGCACTGTACACATTGCGGGAAATCACGCCATACTAGAGACATGTTGGGATCTAGTTGGTCGACATCCAAGGTTCAACACAGCATTTGTAGCGGATTCTTTGGCTGAGAAAATTGGTTTTGAAGAGTATTTTGGAAGTAAGGGGGAATTGGATCATAGTTACCTGATTCACGACTTGACTGATTCGAATTTGAGTTCGAAGTTCGATGCTTGTTCAAATTCGAAAATTCAATGGGATGGGTTTACTTGTTTGTTTTTTGATTCATTTGATTTGCAATTCAAGTTCGCTCAGTTCGATATTCTAATTTGTAAGTCCAATTCAATTTTATAATATTTTACTAAAACTTTAGATAATTTAATAAATATATAAATAATACTATTTTACAAAGAATAAATGGAAATGAATATATAAAGACCATCATCATAAAAGCCTTGTCCCAACTATGTAGGGTCGGCTATTTGAGGTTTATTAAAATATATGCTTCCCACAATCCCACTAATAAGCATGGTAAAAAAATGAATTTTGATAAAAGAATGTCCCATCATTACATTGACCAGTATAAAACATGCACATTTTTATTGTTATAATCAAGTGTTCTATATCTAGTTAATCTTATGGTGGGCTCAAGTTTGTTCAAAGTAAAAATTTGTTGAATCCTAAAAACATTAGAACAACCCTTTTTCATTGATTTGGATTTCTAATAGGTGGGCTGCTCTATGGGCCCCATGAATTTCTCATATATCTTAACTTTTAAAACTAAAAATATCGGATGTTAAAAGATGATAGAGAGAGAAAGAGAGTTGTACCTCTGCATCAAATATTCACCTCTTTCTCCTGCAAAGAGAGGATAGAGATGAGAGAGAAAGCAGCTTGTACATTGGAAAAACCACTGGGCAGGGCGATAGTTAAGAGTTTTTTTTACTCTCCTCTAAAGGACCAATAGATATAAGAGAGAAAGGAAGATATACCACACTGAATTAAATGCCCACTTTTTTTTTATCTTTTTTTTTTTTTTTTTTTTTTGAAACCGTAACAACAAATTTCATTGAAGGAAACGAAAGAAGGCTAACAAAATGACCAAAAGAAAGGAGGGTGGGGGAGGTGCTAGAGAGATGCAACGCCCCAACCTCAAGAGAAAAAAGAAACTCCTCTTTTACATAATCACACCAACCCAAGGAAGAAACCTACCAGCCCCTTGCTTAGCTAATGCATCAGCCGTGGAATTGGCTGACCTAACTTGACCTAACCTCGTGACAAAAGGAAATATCGATGCCAGTTGACAACTCCCATATTTCATTAAAGTGGGACTGAAACTTCCAAGGGTTAGCCTTCCGCTTGGAAACCCACGCACCGTAGTGGTGTGAATGTTTTGAGTGTTGAATTTTATTTTTTTTTCGTCTTGTGTAGCAACCAATCTTGCATTTTTTAGTGATGTGGAACCATATAAGGGTAGAGACAACCATGGGAAAGGCTATTGAGGAGAAGAAATAGGAAAAATGGTATTATAAATTATAATTGCTTGGTTGTATTATGTTTTAGACCGTAGAACCGCTATTTTCAAAATAGCGTTGCGGCCTCTACCGCTACGGCCGATAATGCTGGCGTTACGCTATGTATCAGCCGCTATTTTGAACCATGATGGGAAAAGCATTGGATTCTAGCAGATTCCAATATTCTAGAACATTTTTTGTTTTTTATTCAAATTTGATGATGAGAAAAAAAAAATTGACTTTGTGACAAGCTGTGATGGCCATGAACTATGACATATGGGCTTTTCTAGACGGGCAACAATGCACACCATCACCGCGATTTTAAACCCTGTATTTAAACACATTCCTTAAATATTTTATAAGCTCCAAGATGGTTACATGGTCGTCTCTCGTTAGCACATCATCTATATAGATGCATATAATGACTGAACCCTTCACTTTGTTTTTCACAGAAATTTTGTGATCCAAACCACCAATTGAAGCCGATCTGTAAAATAGAACTGCTAACTTATCCCAATCATGCATGAGGTCTTTGGTTAAGCCCATACAATGCCGCCTTTAGTTGACATATTTTGCGTGCCTCTGTTCCCTTGATACTTAAACTCCAGAGACGGTGATATTTGACTGAACACATTTGGTTTTTTTCCTCTTTTTTTTTTTTTTTTTTTTTTTTAGTTTGGTTAAGTGGTACGGGAGTGATACTTTCACTTGAGGACCCGGGGATTGATCCCTGGGCATGTGTGGGAAACTAAAGTGCCAACACCACTCAACCGGGAGTGATACTTTCACTTGAGGACCCGGGGATTGATCCCTGGGCATGTGTGGGAAACTAAAGTGCCAACACCACTCAACCGTGAGTGTGTTGGTTTCCACATTGTGTTTCTACGTGCAAACTTTCATGTATGTAAAGAAAGCCCTCTGTTTTTTCACTTTTTCTACATTTTCTGAAACAGTTTTTTCTTCTGGAACTCATTGTGTTTTATGCTCAATTGCTCATACCTACAATTATTAGTTTGTACAATAATCATTCTTCATTAAACTCAGTTGTTTTTTGTTGTTTTCTTTTCTTTGCGATGGTAAGCAAGCTAGATGTCATTAACCATGAAATGCTGAGATTCTTGCTTTTGATTACCGCTGAATATATTTTTTATTTAATTTATGTAAACTTGTTGGAAAGATATGACTTAATGATATGCTGTACAGATTGGGGTGTCTTAGTGGATGTGGTTGGCTTCTGCTTCTTAAACCTTGGGTTAAAGTATCAACCTCAGAAAGAGTTTGTGCAGTGGATTCAGGCAGGTCCAAAGCCTATATATATAGGTTTTGGTAGCATGGTATGGCTCTTGCTAAGCTACACACACAACTCACTGAACAATTACATGAATGGCTTGGTTGACTGTAGCTTTTTACATTTACAAGTGGATATTAAATAAAGAGGAAAAAATTTCTAGTGAATGAACAGGAGGACTGGATATGAAACAACTTGACAAATGAATATTTCTGTCATCTGAATTCTAAGATTATATATTTTTCCAGTAAATCTAACAAATTTTAAATGTGGACAAATTAGTTCTGTTATTGATAGAAAGCCATTGGACTGTTATCAGAACAAAGCTCACAAGTGTACTGACTGTTAAGTACTGAATAGCATGTCCTACTCCACTCTATACCTGCTGGTAGTGCCACTTTTTTACCGGGTCGGACCTTAATTGATTAAAACCCGGACTCAGGTTGGACATTTTCAGGCTCAGATAGAGTTCATAGATGGAATCAAGCTTGGTTTGAATTTGGCTTGGTTAGGATTGGTTTCAAGTCATGTTTGGCTCAGTTATATTTTAGAAACATTAGATAGACTAGGGAGCAAGTTGGGTCAGGTCATGAATTGCCGTTCTAGAGTTCGGATGGCTCAAGTTGAGTTGAAATTTGGTTGTCGTTGGTTCAGGTTAGTCCACTTGGTCCTGTAGAGAGATACTAGTATTTGGGGTTTCTTTATAATTTAAGTTAATAGGAAGGGGACTGGTTATAGTTTTCTAAATCTTTCAAGTATCTTACTCTAATGAAAGGGATGTGTGGTGTGTGTTCGTGAGATAGGGCAGAGTCTTTTTATTTTTGCATTCTACTAGAATGTAGTTTCTGAAATCTTCTTCTCATACTGTGCTTCCATCACGTCGCCCATAACCTGCAATGCACAATATTACATCTCAGAGCAGGACCTGTTTGATCTATTGGGATTCTTCTCTATCCAATAAGTAAATGGTGACAGCAACTTTTAAATGAATTTGTGTCAACAGTCTCTGGTATTGGACTGTATTGGTATTGAGCAATCTGTGCTTGATCTTCTATTCAAAATTGTATTTATCCAGAGAACAAAAAATGGAGTGCATACTTCTGATACTATCTGGATAGCCATTTGTGTTTCTTTCAGTATTTATGTTGATTGAGAAGCACCCAAAGTGTGTCAGTTGTTTATGTGCTCTTCAAAATTTACCACTTGCTGACTTTATTGTTTGAGAAGTGATAGTTCTTGGTGTTTTATTGACATTCTGTGTTTGTTGAATTATTTAAAGAATTATTTAAATAATGACAAGACACTATACAGATGAACCCCTCTAAACATACAACCCTTTAGACGCTTTATCAATGCTCTCAAGAGTGAGATTGAAGAGCTAGAACATCGTCTCAAAATTCTTGAGGGATGTTGTTCTCGCAAATCTCAAACTCAGTTAGAAGTCAAACAGCAAGTTTATGATTTATTTTCTGTAGAGACGCAGAAAATATAAAAGATGCAGAAGAAAAAAAAAAATAAGAGAAATTAGGGAAGTAGAGAAAAAGATAGAAATGGGCACTCGAGCACTCTTTGTATTTATACCAACAAATATTGTATTTTCAGTATTACAAAAAGCCTTCATTCCAGTTTTTACAAATGTACTTGAAAGGGGAAAATCATAGAAAAGCCTCTCAGATTGATTTTTAACTTTCCCCCTCTAGCTGGTGCATAATTCTATGCTATGCTCAGCTTGGCATAGCACATTATAGTTGCTTCTTAATGATAACTTTTGTGAGAGAATTTGCCAATTGATCCTAAGTAGGAGAATGCTTGAGTGGAGATTTTTTTTGGAATGTTCTCAGGAACGATATGACAATCGACTTCAATGTTTTTGGTTCTCTTATGACAAATTGGATTTGCTGCAGTATGCTCTGCTGCTATATTGTAGCAATGTAGAACCTTAGGTTTGTCAATATTAGGATTTGCATAAAGTTTGTCATGCCCTCTTTTAGAGGGATGGCCTTGTATTTATACTAATGTTCACAATGTACAATTACATGAATACCACTTTCAAATGGTTTAAATAGAGGATATGTAAAAGAGTATTTTGGGAAGGACAATCGACTTCAATGTTTTTGGTTCTCTTATGACAAATTGGATTTCTTGCAATATGGTCGGCTGCTATACTGTAGCAATGTAGAACCATAGGTTTGACAATATTAGGATTTGCATAAAATTTGTCATGCCTTCTTAGAGGGAGGGCCTTGCATTTATACTAATGTTCACAATGTACAGTTACATGAATACCACTTTGAAAGTAGGTTTAAGCCTCAACACTGGCTAAGGTCCCAACTCAGATTTCTGTTATGTATTCAAATACCAAATTATTAAACCTAGAAGAGATTAATCTAGATGAATAAGCAAGCATCCACAAAAGGAGAGAAACAACGGGTCTTTTCGTCTAGACCAACAAACAAACCAAGCACTATAAATCAAAGGTTACAAGAAGTACTCACAACCCTTGCCTAGTTAAACACAGCCCAAGGACCGTTGTTGCACTTGACGACGTACACGCCTTTCATCTTTTCCAATGCTTAAATCTTCACGTCTTGACGCTGCTCAAGATGAATCTACTGCGAGTATAGATAAAGAATTAATCCAGAAGATGAAAGCTTCAGCATAATATCAATGAGATGGCTCTCTGTTGATGATGGAACTCTCAAAAGAATTTCTAAGATTTAGAACAATGAGAGAGGTATGAGGGACTCCCCTAGGTTGAGAGAAGATGTCTTTAAGTAACTCTTGGTTCATGTAGAAGAGTTAGGATAGCAATGGGAGAAGAAGTGGAAAGTTTTGAAGAAATTGGAAACAACTCGGATTGAAATTCGCCACCTCAGATGACGTTCTGTTTGCTTCTGTCTCGGTTGCGATTCTGCAGGTCACCTGTTAATTGGGAGCACTTTGAGATCCAATCGATCGGACATATATCCGATTGATCAGATAATGCACTTTTCTGAAACTCTTGATTTTTCTTCCTTTGACTTGATTTCGTGCACGAAATCAACAGTCCATCTAAAAATGAAAATCACAACGCAATGAACCCAAGTTTTGTCCATCCCAACGAATTTGGCAACACTCAAATCCTTACACGCTTTCAAAGGGTTTAATTGGAGAATATGTAAAAGAGTATTTTGGAAAGGACTAACTTACAAGTAGTTATCTGGAGGGATTGAGTCTTGTAGAGGTATCATACTCCGCAGGTGTACCAAATTGGTACTCTTTCACACTACCCCTCGAATTGATGTGGATGATCAAAAAGTGTGAGTTTTGATACTGAGAAATTATAATGGTTGCAAGACATTGCTTTAGTAAAAGGATCAGCGATTTGCAGCTGAGTTGAGATATGTGGATTGTAATAGTTTTTTCTTCATACTTTCAACGAATGAAGTAATAATCAACAGTGATATGTTTTGTCAATTCATGAAACTCTGGATTTTCAGTGAGTCTTATAAAATTTTTGCTATCAGTATAGAGAGGAGTAGGTGCTGAGATAGGAAATTAAATAAATGTCGAAGGCAGATGATTTTTGAGCACACAGAATACATGGACCGGTATTCAGCTTTTGTAGATGACTTGGAGATGCTCTCCTGTTTCTTGAACTACTGAAAGACCAGGGAATTTTCTAGGGAGGCACCAACGAATTCTCGATCGATGAGTGTCATGACCTCCTGGCTCTTGCCCCATCAGTATCAACATATTAACGAGCTACAGAGAAGAATCTTTTGAAAAGAAAAGCCACTTAATGAAGTTCTATGTATATAGTGAATTATGTGTAGAACAACACTCAAGTGAAGATGCCGTGGGTCGGACATAAATTGGCTGACAACTTGAATTGCCAAGGAGATATCCAGTTGAGTCGGGTGAGATAAATAAATTGGCCATGTAATGTCCAATAGATGGATAACAAGATTTGAAAAGGCTCTCCATTGTTCTTGTTGTATTTGACAAATTTTTTTGGAAGATAAGATATTAAGATGTATTCCAAAGAAAATCAATGAACAAAAGAACGATGGGGATGCTCCAACGCCATTTTCCTAAGCTAAGAAAGGAAGAAAATGGTGGAGCAAACTCCTATAATGGCTATGCCAAAACGGAAGGAGCCCACACCTGGGCAGAAAAAAGCCCACAAGGTGGGCCAGCTGAAACAAACGAAAAGAGCCCGGTAGTACTCCAAGTTAGGGACACTGCACAAGAAACAAAAATTCATTCCACCGTGCCACATTAGATACTCAATGTAAAGGAAAATGATAGCAACTTCTGAATGATTAGTCAGCATCAAATGTATCACAGCCCCAAATCCATAATCCCAATTTTGATCTGCGACGGTGTGGATTAGGGTTAATCGCACGTGGTTCGGTGAAGCCTCATGTGACCAACCGTCATCCGTACTAAACGAAGAAAAGCATTTTATGATAATAATAAACGAAACTGAACAGGGTATCAGAGTAAGCGCAATTTCAAAAGATGGCATTCCCATTAATATCAAAGTTGTTAATACAAAAGCATGTTAAGTACAACCCAAAAGAGAAGGCCTACAAAATACGACCATACAAAAGAGCCAAAATAAACCCAAAAAGATGTGATCATGATCTCAGGTGCTTGTACGATGCTTTATAGTACATCACCAGCGCTCCAGTCTACTTGACACTGTGGCTCCTCCTTGATTGCCTCCTCCTCCAGGGCATAGGTAGCGGAATCGTTACCTACAACACCAGGGTGTAGTAAACAACCAGGTACGGCGACTTGGCAACTACTCAATATAAATGGCATAGCATGTTTGGATCAATACTGAATCGAAAGACATGTGATCATATGAAAGCAATAAAGGACAACTAAGCAGATCATGCTGAACTAGAAACACTCGAGGAGTCAAATCAATACAAAGCTAGCAACAGGTAATCATAGCAACAGGTCAGCTACATAATCTATAGATATAATCATGATGCAGTGAAAAGAAATGCAATGCATCCCAACCTAACAGGAGCAGCGGTGCCGCGATAGGTGGTAAACCTTGTGGACTACCGGTGTCCCTTGACAGGCCAGCAGATCCCAATCACACGATAGCTCTGTGGCGTGGCTGTGGAAAGGCAGACAGAATCCCCAATCGCACTGTAGCTCTGTGGCGTGGTTGTGGAAAGGCAAGTGGTGAGATCCATGATATGCATTCGTATCCTTTCAGATGCGTTCGTGGCTGCGACAGGGGGGTCACACTTGCTGACCTACTGAACGTCGAGGCAATAATACAATGCAAAAGTCCAGCGGGTCCATATGTAGATTTCTTCCAGCAAATACCAAAGGTACGAGCAAAATGGATACTTGTACGAACAGATCAGATTACACATAACATTCCAAAAAAATCGGTAAACTGAGTAAAATGGAAAAATGAGCCTAAACAAGCCAAACTAGATCAAACTTACCAATACTAGGCTAAACAGACTTGACCTAGTACATGAAAGCGGTCATTTGTCTAAGTTCAAACGGGCAACATTTTGGCAAGAAATGGGTGCCCAGAACAGGTAAAAAGTCGAGGTGGATCAGGTTATCGAGGAAGGTAGCATGGCATCCTGGGCCAACTCACCAACTATCATTTAAAGAGATGGAAAGAATTCTGAAGAGATGTGCTGAATGCAGTGACCTCCTTGGTCGACTGTTCTTCTCATTATAAAGGGGATGAAATCCCTGATTACATGTAAGTATCACTTATCAGATCCTAAAAAACTGTTTTACAAACTAAGAAGCTTTGACTAAGTAATATATGAAGTCTGGGCCCAGAATGGGCCTGGGCTTGCTTGGGCTTGGATTGACACCCCCCCCTCAAAATTGATGCTGGGGAGTCATAAAGCAGCAATTTGGAAACAAGAAATTGATGTCGAGGCCGAGGAAGTCCCTTTGTGAAGATATCTGCAAACTGAAACTCTGTAGGGACATGAGGTAGACTAATGACATCCCGCTTAAATTCATCCCGAATAAAGTAGCAGTCAACTTCAATATGCTTGGTGCGTTCATGGAATACTGGATTTTCAGTGATTCGGATAGCCCCAGTATTGTCGGCATGCAATGGAGTAGGAGAGGTTTGAGTGAACCCAAGTTCTGAAAGAAGGCCCCGTAGCCATAAGACTTCAGAACAAGCAGAAGACATCGCCCTATATTCAGCTTCCGTGGAAGATCTGGATACACGTGCTTGTTTCTTGCATTTCCAAGAAATGAGTGAATTGCCAAGGTACATGCACCAACCAGTAGTAGAGCGACGCGTGTCTTGACAGCCTGCCTAGTCAGCATCCGCATAAGCAGTTAGATGAAGAGGATTATCCTTTGGATAAAATAAACCACGAGAGACAGTGCTTAGTAGATAACGGATAATGCGCTTCACAGCTGTCAAATGAAGGTGTCGAGGAGCAGTCATGAACTGGCTCACAAGATTAACAGCATATGAAATGTTAGGTCTAGTGATGGTGAGATAGACAAGACTGCCCACCAGGCGCCGGTATGTATGAGGATCAGGAAGAAGGTCTCCATCAACTTTACTCAACTTGAGATTTACTTCGACGGGTGTATCAACAGGCGAAGAATCATGGAGGTCAGCCAACTCGATAAGGTCTGAAGTGTATTTGTGTTGATTAACAAAAAGACCTTTGGGAGATTGATGCACCTCTAAGCCCAAGAAATAATGCAAAGGACCCAAGTCTGTCTTATGAAAGTAAGTTTGGAGGGAAGCTTGGAGAGATTTGATCATACCATCATCCGTGCCAGTGATAATAATATCGTCAACATACACCAGAAGTACAGTAACCCCTGTAGATGTTTGGCATAGAAAGAGAGATGGATCATAAGGGCTCTGAGTAAACCCACTTTCGCATAATCGACCCCTGAAGGTTTCGAACCATGCCCGAGGAGCTTGTTTTAGACCATAAAGTGATTTTCGCAATCGACAGACAGACCTCTTGGAGGGAGAGGGGACGCCTTGTGGTATACGCATATAGACTTCTTCGTGCAAATCCCCATGGAGAAATGCATTTTTGACATCCATTTGGTATAATGGCCAAGACTGAGATGCAGCAATTGCGAGAAGTAACCGAACAGAGGTCATCTTAGCCACAGGTGCAAATGTATCCTCGTAGTCAATGCCATACTCCTGTCTGTTTCCGAGTGCCACAAGTCTAGCTTTGTGTCTATCCAATGACCCATCAGATTTAAGTTTGATCGAGTAGATCCATTTGCAACCAATGGGCTTAACCGCCGTAGGACACTCCACAATATCCCATGTGTGATTCAGAGCCAATGCATCTAATTCCTCCTTCATGGCCTGGCTCCAGCAATCTTGTTGGACAGCCTGCAAATAAGAACTTGGGATAGAGATAGAAGAGAGAGTGGTCATCAAAGAAGTATGGGTAAAGCCATACCGCTCAGGCGGTCTAGAATTTCTGGAGGAGCGACGTAAAGCAGGAGTAGGTGTGGAACCAGTTGTCGGTGGAGGATCAGGGGGAGGGCCATCTGCAATGGGAGGTTTATCCCGTCGGTGGTATACAAAAGCAGGATTAAACCTAGTAACAGAGGGTTGATCCGAAAAACCTGGTAAGAGAGCTGGTGAAGAGGGGTGAGAACAATCTATGTGAGTTTGGAAGAAAAATTGATTTTCAAAGAAAATAACATTTCGAGAAACCCTGATACGACGACCAATGGGATCATAACAAACAAAACCTTTTTTATTAGTGGCATAACCCAAAAAAAGCACACCTGCGAGATTGTGCTGTTAGTTTCATTCTCTCTGTGGGAGGTAGATGAATGAAACAAACACAACCAAATGTATGTAGGTGATCAAACACAGGATGTTGACCAAACAATTTAAAATGAGGCGTTAAATGAGCAATGGTATGTGATGGAAGGCGGTTAATGAGATAGACAGCCGTGGTGAGAGCTTCAGTCCAAAAACGAGGGGGAACGGATGATTCAATTAGAAGAGTTCGAGTTACATCAAGAAGATGCCTGTTTTTCCGTTCTGCGACTCCATTTTGTTGTGGAGTATACGGACATGTACGTTGAGAAATGATTCCTTTATTGTTTAAAAAGGATTGAAAATCCTTGGAAACATACTCCCCCCCTGAGTCTGAGCGCAAAGTTTTAATGCATTTAGAGAATTGGTTTTCAACATAGTTAACAAAAAATTTAAATGCATTAAGAACATCAGACTTCGAATGTAATAAATAAATCCAAGTAAATCTGCTGTAGTCATCAATGAATGTGACAAAGTACTTGAAATGACTATGGGAAATGGTCGGAGCAATGCCCCAAACATCACTGTGAATCAAGTCAAAACATGCAGTGCTCCTTGTGGTGGAGTGTGGAAAAGGTAAAGTTTTACTCTTTCCTAATTTACAAGTATCACAATCAAAAGAAGCAGAGTCAATAGGTTTATTTAATAATCC
Source organism: Camphora micrantha (assembly GCA_003546025.1). Classification (NCBI taxonomy): domain Eukaryota; kingdom Viridiplantae; phylum Streptophyta; class Magnoliopsida; order Laurales; family Lauraceae; genus Camphora; species Camphora micrantha. The sequence goes on from QPKB01000005.1 coordinate 40,618,402, forward strand.
AGATTGAAATAAAGTAGACAAAGTAGAGGCATTGGGATGACCAAGTCTATTATGCCACAATCGAGAATTATTCTGAATAAAAAAACAAAATAACTGATGTAAAGTTTTATTCTCAATAACGAAAGACATTGGTAAGGGAAAAAGTCTGCCACGCTTAGGCCCCCTCGCGATCACTTCCCCCGACTCCTGGTCCTGCACAACACAGCCAGAAGAAGAAAATGAGACATTGCAATTATTTTCTACAAGTTGACCCACAGAAACCAAATTGGTAGCAAGATGAGGAGAAACTAAAACATTGGTTAAGGGTAAGGGGCCAGGGGTATCACCAACAGAGGTGATAGGGAGATGATCTCCGTTGGCAGCTTGAACAGTGAGATGACCAGTGTAAGGAACGACATTCTGTAATGTTATGGGTGAAGAGGTCATATGGTTACTTACACCAGAATCTAAGTACCATGTATTGGAAAGAGAGGAATCAGTACCTGTGATGTTCATGGATGCCAAGGCATTAATGATCATTCGGTTAACCATCTCAGGGGTGAGAGGAGCTGGAGACGCAGATTGTGATGAGGAACCAGGCTGTGAGGATGAATTATACTGCAGAGAACCACTGAAGTCAGATGATGTATATGGTGGAGTGGTTATTGTGTAAGCAGTGGGAGCTGACGACACGGTGGAAGTACCAGGGCCGGACTGCACATAATTGCGAGAAGTAGAATTACGATTCTTCTTCCGGCATTCTTCAATAACATGACCAGTTGCCTTACAATATCGGCAGATTTTTGCCTTGCATTGATTTGCATAGTGACCATATTTCCTGCAGTTATGGCACTGAACTTTACTAATATCCCGGGGAGATGGTCTGGTGATAGCAACATAGGCAAGCGGAGCCTCAGTGGAACCCTGTTGTTCCAGAGTAGTGTTCGTGACCAGACGCTGTTCTTCCCGCAGAAGCTCCTGAAGACAGTCATCCAAGCTGGGAAAAGAAGCCCTGCTCATTAAGTTAGAGCGAACTGTCTCAAACTCCCGACGAAGTTTCATAAGAAACTGATCCCGATGGCTACTTTGTTGTAAGGGAAGGAGTTCAGGTAGGAGTGCCCCCAGCAAATGATCAATGGCCAGATCAAAGGGTGGGGATGGAAGGATGCACTATTTTCGCACCTAATGGAAGTGGTCCCAGACAGAACCAACAGGAATCCAAAATTCTGGACGGCTGAGATGAAAACAAGTTGATAAAATTGAATTTCCACAAAAAATAGTAGAAGGCCTACCTCTGATGAACCATAAATCTTGAAAAAATGTCCAGAAATAAGAAGAGACCCAGGCGACCAAGATGAGCTGCTTCTGCTGATATGAGGTTGATGATCGCAGGTGGGCCACGGCTGATCGGAGATGATCAGGGATGATCACAGACGATCAGGTGGCAGAAAATGTCTTCCAGTGAAGAATATGTGTTTGATAATGAAGAAGATGCACAAATAGAGAAGGTGCAATCGAAACAGTGCACAGATCTGCACTAAAGCTGACTGACGACCATTCTGTCAGTATGATTCCATAAACGAAAGCCCCACCAGTCATCATAGGACAGATCAGGGTTAGGGGATGAAGGCACAGCATATTTTCGCAAGTGAGGGAAGAAGATTCAGCCAAAAATAACCAAGATCCTTGATTTTAGACGGCCGAGATGAAATCAGATCGAGAAATCTGACGTGCCAGAAATTGCGATGGAAAACCTATTTCGGATGGGAAATAAATTCCTGAAAAATCACCATAAATACAGGGAATTCCAGTCGACCAACATGGTCTGTTTCCGCTGAGTTGATGAAGAAGATCTCAGGTGGGCCACACCGGATGGGAGATGATCTGGGATGATCTAGGATGATCGGAGATGCACTGAGTGCTTCCAGACGTGGAAGATGCCTTGAATGATCTAGATATCAAGGCTCTGATACCATATCATTTAAAGAGATGGAAAGAATTCTGAAGAGATGTGCTGAATGCAGTGACCTCCTTGGTCGACTGTTCTTCTCATTATAAAGGGGATGAAATCCCTGATTACATGTAAGTATCACTTATCAGATCCTAAAAAACTGTTTTACAAACTAAGAAGCTTTGACTAAGTAATATATGAAGTCTGGGCCCAGAATGGGCCTGGGCTTGCTTGGGCTTGGATTGACACCAACCACCTGAACCACTAAGAGGATCCAGTCACTCAAAAGGTTGATACGACATCGAAATGCACGCACTACGAAGTACCTGACTCAAGAGTACTAGAATCAGCTACACTAAGGCCAGGTAAGTGTCGGGTAAGATATGAGTACGAACTAAGCATAAATAGTGTACACGTTACATCCTAAGGGGTTTGCATTCACCACATGTGAAGAAACTAGAACCTTGTGCCATGATTGACACCCGGGTTACCTTCGATGAGCCAATGCTAGGCTATTTCATTCTATGCATGCTTAAGGTCCAAATGCCATGGTTTACAAGTCACTTGGTGCTTTAGAGAAGGTGATAGGCATTCAGCCTTATGCTAGGATACACAAGACTTAAAAGTTAGAAATGCATGGGCTCACCTCCAGACAAATTCTCAGGATGTGAACTAGCTCAAACATCACGCCTTTGCAAGTCCAAGATCGTGTTTCACATAGGTTCAGGTTTCAAGTCACTATCCCTGTCCAAATGATCATGATTCTAACCCATCGAATCAAAGTTTAAAGTTCACAAATTGGTCAATTAAAGGGACCAAAAGATGGGCCACGATCATTCAAGTCCTTCAAAACCAGGGGAAATAGCGGAGGGGAAAGTAAGGAGGAAAAGGTAGGGTGGGGTGGGTGCTCAAAACCTGGAAAAAAAAAAAACACACGGCCATGTCCAACCAACATGTTGGTCGGGCATGGCTCAGTTTCCTGCCGCCAGTTCGAATGCGGACTTGGTGGTTTTTTTTTTTTTGACATGTCTTGGTCATTTTTGACACATTACATTAAAGAAGGGTCTTCTAGGCTTCAATTTCACACTTAACCGAGCCCCAAAAATCAATAATTCAAACACCAAAACATGTGATTTCTAATAGATGAAACATATATTAGAACATAAAAATCTTGCATGCATGTTGTATCATTCAAACTGAGTACTTGCCTGAGGTCCTCTTGCTTATTGTGGTGCTCTCTAAACTCAGGAAAAGAGAGGAATCAACCCCGAACAATAAACCCAAAAAACTGATGCGAAGCCAGGCCCAAGAGGTGTTATAAAAGAATAGAGGGGTTCAAGGGGACCCACAACTAATGCGAAAAATTCCCAAAAACTGATTGGAACAAAAGAAGAGTGAAGTAAAGCACGGGCGTTGTTCCCTCGAATCAGATCGAAGGGTTTTAATCTTAATTGAAAATTGAGCGACAATCATGTTTTTAAAACTAACATAAATATTATAAAAATCAGTATAAAGTTTCACCAAATAAATCCTTGCATAACCAGTGCATTTATCAATAACCAAGACAGTACAAGGATCTGCCATAGGTTGGTTGCCAGGCAGGTCCCCAAATATCAGAATGGATAAACCCAAATGGTGCTTTATCAAAAGAAATAATAGTGTTGAGCGGTGACGCATTATGTTTAGATAAACTCATTTAACTGAAAATTAACAAATGTGTTTTGCTTGTATGTACGTATTTGAATGAACCATTTAATCCTAACCTAATTACCAGAAATGGAACGTTGATGAAGTTGTCAAAAGCACATCCCCGTACACCTAGTCTATGCATTTAAGCTGACTGCAAAGATCATGGAGTTAGAAGATTGTTTTATTATTGATTTATCAGATTAACTTTTATTAGTACTTGTAACAAGTATGGGTGAGATTTTGGCCCAAAATGAGATGCAGTGCATTTCCATTGTCTTAGACAATTTGTATCTTTATTTTTGTAATTGGTTTCTAGTGTTGTTCCTTGCTATACCACGTTTCTTCTTCTTTATTCTCCAATACAATTGTCACCCAGATAAAATGTGGGAAGTAATTATTGCCTGAACATATGTATTCGATGGTCATATCTCTTTCCATTAGTAACATGGCCCTTTTCTGTTGTAATTTTTTATTTCACCTTGTTGTATAGGATTTTTCTATACATCTCATGATTTACATGGCTAGCATATTGAATATTTCTGTTTGAGGTTACTCAAAAGTTGAATTCCTTCTAATAAAACAGATCTCATTTAACTTTTCCTTCTTCTTCTTCTTCTTCTTTTTTTTTCTTTTAATGACTTCTTGTTATTTGTTAAGCCTCTTGAAGATACGAAGAAGACTACAGATATTATTCTGAAAACATTGAAAGATACCGGACAAAGAGGAATAATCGATAGAGGCTGGGGAGATCTTGGGAATCGTAAGTTGATTGCTTTGTTTCAACTGTCTCTTTTAGTTTGATGATTTTATGGCTGGCCTTGGTGTCCTTATTTTGTCAAAGACTTCCTGTTCAGTGATCTCTCTAATCTTATTTACAGCTTCTCTTGTTGCACTTGACTGCAGAAATTACAATATCAAGAGTGGCATAAAACTGTTGTAGCCTCTTTGAGGGAGTGCCCTATATTTATAATAATGTTTTCAATGTACAATTACATGAATAGGCCTTTCAAAGGGTTTAAAGGAGGATATGTACAAGGTTATTTTGGGAGGAACAAATTTACAAGTAGTTATCTAGAGGGACTCAGTCTTGTAGAGGTATCATGCTCCGTTGGTGTACTGAGATGGGTGCTCTCTTCACAGTCCCCCTCAAATTGATGCAAATCATCAAGAAGCATCAATTTGGACACCAAGAAATTATGACGATCGCGAGACATGTTTGGTAAACTGGTTGGTGATTTGCCACTGAGATGAGATATGTGGGGTTGTGATAGTTTCAAGCTTTCAGATTCATAGTTTTATGAAATAGTTCATCCGTTCGTGAAATTCTAGATTTATCACGAGTCTTATTAGCACTATTGTTGTCAGCATATTGGGGCATAGGAGCGGAAGATATTTGCCATAACTTTGATTTAACATCATACATCATTTATTTCTTCAATTTTGTCTTCCAAACCAAGGATGGGCTGGCAGAGGCAAACTGCAGAAGATGAGTAGAAAAGAGGGCAATGGGAACCAGCACTGAGCAGCAGCGATGAAATTGGTTTTTGAAGTAACACAACATCTGTCAACTCTGGGAACTTGTTTTGCTAGGGTTTAAACTTTAATCCCTTGAAGTATTTGAAAAATCACAAATCCACTCAACTGGTGGGCTTCCACCTGCTGTAAATGTTGTAGACTATCCTTTAATTGATCCAAGAAGCAAAGACTTGAAGTCACAGACCCTGCCAAACCCTCACAGCAACCCTGCCGAACTTGAGCACTGGTTTGGCTTGGGCTAAATTACCTTAAAATCTTGAAAAATAGAATTTTATATCTACTCCACTAGATCTCTGTGTTGCAGTCACCTGCTGGTTGGTGTGCTCTAACACCAAGTTGGAATAGTTGTTGATGAGAGACCTAGAGTTTTCTCCAAGGATGCTTTAAAAATAAAAACAAAGACGAGAAATTAAGAAGAGGAATGGGATTGGGAAGAAGGGGGGAGATGGCCGTACACTCTAGGGTTGGACAACCACTCTTATTTATTAATTTCTCAAAGTTTTCAAAATTACAGAATAAACCCTTATAATATGTCCAATTACATAAAAACCCTGAAACAAATAATTTCTGTTTAACTTATAACAAATATATTTGTTTGTAGTTCTTTAAAACCATCTTGTCTAGAGGGAGTAATGCAATTGCGAGTGCTACATTGATAAAAGGTGCATTTTTATAAGACTGCAACAAGACTTGTATGGAGTTTACTGTTGAGCCAGAGACGAGAAGAAGCTAAAGTACTTCTAAGATGTGGGTGCTTAATATGGATGAGTGGAGCCGCAAGGAAGGATTGAATTAGAAAAGAGTACATAAGAGGAAAATTGCATAGCTCAAATTAAAGGGGAAAGAGAGGAATGCCATTTGAAGGGGCTTGGGCACTCACTGAAGATCAGAAACTGCACATGGAATGTATTGAAATGTTACCAGACCAGGAAATACCTGGAATGAAATGGGGAGAAATTGTGGAGGTATAGAGAACCTAGCTTTGAACAAAGTTGATTGAAGAATTATAACTCCCAAAGCCAAAGCCAGATAAATGGCTTAAGGCTGTGATGTTGATAATGACGATGATGATGATGATTCTTTGGTTGAGCCATATTGTTTCTAATCATCTCTATCAATTCTGCATATGCTGGATTGCGTCCTTAATCCAAATAAACACTGCTTGAAACTGTTAAGCTTCAGTTTTATAAGCCACATTGCATTATCATATTTATCATTTCTTCGTATGCTCCCCTGCTGCTGTTTGTACTTTATGGAGATTTAAGATAATTCCTCATAGAACACAGATAATTCATCTTCATGTTGATGTTTTCCATCATAAAAACGCATCCCATCTATCGTGGTTGGCTCTGCGAACTCTGATCATGAAATTACAATGTTTTTGTGAATTATTGTGTTTTTCTTATACAGTCATTTTATTTTATTTTATAATTAAGAAGTAACTTTCTGTCTGTAACCATTCAAATAATTCTTTTTTTGCATAATCAGTATCTTGCATAATCGGTGTCTCTTCTAATTCAGTCTGTAACTTGCAGTTCCAGAAGTTCCAGATTTTGTTTTCCTTCTTGAGGATTGCCCTCATGACTGGCTGTTTCCACAATGCTCAGCAGTGGTGAGCTTTTCTTCCATTTTGAGCACAACACTTTTAGATTTTTGTGATGCGTTCGTTATTGTTGAAGTTTACACGATTCTAATAAGTAAAAACTCTCCCATCGTTGGCTTTCTCAATAAATTTATCCTATTTGAATGACATTGTTCTTTCAAACAAAACTAGTTAATTGTCTTGAGATTTCTATTTGAACTTGTTTTTGTTGACAAGTATTTCCGTTGCCTATACTAAAGCCTCAAGGTTTTGGTAGGATTGGTTAGAGGAGAAAATCTAATATGATATTAGAGTCAACCAGTTGCGAGGTCGAATCCCATGAGGAAAGACTTGGCACTGAAATGTGCATGTCCTGAAATGTGTGTCGACTGGGTTCCACTAGAGGGTGAGTGTTGAAAAGTATTTCCATTGCCTCTATTAAAGCCTCAAGGTTTTCGGCAGGATTGGTTAGAGGAGGAAATTTAATAGTTTTTATATTTTTCTTATTATAAGAATGACGATAAACCCTCGATTAGCTATGGAATGCCTAAAGTATCTGGTACCTGATGACAAGCTTGATTCTTCCAATTATATTTCATGTTGGGTTTGTTAATCCCAAATGCAGTTGTTTAGGGGAGTTGCAGACAATGCCTCGCGTGTTACATATAATCTATGCCATGTATATCCCAGCTCCCAATATCTTTTCCCGAGAACAATGTGTTAAGTGGGTTCCTTATAAAGTGCGTATGGCTCACTTGATGATAGGGCCACCTTACTTCTGAATCTGGGCACTTGAATAGTATGCCCAACCCAATATGCGACTTGTATCTCAGCTGAAGTAGAGTCTCAATTGCATGTAACCACATGTGGAAGGACTGGACCTACGTGCTTATGGCAGTATATGATGTGTAGTGAATAGATCTTCTTATATAATCCTTTGTTACCGATCAAGTGAAAAAAAAATCAATAGATGTTTCTTTTGTTACCCTTCCTAATTGGATGTAAGTTTCAATAAATTGTGCAGGTTCACCACGGTGGAGCTGGTACAACGGCCACGGGGCTAAGGGCTGGGGTATTATTCTCTTTTGCCTTCTTATCCTCACATCCTCATTATGGGTTCAAAAATGTGTTTATGTGCATTCTTCTTCCATTTAGGCTTAATGTATTTTCCTTCTGCAATTGTACCTAACAGTTTTCGATTTAATGCATTATTATTATTATTATTATTACAGGGTAGTTATTATAACTGAACACCTTTTTTTGGTGCACACCTAATAGAATTGCTTCAGCAGTCATCGGATGCAGTTATTATGTCTTGATTGCCAAATGGTTTGCACAAAAAATGAACTGATTTTATCCAACTTCCTGCCAATATTGTCAGTGTCCAACCACTGTTGTACCATTCTTTGGAGATCAGTTCTTTTGGGGTGATAGAATCCATGCAATTGGAGTTGGACCAGAACCGATTCCCATTTCGGAGCTCAGTGTTGAGCGCCTTTCAGATGCTATAACATTTATGCTTCAGCCAGAGGTAATTATCATATATTTCTGTTAGTCATAGATTCTCTGTTTCAGAGGTGGATGGATTACAAATGATTTTCCCTAGGACACTCATGTGACGTATTTGTTGGTTTTCTTTAACATTTTGTGCTTGGGATGATGAGCTCTTTCCATCGATCCCAAATCTACCAGCATGCTTGGCCTTTTATGTGGAAGACTCGTTATTCCCAGGACGGGACTAAACTGGTGTGGACGGTACCTTTATTTAACTTGTTAAGGTTTAGCAGAGGCTATGCCTTTTCATAAGTTAATTATGTCTCAAACTTTAAGCTAAAAGTTTAAAACACCTTACCATAAAATAAAAATAATGAAACCTAGAGGTTTTGTTGTTTGGTTAACCAGGGCAACGAGAAGTGAATAAATATCAGAAATCTTTTGTTTTCTAGTTCCAAGTTAACACAATAAATGCTTCAAGGCTTCAATCACTGTATGCAGTATAAATAAGTAGCTCCTTGATCATGTATTTTTACTGCAGCACTGACAATTATTGTAACACCTAGAAATCCAAGATCATCAATACCGTTTGATCTCGATGCTCTAATGATCCCACTTAATACATTCTAGAATTAATACTTTTTCTAGTTGATTCCCATGCACACTTTACAATTCCTTGTCCCAACCAACATGGTTTCCTAAACCAGTTTACTACCATGCCAACAAAGAGTCCTAATTTCACATATTGGGGCCCCACATGAAATCAATGCAATGCATGAGAAATTCTGATTTTGGCCCGCATAATATGCATGCATATATGCGAATAATGATCCATGTGCATTATTTGTAATAAAAATCACAATAATGATAAATGATGATGTCCAAATAGGATGAATGCAAGAAATCTGGGGTTGGGTCCACAAAGGTTTACCAAGTTGTATACTATCATACTATCATACATATATACACAGAAGTCCATATAATTGGATTATAATAATTTTTCTGACAATTACATTTAAAATGGGAAACATACTACAAACCTAAATACCTATATGAAAAAAATATGAAATGATGGGTTCTAGTTTTTTCTCGTGCGATCATATTTATGTATAAAATCAGCAAATTGGCATTAAATTTTTTTCCATTTAAAATTTAGTAACTATTTTTGAGTGATGGTTTAATTAATGTATTATTCTGTTTCTTGTTCTTAGAGGTAGGATTATAAGGGTCTATTGGGCCATTTGTGTGGAATTGGATACATAGGAATTCATGGTAAAATGGATTCCAAGAGAGGATTATTAAACAAGTGAGGGGAGATGGGACCTTGACGTTCCTAGGATTTGAAGTACCGGAGTGATAGCCGAGTACTCATTTACAAACTTAATTTGTCTTACGTTATAGGGGAGACTATGATTGGCATTTATGGATCTCCACCTTTGCTCCAACTACTATAACCAATTTTAAAAATGCATTTCTTAGAATTACTAGGAACTCAATTCCCCAAAACAAACATGCCCTTGATGATATTTTCTTACAGGTGAAGCTACGAGCAATGGAATTGGCCAAAAAGATTGAAAATGAAGATGGCGTTGCTGCAGCAGTAGATGCATTCCACAGGCATTTGCCTCCGGAGTTGCCCTTGCCTGTAGCTTCTTCTCTGGATGACACTGATGAGATGAACCCTTTCCAATGGTTGCTTCTTGTGATTGGGAAATGGTGTTGTTTTCCTTGTGGGTCATAACATTTTTTTGTCACTAGCATACATGTGTATAGATTTTTTTTTCTTCTTATTTTCCCTTTTTTTCTGTATTCTTTATGCCAGTTCCAGTCCTCATTTATTGTATTATGGTTCTTGAGTTTCCAACCAATAAGAAAGTATATTATTCACGCATGTATGTAAGCTGAAATTTTTACGGATTGATGGGCGTGTTGGAATCCATTATTCTGGCTAGGGGTGTCTGATTTGAGAAATTCCAAAACATATGATTCTTTGATTCTGTAATCTCAAATAATTTTAAATGATTCTGTGATTCTCCACAAATAATTTTAAATGAATGTTCGACAAGATTAAAAGAACTACCAGGCTATGCAAAAAGGAAAGCCACATAAGTGTCCATACACATGAACATTCCTCTCTCTCTCTCTCTCTCTCTCTCTCTCTCTCTATATATATATATATATATATATATATATGCTCAATTGTGTGGTGGGACTCACATGGGGATACGGATGGGGGAATTTCAAGAACTCTCTGGGACCCTCCTCTGAAAAAAGAAATCAGCTTCAACTGTGGTTTCTATAATCTCCATATAGGCTTCAAAAGTTTAATGGTCAAGAGTTCATTCGGATCGGTATATGGTTGATCTAACAGTCTAGTAAATTAGAATTTGACCGAAAGTTGGTGAAAGTTGGTGGACGTGCAATTCAGAGGGGTCGTGTGTTTGGTCCATTTAGATGGACCTAGGGTGGGCTCCACAAGCGTGAGTTTACGAGATTTTATCCTAAGCTTGGGTGGTGAGGAAAACAACACCATTCATTACACGTAAGGAAAGGTTGGATGAGTGTTAGTTAAACACGGGATTGTGACTATTCGTGGGGGTAGTGTATTTGAAGAGTCTAGATTGACTTAACATGGGCCGTACGACAACAAAAAAAAAAGAAGGTATTTTTCTATAAGGAGGGCACAGGTTGCTCCACAAAATGTTTCTATGAGAGTAACTCTCAAGTTTGAGGTAAATTCGATGCCTCTAACCCTTTTATCAGTGGCGTACAAATCTAATGACTGTATATTAAAGAGGCTCATGTATGTAGAAATTTGACATTCAATCCAACGGTCCAATCCATTTGAATAGGTGAAAACTTAATTGGTCCAGTGTACTTAAAGAGGCTCATGGATGTAGATGGTTCGGATGTATCATAAAGTCGGCTATGTCCTTATGTGTATATTATGCCATGTTATGCCCTATGCCCTATGATCATGTTCTTACTTTACGTCTTATGTCAAGTATATCTCATTCCTAATGTCAACACCACTTAGCTTGGATCATTTCCCAGTCGAAATTGGTTGAGTGTGGATTTAGTATTTTTATAAATTAGTTCCGGTCTAGGTAATGTTATGGGAGCTACCAGTGCTCTAGGTCCATAATGAAGTTTTGTGTGCCCTGTGCTACTTTAACCCCGGGTTACACAATATTTATGAGATGGGATCACTTCCCTTTAGTTGTTAGATCTAATGTTTAGCCTCAATTCAGATTTAGCTCCAATGTCCTACCTCTTGAATGAGCCATACCCTGTAAAACAAAGTAATACAAAATCCCAATGTATGTTGTAAAAGAAATTAAGAGTTAGAGCATGTTTGGTAACATGCGATGTGTAACACCCCGAAAAGATTATGCGTGAGATTATGGCCAATTAAAATTTTTTCTACCGTTAATCATATGCAACTTGGCTCCAATCATGTCTCATTGGAATCGAAGACCGCTGTGAGGTATAGACATTTCCTCAAATACATATAACAATTAGCGGAAGCTTCATAAATGCAAGTGGTATCTTAAAGATGTATAATTTAAGAGCAAATACTGAATATCATATCTAGAGTTCAAGTTTGAGACTGTTAACAAAAATATTTATTACAATAAGAATGCCACACTAAAAATGGGCTTAATCAAAATGATAAAAGAACCAAAAGATGAATCTAAATCCAGAATAAACGTGAAGGCTCTCATATACGGGGTCGATACGGCGATATAATGCCGTCCGTACTATACTCTAGGAAGTCTTCAGGTTGATCCGCCTGAACTTCTTCCATCGTCTCCTCCTCGGGATAAAAGGGCTCGGTACCTATGCAGCAAGAGTAACATCACCAAACACAATGGTCGGCAAGCAGATATGTATATAAAACATCAATAGATATGCAGAACGAATCAGAGTAAACGAGTAGACAAAATCATATGAAATGCATGGCATTCTGATCATAAGAAATGCATAGTATTCGAATCATAAACAGACTATCAAAGTAGGCGGTTCACATATGCTAATTACTATGGGATAGTGTCATTGCCCTCTCATACTCACATTTAGCCGTGGTGGAGACACCAATAATTTGGGATCAAATCCCGTTATTCAGAGTATTCATAGTGATACCCCATTGGCATCTATTTGTGTCCATTACACCAATCCGATCTGCAGATGGTCCTCTCTTGGCTCTGCGGCTCGGTTCCCGTGGGCTCTGGCCCAATCTTGCATCAGGGCTATAAATTCAGAGTCCTTACACAGGTGGTGCCCTAGCTATGCTAAACGTGCCAGCTGAGTGGTGCCTGACACAAAGAATCCTAAATAGGCAATCAGTGAGGGCTAGGCTTTCTTGCGTGAATAAGTTTCATCAAACAATAGAGAAACTACTTTACCTCAGATCAAATCTGACTTCAAACAGATTTCAATAGCAGTTCTCTTCAAGCCTTACATTCAAAGCCCCATAGCCTCAATACCTCAAACAAACCTCAAAACAAACGGAACATCAAAAGCGATAAACAATCAAATCCTAAGTCAAGCAAAACAAAGCAAGCAGAGCTAATGAACATGTTTGTTACATGTAGACAGTACCAGACGGTACAATTCAGAATCAGAAGCGATAAACAATTCAATTCTAAGTCAATTGTTATTTTTGAAGCATCGTACAACTTACTCAGTCAATAGAAGGAATTAGGATTCGCGATAACCGAATAAACAGTCTTTGTGCATAGATATAAAAAGGGGGTATCATGTTGTCCTATATCGTTCAAGATTGAGATAGGTTGAATCCCGATACAACCAGAATAACCGTGAGAAAACGTGAGCTCAAAACATTCTCACGCATAGTCAAATGAGTCATCAAAAGAGGTAGCCAAGGTCCCACCTAAGCCCATCCAGTTCTAAGTCAAAGAGGCCCTTAAGAAAGAACCCCAGTTCATCCAATCAACCTCAAACAGGGTCAGCCGACCTCCTTTATAGCCAGTCAACATCCGGTTGACCAGGTACACAGTCAAAGTTGAAACATAAATAGGAATTGGCTAAGTTGTTCGGCTTCAGGAAGCCTGACTAAATACCAGTGTTGCTGGTTGACCCCACTCGGTCAACTGCGTGGCTTCTAGAAAACATAATCAAGCTTCTATAACCGAATTGAGTTGGGGAGAAACTCCCTTTTCATCCACACCTACAGAAAAAGAAAAATAGGGCATAACCCTCTCCACAAGCACCCATATTCCCTCTCATCAAGTCTATTCAAATCTACAACCAATCCATTCAATTAAGAAACCATTTCATTAAACGTATAGATCTAAGTATCATGTTTTCCAACGTCAAAGACATCAATGAATATGTAGTCATCTAAATCATCATTAAATCATCGAATTAAAGGAAAAACAAACATATCCAAGCATATATATAAATATCTACTTGTCTTTGGTTGAAAATGCCCAAATCCACAAATCCTAGCTCAATGCCCAACAAACCAAACCTAAGCGAGTATTAGCAAAATAAAACCTAAATGAAATATAAATCAAAGAAAGGAAGGCTCTAAGCTACATTATCACACTACTATACACTCAAACTATATTTACCCAACCTCAATGGAAGAAGAGCTTACCAAACAGTGAAGGGGTTAGAGTAGTGGCTTGCAGATTAAAGATGATTGAGCTCGCGGGGTCCACGCGAAGATGATGGTGATGGTCGGATGTTGTGGGGCCCACTTGATTGGTGGCCCACTAAATTAGTGGTGATGGAGGGTCATGGTGGTCCATTGACAAGAAGAAAGAAGACAGAACAAAGAAATAATGGAGAAATAAAGAGAAATAAGGAAACAGTGAATGGAATGGTTTAATGGGTGATATGGGTGGGGTGTCCCATATTGGCAGGGGGAGTGAGAGAGATAAAGAAGGTAGGAGAGAGAGAGAGTGAGAGAGAAGGAAAATGGTGAAATGGGTGAGGGGGAGAAGTCAACTCAAGTTGACAGTGAGTGGAGAGAAAGAGAAAATGAGATGGTGAGATGGGTGGGGGGCTTTGTTCATGTTGACAGCAACGAGGGAGAAAGAGAAAGAAAGAGAGAAAATGAATGAAAGAAAAAGAAACAGAGAGAGAAAAATGGGGAAAACAGGGAGATATGGAGTGGGCTGGTTCGCCGGAGATAGGGAAGCTCGGCGGCGGCGCAGGTTGGTCCGGCGGCGACTGTGATGGCGCCAGGATAGTGGGGTAGTGAGTGAGGTGCGATGGGGGAGAAGAGAAAAGGGAAAAGAGAGCGAGAGCGAGAGAGAGAGAGAGAGAGAGAGAGAGAGATGGGTCGGCAGTGAGCTAGGAAGAGGGAGAGATGAGTGAGAGAAATGAGAGATGAGATGAGATGAGAGAGTGGAGAAGGGAGATGGCCGACGGTGGTGATGGCACTGGCGGCGTCCAACGGCGGCGAGGCAGCAAGGAGAGTGAGGGAGGGAGAACGAGAGAGTTGAGTGAAAGAGAGGAAGGGGGCTGCTGTGTTGTGGAGTGAAAAAGGGGAAGGAGGTCGCCATCGTGACCTAAAAAAGGGGATCGGGTGGGGAATTACCAAACAACCCTTAGGGCCTTGGGTAGGGTTCGAGTCAGGTCTGATTTTGGGTCGGGTTCGAGGGTCCGGATTGGGATGCAATATAAGTATAAAGTCCAGAAAATTAGGTAATCTACCCAATGGTACCAAAATCTCAAAAAGCGAAAAATACAAAAAAACCCTCGGAACTTTCCAAAAAAATGTGACACACACCCCTCCTACACCTAAATGAGTTTGGAATCACACGAGACTTCGCACGCGTGACTCACACGTCAAACCCGACTCGCTTAGATTCTAAACACACTTAATTAGCTAACAAGCAATTAATTATAATTAATAGAACATTAAGGGACGGGATGTTACACTAGGAATCCATAGATTTAATGATTATTTGTTACCATTGGAATAAGGATTCCTCACTGAGGATATATATAGTTGAGGATTTCGTATTGATATTGGTGTGCATTGATGCATAGAGCTGAGAAAAGCAGGATTCAATGTGAAATCCTTAAGTAAGGATTTCCAAATCTTATAGGGGGTGCTTGGATATGAAAATCCTAACAAATAAAGATTTTCATTCTTCTAAATCCTCAAGAATTTACAATTGACCGAACATGAATTTACCACAACTTTAGAAAAACTGAAAATCTTTTCTCTAAAGATTTGTTTGCCAAATATGATGAATTTTTTTTCATTTTCCTTCTTAGATAGGTTCCATTTGTTTGTTTGGTAATCATGAGAATTCAATTCAATGCATTCTATTAAGGGCTCGAAATTTTGATGAGTTAAAAGATCATATTTATCAATACCATTATCAGTCATCTCTTGAATAGTAAATAATTAATTACCTATCCATCATCCTAAAACAAATCGTGGTAAGGTGAGATTCTATCTAGCGCCGTGATGCTTTTCGATTCCAATCTCAATTAAAGGAGGGCAATCTCGGTAGTGTAGAGAGAAAGAAAATTAAAAGTTATTTTTATTCCTCTTATGCCCCAAGGTCCAATCTTACACAATTAGGACCAAGTAAAGGCTTAGGTAGTGTAGGCCCTCAGTAGTGTAGGCCCTTTGAGGGCTTTGCACAACCTCGGGCACAGCCCAAACCAGTCCTTTGACTGCCCTAGTTTAGACTAATCATAGATGTGCTCTATTTATGAAAAAAAAAAAAAAAAGGAAAAAATTGAAAAAAGAACATAAAATTCTCCAAACATAAAAACAACTTTATTAGGTGTTACATCAGAGGAGAAATATTGCTGGGGCAGGATTCCTTTACCACGTGGGTCAAGAGGTTCCAGACTCCATGGCAATGCATGTAAGTTCTACCTCCCCTTTTTTCTCATGGCCATTCGTTCCCTCACCTTAGCAACTTTGTCTATAATAAACAAGTCTTGCACCACCTCTCTCTTTCTCTCCTCCTCCTCCTCCACCTCGTTATAGCAGACTAAGCCAGGAGAAGGCCTGCACCATGGAGATGGCATCAATGTCACATCAAAGCAATGGAACATCGGAATTAGAATTGAATGAGGTGATGTGTTTTCCCAACAGGATCACCTCTAATATGATCTATGGTAGAGATTCTCCTTTTCATTTCTCACTTCCTCTATTATTGGTGCAAGTAAGTCTTGTCATCATAATCACCAACATTATTCGATTCGTTCTCCGGCCTCTCAAGACGCCTACGATCGTTGCTGACATTATTGTAAGCCTGTTTATCCTTAAACTTTCATACTAGGTGCATAATATATAATTGAGCTTAGAGGTCCTGACAAGGATGTTGCATTTATGTTCTCTTTTCCTTAAAGGGTTCCGAAGAGAGATTCCCTTTTTTTTTTTGTTCTTTCTAGCAGTGGAATCGTCTCTCTACATGTCTTTTAATATCAACAATTCCAAACAAGCTCATGTAATCAATCAGTCAGTCAGGTTGCTAAGGGCCTTTTTGTTTCATTTAATTGAATTTGTAAGAATTCTAAATTGTATTTTTATTAGTGGTTAAAATGAAAAATGAAAGGAGAATATCCGAAAACAACATCACATAATCTCCCATTTGATGGGAATTGAATCAAAGAATGATAATAAATAAAAAATAAAAAAAAATGAATACACAACCATTACCTTGGTTCTTCAAATCATAAGATAATCAAGGTTTCATCTACATCACTACCATACGTAATTCTCCTCTCACCTCTTTAAGAATCATCGGTGGAGCTCGGGGCGGAATAGTGGGTGATTGGGTGGCCATGGCCCCCCAAAAATTTCAGGAACATAATGCTCCCAAGGAAATATTTTTTTGTTCCGCCGCTGAGTGGAACTCATTTGACTATGAATTCTCATGTACCATACACAAAATTAAGAAATATGTTTTGAGAAAATAAAATAAGAAGGAAAAGAAATTGCACTGTATGACTTGTAATAGCTTCATAATTGTATAGAATTTGTTAATTAATTGTTATCTACTTCATTTAGGGTGGTATATTGATTGGCCCCTCTGGTTTAGGACACAACAAGCGGTTCCAAGAGACTCTATTTCCTTGCAAAAGCATTAATGAATTAAACATCGGAGCGATGATCTACGTCATATTGTTCCTCTTCCTGATGGGTGTGAAACAAGATTGTGGTGTAATAATGAATTCAGGAAGGAAGGCGTGGATAATTGCGATTTCAGGCACTGTATTTGCTCTTGTATGTATGTCATGCAGTTTTGCAATATCTGCATCTGTTTTCAACACTGTAAGCCGTGGCATGGTCCCTGAAGTGCTTGTCTCATCATACTCTATAACAGCTTTTACCAGTCTCCATCCCATCCTTGTTGAGCTCAACCTCCTTAACTCGAAACTGGGTCGACTCGCCATGTCCGCATCGACCAACATTGATGTTTTAGGATGGTTGTTTGGAATAATATTTGGAGCATTGAATCAGGGTTCATCTACACCTTACAAGGCCTTCTGTTACATAGTCTCTGCGTTGGCCCTTTACATCTTTATTTTTTTCATCAATCGGCCGCTGATGTTTTACATCATCCACAGAACGCCGGAGGGGAGACCGGTGAGAGGCAGCTACATTGTAGGCATCATCTTGATGGCCTTTGTGGTTACATTCTTTGGTGACTTGATCGGTTTGACAGTGATGAATGCAGCGTGGATGCTGGGCTTGGCCATTCCAGATGGGCCACCTCTGGGTGCAGCCATTGTGGACAAGACTGAGACTATTCTTGACTGCTTCTTTAGGCCCATCTTCTATGCTTTCATTGGTGTGAAGACGAATGTGTTTGCTATCAAAGATTGGACAGCTTGGGGGACCCTACAAGTTGCAGTCCTCCTTGGATATATTGCAAAAGTGGTGGGAACCATACTGCCTTCGCGTTATTTTAATATTCCATTTTATGAAGCACTCTCACTTGGCTTGATCATGAACTTTAAAGGCATAGTCGAGTTTATCATTCTTGTGCATTTGAGTAATTACAAGGTGATTATATACATCTCTGTCCACTTTTTTTTTCCCCTTTTCATCCATGCTCCTTGTTGAGTACGTAGAAATAAAATGCATGTAATTGGATTCCTAGGATATTATTTCTGTAAGTGGTTTATAAAAATGAAGAATCAAAAGTGAAATATCCAAGAACGATCATCAAATAACCTCTCCTTTAATGGAAATTAGATGAAAGAGAAATGTAAAACGAGTACCCAGCCATCACCTTAATAATTCAAATCATAGGAAACTACTCGAGGTTCAATCTACATCACTAACCTATATCCTTTGCCCCTCAACTTTTTAATACTCTTGTGAAGCTCATCTGACCATGAATTTCTAAGTACTTTTAGCAAACAAATAGGCCTTGGGATGAGACCTGATTGGTACTTGAGTTCTTAGTATGAAACTCATAAACCTGAACTGATTGGACTTTCATGGTCCGAAGGTTGGGGTACCCTGCAGGTTGAATTTTGCAATGTAAAAGCATCAATGTAGGTGTTTACATTTCCTCTTTATTCTTTATATTACAACATAATAGTCTTTATTACTTGAAAAATAAAATAAACAAATCACAACTTGTAATGTGCAGATCATGGATGAGCAATCATACACAACCTTGATTCTATCGACGGTGGCTGTAACGGCGATCTCAGCACCGCTGGTGAGACGATTCAGTCGGAACTCAAAGCTTTATACACCTTATGGTCTGCGCACAATCCAACACTCCAAGCCCAACAAAGAACTGCGAATACTAGTGTGTATACACACCCAAGAAGACGTTCCCACCATAATCAACCTGATAGAAGCCTCCAATGCGTTAACTGTCCGCGCATGGAACCTTAACTTGGTAGAACTTGTGGGGCGTGCGGTTCCAATGTTAATACCTCACAATGTGCGTAGAAGATCATCTTTTTCAACAATGCCACACATCAAACAAATCAACAATGCATTTCAGAAATACGAACAAGAAAGTGGCAGATGGGTCTCAGTCCAATCTTATACCTCAGTCTCCCCGTACAAAACTATGCACCATGACATATGCATGCTTGCACTCGATAAGAAGATTTCACTCCTCATCTTGCCATTCGGCACGCAACAAATGCCAGGAATTAGTAGAGAACCAGTCGTCGAACGAACCTTACGGATGATGAACTCTAATGTACTTGAAGAGGCCCCTTGTTCTGTTGGAATTCTAGTAGACCAACGGCAGCAACGCAACTTGTTCGTAAGAAATTCAGCTTACCACGTTTGTGTGCTTTTTTTGGGTGGTGCCGACGACCGTGAGGCCTTAGCCTATGGCGCTCTCATGGTGAGGCACCCTAGAGTGTGGCTAGATGTGGTGCGAATTCTACCAAGGCAACAAGATGAGACTGATGTAGAACAGAGTGAACTTGATGAAAAATTGGTGGCTCTGTTTAGAATTAAATTCACAGACAATCCAAGGGTGTCTTATAGAGAGGAGAGGGTGAATGATTGTGAGGAGACACTTAATGTTATTCGATATGTGGAGAAGGAGTACAATCTGATGCTTGTGGGAAGGAAACATGAGACCAACTCAATACTTGTCAAAGGGATGTGCCAATGGTGTGAGAACCCAGAACTAGGTGTAATTGGTGATTTTATAGCTTGTTCTGACTTCTTCAAGGGCCGGATCTCATTGTTAGTAGTGCAACAGCAAATCAATGTGGGAATTGTGCTGCTTAATGGACGTCAAATCCTTGCTTCACAGCTTGCCCAACTCAGAAGAACTGTTCCATAGTACAAGCAACTGACCAGTTTTTTTATAACTTTAGGTAGCTGTTTTCTTAAAATATTGTGTATTATGAAATCCTATGATGTTTGAGGATATTAATCTTTATTCCTCGCACCAGTAGTGATGACTAAAGAATATGACTCTTTTCCAAAGGAGGCGATTTATCTTCAAGACCAGCTTATAAAGTTATTCATGAAGAAAGTAGAATTACCTACAACTCTCCCTTTAATTGGAAAACATTGTGGTCTCTCCCTCTTCCCCCAAAGAGTCCTCATTTTTTTGTTGGATATGTCTTAATAACACAGCCAAAGTATGTAAGTTACTCCACAACAAAAGTATTTCTCGTGATGCCATTTGTCCTATATGCACAACGTCAAAAGAATCTATTAAGCATGCAAAAGCATCATGGTTTGGCTCTAACATAGGAATGTTATCACATTCTATTGCTCCTCTACAGATTAGAGATTGGTGGAACTCCTTTATGGAACTCAAATCATGGGTTCTCTCTCTTTGGTGGGCCTAATGGAAAAGTATGAATGATTTTATATTTAGGGGCACAAAAATTGAGTCTATTAGCACAATCATATGCGCTAGAAGAATGCATGTTGCTTCAATGGCCAATAATGAAAAGGCCTGCAGAGGACCTTCATACAATTCCTAAGATTTCAGTCTGAGGATCCCTAGAGGCACGACTCAGGTGTTATCAAATGCATCTTTTAGAGTCATGGATGGAAGAGTAGGCTTTGGATTTGCTATTTGGTTTGACAATTCTTGGGTTCATGCAGGATCAGTCAATGGATCTAAGGTTTCTTCTTCAAAACAAGCTAGGGCAAGGCCTATCTTTACGCAATGAAGGATGTTAGGTTTTGGGGATTTTGCAAGATCCATCTTGTGTCAGACGGCCTCGAGGTGATTAGAGTCATCAATGGGTTGATGGATTGGACTATGTATCCTATTTTGATGGACATCAATGAGTTGAGTTCCAAGTTTGAAGACATCTTCTTTTCCCATATTCCTAGAAGGCTAAATCATTTTTCTCATGAACTTGCCAAAAACTCATATAGACCAGAGATTTGTGTGGGACTAACGATGGATTGGTCTCTTATATATACAATTTTTGAAGCTCTTCTTGGTTTTCCTTTCTTTTCTTTTCTCTTTAATGAAGCTGCATTTTATCAAAAAATAAAAAATAAAAATTACCTCTCTATTAGAAAGGTAGATGTCGCCTACTGCCAATCGTGGGGAACTTTGTGTGAAATTTTACCTACTGATCTTACTTATCTTATCTACTTGCTTGGCTCCTAGAAGCTTCAAACTACACTAAGATCCACATCAAAAACATTTAGGTCCTGGCCCTAGGCATATATGGGTTGCATGGCCTAAACCCCACATGGTGTGCTTTAAAGCCATGAGACTCCAATTAAAGCGAATATTATTATGTGAATATATATAGTAGGTTCGAGTCATTATAAAATGGTATCAAAAGCCCCTAGGCATATGTGCGGCAAGACGTATTTTAAGACCCTGAGCCTTTGGTCAAACCAGACAATAGCACGTGGATAGTGACCCTGCGGAGCAAGGTACACACGACCAAAATGCGCCTAATACTAGGGCTAACATAAATTAAAATTAAAATTCAGAAATCGGGTACTTACATCGCTGTGGGCTGTCCAACGTCATCAACCAAGCCCAAGCCCACGTGGTTCGCACCCAGGCTGTCCAAGCCTATATGGGTTACACTAAGTTAACCCAGCCTACAAGGAGCCAACCTAACTCATGGCCACATGGTGCCTGCTTATCCGTAGGCAAAACATTGCCCACCCCTCCTATGAACACAAAAATGGGACCCTTTCAGCCCCATGCCAAATTGTACTTGAGCCTATGTTAAGTCAAACCCAATCCCATCAATCTATTTGATATAATGCATGCCATGCACACGGCCGCCCTATATGTGGGTCCTACATGGACCGGCCCAACAAACCCATTTGCTAATTTAAATCAAGCCACAATGGCCCCTTATATGGGGGTCCTATATTCCCTTCACCTATTCAGATCTTGTTTGGGCCTAAACCTATCTAACCTAACTCATTGACCCATTTACGACCCAACTAAGACTCATTACTAAAATAACGACACCACTTTCTCATAACGCCCCCCTGCCCCATTTTTTTTTTTTTTTTAGGCTATCAGAGGTTTTCCCAACCCTTTGGGTTGGACTAATCCCTCCGGACCCAGAGGGAAGCCGGGAAAACTCCCCTGTAGCCCAAGTGTGGTAATGCAGTTTCAAACCTACAACCTCCGTGGTGCAAACCGTGGTCATAGGCCAACTGAGCTACCCCTTGGGGTTCCCCATTCCCATTTCAAATTCAATAAAAGAGGAAACCACATGCATGGGTCGCACAACCTCTATGACCAACTCTTCCTATCTTAAATCCATTTCCTCCCGTTTTAAACCCATATGGCTCCAACCCAATCCAAACTCAAGCCTCTTAGCCCACTTCAAAAATAACTACGATCTCTATTTTTTTCTATATTATCACCCCACCCCTCCACTCCATTTCATAGGCCCAAGCTCTAAGTCAAAAGGCCTACCAAAGATCCAACCCTGGCTCTCAAGCAACCACGCTCAAGCACTCCTCCCTTGATGTTAGGATTTTTTTCGTTTTGTTGGCTAATTCATGGGTTGGATAAAACTTTAGGTCCATTGAGTTGTATTTTCTATTTAGTTTAGAATGGACTGTGGTTGTGTCACCGGAAGAGCTATAGCGAAGAAAGGAAGAAATTAGAAGAATTTCGAGTGAATCCACGAGGCCCGATCGATCAGATCAAAGGTCGGATCGATCGGATGTTTGTCACGTCCCAGTTAACAATATTGACAGAGAAGAATTTCGGAAATAGAGGCTTGACCTGATTGATCGGATCCTCTGTTCGATCGATCGGTTGGCGGGAAATTTCCAAAATGGGTTTGTTTCCTTTTGAGACTAGTGTTTCCCACTTTGAGTTTTATTGGTGTTCTAATGTTAAGGCACGAATTTGAAACTATATATAGGGTATTTCTCTCAACCCTAGGTGTGCATATTGAAGATCAAAAGTGCATCAAATACTCTCTCATTATTCTGAGGTGAAAAAACCCTAAGAGAGATTATTTTATTCTTTAGAGCCATTAAGAGGTTGTGTTAAAGATCTGATCTAGAAAGTTTGCAGCTTCTACTCTCTTGTATAAGATTGTTCATCTTGGTTGACAAGGTGTTATTAGATCAAGTGCAGGGGAACAGTGCACAGCAGGGAAGTTATGACAATAGGAGAAGTTGTGCAAAAATAACTACAGTCCTTAGGTTAATGTACTGATTAAGATAAAGAAGCCATGAATATATCTTGTAGCTGTTTAATAATTCATGATTTTAGATCGTGATTTTTCTCCCTGGATAGGGTTACCATGTAAAAGATTGTGGTTGCCTTCTTGTAGTGATTGTTTGGTAGATTTACTTGCTAGTTCTACCTTATTTGGTTTATTACTTCTTTTGTATATTGATTATTTGACTAGCACACATTCTAGTAAACACACTTTCACTTGAAGACTTAAGTTGACTATCAAGTTCGCAAACACACGGTGTAAGTTTAATTCCATTGCCATTTTGCCATGGAGTTGTAATTTTATTTTACTGTTTTTTTTTTTTTTATATACGAGACCTTGCTATATAGAAAGATGCGTGTTAGTTAGATCATCCTAATCCCTTGATTTTTATCCCTCAAATTTAACAAATTTAGAAGTTATTATTTTTTAAGACTTCAATTTAACTATGGATCATATTTGGATGGGTGTTAAACTTGGAGTGACATTCAGGGGCTCTAGTCGTTGTGAGGTGGTTGGATTGATCACGACGGATTCCATGTCTCTCAATCTTTTTTGCAGCCCAGGCAATTTTTCTCTTTTAATTTTGTTAAAGTGCATGTCTATGGTTTGCTGGGAAAGTTTCCTGAACAATTCTTCAATCAATTGTTAGTTTCTCTGTGTACCTGCAGATAATCCCCATTGAATTTCTGTCTGTGTACCTACAAATAATCCCAATTTTCCAATCTCTCTCATTTTCTTTCTGAACATCTGAATCTATTCCAAATGTTGGGATTGTGAACAGCTGCTTCCTGTTTGATAAAAATACTTAATCAAAAGTGATGAGAAGTAGGCTTTTGTATTAGGGACACTACTTTCTTATTTGCGGGTGAATAATATCTTTCTTAATGTTATTTTGACATTTTAATAGAATTCAACAATATGTTGAGAATAACAGCATTTTGTTTGACAAAATTACTTGAGCAGAATTAGATGAAAATGACCATTGAGACTAGCATCATTATGTATAATAGCTGCTTCTTGTTATTGCCATTATGTCCACCAAACAAAATATTTTGTTTTTCATCAAGGAAATTGTTTCTACATCAAACATAAAAAGCACCAATTCATCAAGAAAAAGAATTTCGCACCAAATATAGATTTTTAAAATATGTGGAAACTTTTTCCATGCCATTTATTTACCATGCATGGATTTTGATGATGCGGCATCTTCCACTTTCCATGTAAAATGCCTATATACACAAGTGTGCCCTAAAAGTGGTTGTCTGATGGTTGCTCTCATGGGATCATTTCTGCACATTTATTGCTTAGGTGCAAATGTCTCACATTGAGACAGTCATGTAAACTCCCTTGTGGAGCCCAATGTCGAATGTGAAAATAAAATAAAATTAAAATTGACCATAAAAAATTCTCCCTTTTAATGGGAATTGAATCTAAGGAAGATTGAAAATGAATACCCAACCATTACCTTAGTAATTCAAATCTTAGAAAAGTTAAATTTCGATCTACATTACTAGATTATATCCTTCACTCCTCACATCATATTCTTCTCTCGCTCACTCTTTAATAATCCTTGGGTGGAATCATTTGACCATGAGTTCCTATGTATTCATTTAGGCCTATCTTCTACCAGAATAAAATTTTCTAAGACCCACCCACACCTAGAGATGTCTAATAAACATGGCAGTCAATATGTACGCACGATACAACACGGTTAACGGCCTACTGTCACGATGTGTTGGCCTGAGTCCCTGGCTCATTGTACGACTGAGGCACGACAAGACACGACCCAAAGGGTGGGATGGCACGGCATGAGAAACCTTGCAAATCGGCTATATTTTGTGTATTTTGATCGTTTTACTTTAAACATATTAGAACT
This sequence comes from Camphora micrantha, assembly GCA_003546025.1. Classification (NCBI taxonomy): domain Eukaryota; kingdom Viridiplantae; phylum Streptophyta; class Magnoliopsida; order Laurales; family Lauraceae; genus Camphora; species Camphora micrantha. The sequence goes on from QPKB01000005.1 coordinate 40,643,635, forward strand.
TTAAAAATAAGCTCCATTGAAGACCCTCACAAAATTCTCATCCCCCGGCGATCTCGACTATAAGGATGTGGGATTAGTGATAAATATTCAAAAGTTTTGTCAAAGAGTTCTCTGTACAAAAATAATCATTTTGGATGAAAGTGCCCAATAGCCACAATATCTCGACTTATTTGACTTTATATAAAATCCTCACTATTCTTATTTTTTAAAAGGATTTTATTTTCATTTTTCACCTTTTTTATTAACCGCGAACAAGATAGTAAACTATGATAAATGAATAATCAAAACAACCTTATGTAAAGTGTATTGACATTCTTACTCCTTTTATTTTGATTTTTTTTAACTAAAGTGTCACTTACAATCTTTGGTGGGCCACATCTCATTTGTATCATTTTAATTTATTGAAGGGATAAAACCAAATAGGTGAAAATTATCCAAGCAATTACACTTGCACAAGACTTCTTTGCAAGAAATTAAAGGTCTTATTTTCCCTCCTCTCTTCTAATCCTCACAACCCCAACATCAACCGCTGCAGTTTCTAAGCAACCACATATAAACAAACATGATACATCCATTCCATTTCAATCAATACTAGGTTGACACCCTTCTATCAATTTTACATCAAGGCCATAATTTGACATAGACCCGTGAGAATTCCACAATTTTAAAGGTAATGATAAGTTTGTTAGAGAATGCCATCATGGAGAATAGGTGCAAGAGAGAACAAGAGTGTCAATGGCGAGAGCATTCAAGGTTTAATTTCATGGCTAAGGAGCTAGAGTGGAAGCACGAGAAGAATATATGGAAGAAGGAGATGGATGGGGAAGAAAGAGATTAGAAAGAAGGGATGAAAGCATTTGTTGGCTCGAAAAGGAGACAACAATATTGGCAATGAAGAAAAGAGGCAAATAGTGTTTCCAAGAGCCAAGAGCCAAGAGCCAAGAACCAACTTTTTGGTGCAATTTATGAGACAGAAGCATACCTGTAGGGCTTGTTTGTGTAAAGCCGAGACATAAAAAAAAAAAAAAAAAAAAAAAAGAGTGGAAACATAAATCTAATGGGGGTAGTCGGACCAGGCTTTTGCATTTCTAAAGAATGATAGTAAAATGAAAGCTACTTCAAGTAGCATTTATTTTGCATTAAACAAATCTAGATTAGGTTGCATGGAAAGATATCTTCACCTTTCATGGAAAAATTGTTACATTGTGCCTATAGAGAAGAGGTAGTGAAAAAAGTGGAAGACGCCAGGATGAAGAGAAAAAGAGATCAAAGGCATTTGGTAGTTCACTTTGTAAAGTGAACTCAAAGCGAAGAATCACTTTTAAAAGAAAAAAAAAAAAAGAAGAATAAGGTCAAAAAAATTACAAAATTTCAAAAATCACCTCTTGTTTTTTTAATTGAGTCAAAAAGTCAATATCTCATCCCACTGAAAGAAAAAAAATGCCTCTTTTTATTCAAAAAGTCAAAAAAGTTTCTTCACATGACAAAACGTCAATAAGGTGAATTTTGTAATTTGATATTTTATGATCAGAATCCCCATTTTTTCTCTTAAAATTGACTATTCACTTTACAAGTGAACATCCAAAGGGTCTCAAATGAAGTCAAAGAGGCTGCAATACTACAACTAAATGATATTCTCATCCTTTAAAATGCTCACTTTTTATCTAAAGAACTCCTTGGCAAAAGTATAAATTTTTATCATTAATAACTAATTATTGAGTTTCTACTTAATTTCTTGGGATTTTTTTACAAAAAAATTAAGATTAAATCTTAATTAAACGATTTTATGAAGAAAAACCATAAAATGACGAAATAATTGTTAGTATAATTTTTTTGGACGAAATCACCCCAATTGATGATATTGTCAACTTTCATTGCAAAAATTGATATTCTTTTACATGTTCTACCTTAGCAGTAGAAATGTTACGAGAATCATTGCATTTTGTGTCCCAATGGTCTTCTTTAAGTGGACTCGGCAATCTTCCTTGGGTGTGTGGGTTTCATGTTTAGTTTCTACGCATTTGCTGCCACTTCACATGAGTTTTGAGTGCTTGAATTTGGAGTGCAAGGTGTTTGGTGAAATGCCTAAATGGGGATTTTTTCTCGATTTGGCTGTGGCTTCGAGTGAGGATGGAGGGGATGAATTTGTGTATGCTTTTGTGAACATTTAGAGTTCGAAGCCATTTGTTTAAGGAAAAATTCGTAGTGATAATGTTTGTGAGCAACATGGGGGAAGGGAGCCGTGTTGGACAATCTTTTGAGTAGTGAATGTGAGGTTTTTTCTTATGTATTGTATTGTTTGTAAGGAATTTTAGATTCTAAGAGTGTTTTTTATTTCATTAATCTAGAATTTTTGAACCAACTTTAAGAATTGATTTGATAGAGGACGGATTGAACACACTTCATTATGTGATTTGTGAAAGACTTATCAAACCCTTATTTGATGCATTCATCATCTCCTCTTGATTTTCTTTCATTTCATCGAAAATGGATATTTATCTCCCGCTAAATCTCAGCATAATCCCTTCCAAACCTAAGACAATCATGTATATGAAACCATTGAAGAAAAATAAAAGTTGTAGGAGGTTAACAATATCATTAATTAAATTGACGATATCATGAACTAAATTGATGATATCGACAACTAAAATAATTTCGTAAAAAAAAATTACAAACAAATATCTCTTCATTTTATGTCATTCTCTGTAAAATCTTTTAATTATACTTTAAGCTTTTGTTTTTGAGGAATTTATGGGACAAATCCTCGTAGGACCCCATACGTGCTATCAAGACCCCGTATCACATTGGACATGGGAGGCGTCCTCATGTGGCCTTTTCTTCTCTTTTTTTTTTTCGTTTTGTGATATGGTTGATATCAACCATTATGGCAGTCAAATTATTTTCAACACGTAATTGTTTTATTTGTTGATCACAGTAGAATGGTTAATATCGACCATATCGCGAAATAAACAAGAAAAAAGATGAATTTGAGTTTTCTCCCTTTGAGGAGGAGGAGGAAGCAGGATGATCGCCTCAACATGCCCATCTTCTTCTCTCTCCCCATTCAAGACCTCATCCCACACATAAAACAAGTACAATCTCTCTCTCAAACCGTTTAATGGAGGAAAAATCTCCCTCAGGCATTTCATCAAACACCTTTATTACGCACCACCAACCAACCGAACATCGACAAAAATGACGATAACCCATCCCTTCCCTCCACTCAATTGCTTCTATTCCGACTCTTCTCCTCCTTCTCCCAAAACCCCACCAGCCAAATACCTCAAAATCCCATTCTTTTCTTCCCTTGAAATCACCATTTCCTCTTTCTTCAATCTCTCCACTCTCACCCCTCTTGACGTTTACAAATGGGCAAGGATCATCTCTCTCGCCCTTATAGCCACCAAAAGAACCACTAGGCTCCTCCTAAACCCCTTCTTTTGGATGTATTTCAGTTGGATGTGGCTTTTCTAGCCTTGGATTGTCGCTGTTGCTCACTCATTTTGTGGCCTATACTACCTCCGCAAACACTCCCAGCAGAAAGCTAGCATTCTTGAATATTCTGTGGCCTCCACTACCTTCGCAAACACTCCAAGTAGAAAACCCAGATTCCTCCTTTTTTTATTATTATTATTTCTCAATATGGTTGATATGTTTAGCAAATAAGGCAATTATATGTTGAAGAAAATATGATTGATATAATGGTTGATATCGACCATATCGCAAAATGATTAAAAAAAAGAAAATGCCACATGAGGACCCGTCTCGTGTCCAATGTGATATGGGGATTTGTCCCGTAAATTCTTCTTTCTTTTTTATAAAAAAATCCCATTTTCTTTTAGTAAAAACCCTCTGTGATAATTATACCTTGACGATGGACCCCACCACAGTTCATCTCCCCAAAAGCCCACCACGTGTACGGTGGAGAAATCATCATGGAATTAGAGGTGGCCCACCAACAGATCCATCAAAGAATAAGCGAAGTCAAAAGAAACAAGAAGAGAGCTTCAGCAAAGGACAGGGGTCTCGTCTCCTCCCATTGTTCTTGGTCTCTGGTAGGGAAAAGCTAAAGATGTGCAGAACCAAGGACCCTCCTCGGCGTTGGTCCGCCATCAGCAGAGCCGGTCTGGGTGTCGCCGCCATCTCCTACGTCGCCGTCGACTACCTCCGCCACGTATCTCCGCGTTGGCACGCTCGCCTCCAGTCCTATCTGTGGACAGCCCTCGCTGCGGCCGCCGTCGCTCGAGCCCCCTTCTACAGGCACTGGGATTTGGAGATGAGATCTGCAATTCCATTCATTGCTTCTATGCTGTTCATGCTCTGCGCCCTTCTCCTTGAAGCCTGCTCTGTCCGATTCGTCACTGTCGTTCTCGGCCTCGACTGGCATAAGTAAGTGTATAATCTTCCTGCCTTTCTTTCTTTAACATTTGCTTTCCTGAATTCAGAAACAAGAACATATAATGCGGGCTGGGTTCTTGTTTGATTTTGTGAATCTGTTCTATATTGTGGGTCTTGGACAGTGCTGGGGGTGTCTTAGGTTTTGGGTTCTTTTACACTTGTGTAATTGTTTGCTTCTGGGAATTGGGTCTTACTTGATTTTTGAATCTGTTCTGTTTTGTGGGTATTGGTGCTGGAGGTGTTTTGGGGTTTGGGGTCTTTCCCAAATGTGAATTTTTGGAAGAGTGTGGTTGGATGGGAATGAAGTAGATTGAGTAGCTGTTTGTTTTGGGTCTGTATTGGAATTGAGCTCTTCTTTGAAACCTTTGTTTTCTAAAGAATATATATAGTAGAGGCGTTCTGGGTTTTGGGTTCTTTTCCACTTGTGCATTCTCGGATGAATGTGGTTGGATTTGGAGGAATCGAAATAGATCTGGGGTTGGGCCAAAGTAGAAAAGGAATGGGTTTGTCTAATAACATGTAAATGATTTGTTTTCAGCGTGTGAGGGAACTGGGTGCGTCTTAGATTTTTTTTTTATCTATTTGCTTTTATCGGTTCAGGAGGAGTTCAAAAGGTACATAAAGTATCGAGTAGGGTCAGGTGAGGAAGTTTTATTTTGGTGTGATAATTAGGTTGGCGAAGGCCCGCGGGGCGCTCAATTTCCAGAATTAGTGATATGCGCTATAAGCAAGAAAGCTACTGTTAGTAGCTACGTAGAGAGGCATGGTTCAAGAGGTAATTTGATCTGGAGTCCCATCTTTAGAAGAAATCTAAAGGAGGATGAAGGTAATAAAATTATCTCTCTCCTCGATTTACTCTCTTCGGTTTTAGTCCCAAGGGGGCACTTGGTAGGGACGAGACGAGAGAATCTGGACTCTTTCTAAAGATAGCAGATTTTCAGTAGCTACTTTCGTTAAGGCTTTGGCAGGGTGGAATAATTCAAGATGCGTCTTGGGAAGGATTTGGAAATTAAAAGCTCCCCTTAGAAGTTTGGTGTTTGGTTGGTTGGCCCTCAAAAACAGAATCTTAACTATGGATAACTTAAGAATGAAAGGTTTGGTTCTGGTGAATGCCTGCCCTCTCTGCTTAGAGGATGAGGAGTCGGTGGAGCATCTTCTGTTTAAATGGAGTTCACCCATAAGGTTTAGACTACAGTGCTGGATTGGTTTGGGTGTAGATGGGTTCTCCCAAATTCACTTATGTCGCTGTTTGAAGTGTGGATTAATCCTCCTTTGGCGCCTAGAGGTAAAGAAATGTGGAATTTGTTGTTTGTTGCCGTCATATGGACTGTCTGGAAGGAGAGGAACAACAGGTACTTTGAAGGTATTGCCTCAAGTGCTAATTCAGTGTCTGATAAGACAAAGCTTTCAGTGGCCTTTTGGGTGTCTACGAATACTCTTTTTCATGGGTTATTGCTAGACTAGATAATGCTAAATTGCAAGGATGTTGCGGTGTCCTTTTAGTTCTTTCCCCTTTCTATTTCCTTTTCTTTTGGTGTTTTTGCTGCTCTGGGTTGTTTGGTTTCAGGTGTAGTTTCAGCTTGTCAGTATAGTTCCCTTGTACTGATGGCTTTTTTAATGAATTTTATTTTACCATTAAAAAAAAGGGTCTTAGTATTGGAGATATAAAGGGTTATGGATATTTTCGGTTTGTGCTCGTCGGAGGAATGTGGCCAGATTAGAAGGAATAGAAGTAGATCTTTGGTTGGGTGAAAGGAGGAAAGTGATGGTGATTTCTTTGTAATAGTAAGTAAGCAATTTAATTGCTTGGGGGTGTGTTTTAGTATTGTATGATAATTGCATTCTGATGGCTTACATTTTTGTAAACGGATTTGGATTAGAAAAATTCTTGGTTGTAATTTCTGTTGATCATCACATATAATTTTGGTTTTTTCTTTATTTCTTTTCTCGTGTATTGCATGTGAATAACACACACACATACATATAGAGACAAACACACACACAGAAGGTAAAACTGTTCGCATCCTCACATAGATATGTACGAACTTGGCTAATAGTTGGATTTATCCAATAACTCTCTCATCTTCTCCCTTGAGTTATCCAAATGACTGGAGAGAATTTCTCAAATCAACTTTTGCAGCTGTCAAGTAAACTGAGATAACCAAGGCATCAATGGGTTAGAGAAGACCCCTCCTAACCCTCATTCAAAACAAAACGTTGAAAGCTCTCCTTTGTCAGTTCCCTTCAAATCTGTCTCTCTTCCTCAGGCTTCCACCAGCAGCTACGTCGCTGTTCTTTTTCCTCAGTCAATTCACCATGGCTGTCTACCTATATGTCTTGGTGTCCCCTAATCCTCCTCCTCCTCTCTCTCTCTCTACACTTAGTTCGACTTCCACCTTTCCTACTTTCGTGGTCTGGCCCTATCCTCTCCTGCTCTCTCATTCTCTCATTTTTCCTCTGTCCTCACCACTCTATATCTCTCTCTTGCTTCCCCTCTATCCGTATCACACCCTCCATATCTCTATTCCCTTATTCTTCTTCTTCTTCTTCTTCTTCTTCACATATCGACATCCCCTTTGCCCTCATCTAAAGAGCCAATCACAATGGCCAATTACAATGGCCATTATGATTCAATTTTTGATTTGTCGTCTACTAACAATTTCTACAGCTTAGTTCCTGTAGTATTCATTATTACATTTCCAAAAAAAAAAAGAATAAAATCAAAAGTTGCTTGTCATTCCATTCCAGTTCATTTTCTTACGAAATCTAAACTACCATTAAAAGGGACTAAGTCAGATTTCTCATTCGGTTATTAAGATGGACCTACACGCAATCATATTTGAGTTTGATTACACTGTGCAAGTGTTGATACTCCTAGCTATTTTATGATTGGATTGGACCATTAAATTTATTTTTTTTTTATTCCAATCATGTTGTTGCAGTTGTGCCAATAGTTTTACGCTGATATCAACCTACATGACACAGCCCTCCTATATCCGGGCTTGGGACTGGCAATTACCTTAACTAGCGGAAATAGAATAGGGATTTATATTTCAGTCTTAACATAAAAATATATATGCATTGATTCAGTGGAACATGATTTTTTATGAGATTTTTTTGGTGTCCACTCTTTAGATATGACTTACTCTACCCAAGATAGCTGAAAGGGTGTTAACTACTTCTAGGAGACTGAGGGAGAGAGATTGCCCATCGTGTCTTCCTCGATGAGTTGGGGAGGAGAATAGAGCTTTCATAGGGAGATAGAATCGCAGGTAGGTGACAAAGGAGAGCTTTCTATGTTTTTTGGAACTAGGGTTTTGAGAAATGTGCTCCACACTTTTGGTTGCCTTGAAAGAGTAAATGAAACTTTTGTCACTAGATGAATCTAATGGTATAAAAAGCAAAGTACGCACATAACTTCATGTAAATGATTCTCACTTGATTATCACACATGCACACACACACACACACACACACACACACTCTCTCTCTCTCTCTCTCTCTCTCTCTCTCTCTCTCTCTCTCTCTCTCTATTTATATATTTGTAGAAAGTATATACAAGGCTTAGAGGTGCACACATCCTTATCTAAGCAATTTGTGTACAGCCTTCTTGGAACCACCTAGGGCCATGTTAATTCATGGGAAGGTGGAGATTGAAAGATCTGGATGTGACCCATGTGTATGCAAAATTTCAAGTCCATTAGATCATTCGACCATATAAAAGACTATTTCTACTCTCTTTTTGCTGATGAGGGTTGGGAGAGACCATCTCTTGAAAACCTAGTATTTGATGTCATCGGTGAGCAGGAGGATCAATGGCTAGAGAGGAAGTTTGAAGAGGAGGAAATCCGGCAAGCGATCTTTGATCTTGCAGGTGACAAGGCTCCAGGCCCTGACGGGTTTTCGATAGCCTTCTTTCAACGCTTTTGGAAAATGTTGAAGAGGGATATCTTAGATTTGATGGAGGAATTCTATCAGAGGGGCAAGCTGTCCAAAGGCATGGGGGCTTCTTTTATCGCGCTAGTTCTGAAGAAGGTAGGAGATCTTGGCATCAAGGACTATAGGCCTATTAGTTTTCTTGGAAGCCTTTACAAAATCCTGACCAAAGTCTTAGTAGGGAGAATTCAGAAGGTGCTGCCGAGATTAATATCCAACGAGCAAGGAGCCTTTGTTAAGGGGAGGCAAATCTTGGATGACATCCTGGTGGCCAATGAGTGTGTGCACTCGAGGCTTAAGGAGAGGCTGTCGGGGCTCATATGCAAGTTAGACTTGGATAAGGCCTATGATAGAGTGGATTGGAAGTACCTTCAATAAATGCTCAACAGAATGGGGTTCGGGGAGAAGTGGAGGAAGTGGATCCAGTAGTCTGTCTCGTCAGCGTGGTTTCCTCTCTTGGTGAATGGGAGACTCCAAAGCGTTTTTGTTCTGACTGGAAGGGGGCTAAGACAAGGGGATCCTCTTTCCCCTTTCCTCTTTCTAATAGTGGCAGAAGTGTTGGGTGGAATGATTAAAGCGGCAGTGAGCACGAGTTTGTTTGAAGGCTTTAAAGTAGATAGAAATACCCCTGCAATCAACCACTTGCAATTTGCAGATGACACCCTCATTTTTTGTGGAGCTAAAGAAGATCAAGTTAAAAATGTCAAAGCCACTATCCTATGTTTTGAAGCGGTTTCACGTCTTAAAGTTAACTTCTTCAAGAGTGAGGTGATTGGGCTAAGAATGGAGAAGCCGATTCTTCTTAAATATTCAGAAATAATGGGGTGTAAGGTCGGGGAGCTGCCAGCTATGTTTTTTGGGATGCCTTTCTGCTCAGATAGGGCAACTACATTATTGTGGAACCCGGTAGTGGAAAGGGTTGAGAGGAAACTGTCAACATGGAAAGCAAATTACTTGTCAATCGAAGGAAGGGTCACCTTGATCAAATCAGTGTTACCGAATCTGCCAGTCTACTACTTCTCCATCTTTAAACACCTGGCCTCAGTTATTAAGAGATTGGAAAGGTTGTAGAGAGAATTCTTATGGCACGGAAGTAGTTCCCAGAAGAAGTTTTACTTGGTGGATTAGGCTTCCATATGTAAACCAAAGGAAGAACCAGGCCTCTTAAGTAGATGAATCAAGCCCTATTGGGCAAGTGGTTGTGGAGGATAGGAGATGGTACAGATGGCCTTTGGAAACTGGTGCTGGAAAAGAAATATAAACTTTCGAGACATGGACGGGAAGTTTAGGAAGCCCCAACAAACTCATATGCAATATGGAAAGCAATCCTTTCGATAAGGACTCTCTTCGTAGAGAACATTAGATACCAAATTGGATCAGGGGAGAGGATCCTCTTTTGGAAAGATCGGTGGGCTGGAGAAAGGACTATGAGCACTCAATTCCCGGACTTGTTTAGATGTGCGAAGGACAAGGAAGCAAAAGTCAATTCTTGTATGAATAGAATTGGAGGGCAGGTGGTTTGGTGTCCTACTTTTAGAAGGAACCTGAAGGACTATGGAGAATCTCAATTTATATCACTCCTAAACTTCCCATATGATATCATCCCGGATAGTGGGGAAGATGCTAGGGTGTGGGAAGACTCAAAAGATGGAACATTTTTAGTTTCCTCTTTCTCCGTGGCTATTTTTAACAATCCAAGGGAGAGGAGCGTGGTGCACAGCATATGGAAGCTGAAGGCTCCACCAAGGGTGATCGCCTTCGGGTGGCTGTCTCTCAGGAAAAGAATTCCTACTATGTATATCTTAAGGAGAAGAGGGATGACTATAGTGAATGGCTGCCTATGTGCTTGAGGTACGAGGAATCCGTGGACTATCTATTGCTGAACTGCAAAACAGCTCAATCTATTTGGATGACAGTGGTAGGGTGGTTTAAGTGTTGCTGGTTCCTCCCCAGCTTTATCCTCGAGCTTTTCCAGGCTTGGAAGGTTCCAATCGGAGATCCAAGAGGCAAGGAGAGGTGGAGGTTGACATTTTTTGTGGTGATTTGGATGTATGGAAGGAAAGGAACTCAAGATGTTTTGAAGGGATAGTATCTAGCGAAAGCAGATTGGTGGAGAAAACCTAGTTTTTAGTGGCTCTCTGGGTGTCCACCAACCTATCCTTTAAAGGATATTCCACTGAATAAATAGTGTTTCAATGGAAAGAGTTGGCCTTCTCTTAAGCAAGGCCTTTGCTGGATGGTTTTGGGTTCTTGCTTCTCTTTTGTTTTCCTGTTTTCCTATCTTGAGCTTGTCAGTACTAATCTCTTGTACTGTTTGCTTTTATTAATCAAAGTAACCATTCAAAAAAAAAAAAAAAAAAGATCAGTGTAATTGCTTCATCTGTGGCCCTCAAGTTTAGTGGTTTTAGAATGCATCTTTTTTATTATTATTATTATTATTATTATTTCAATCCAATGGTCAGTAGTCAGTACCATTTGGATTGGCGTAAAAAAATGGCATTGGTGACATTGTTTGGGGGTGGGTGGTTTGGGGTTTGGTCGTGTGGCCCATTTGGATTGATCATATGAAGTCCCGAATCCGACAACTGACAGCCCATGATCTAAAGCATTTGCACACGAGCTCACCCCCAAATTCCTCTGAGAGAGAAATGCCCCTCTTAAAATGGGGCATTTTTGCCTCCTTAAATTATCCAATGGAAGTAAGCCACCTCTTCGAAATTCACGCACGCGTGTGAGGGGATTCTAGAAAACTGCCTCTCTTAAAATGGGCGTTTTTGCCCCCTTAAATTATCTAATGGAAGTAAGCCACCTCATTAGGGGTGGCTGTCTTGCTTCGAAAAATTTATGCTAAAAACTAATAACTAGTCGGTTTCTAATTCATCTTTCCCTCTTATTTTACTAAAATCTAGATAGAGTTGTTTTAGGAAAGATAAGGCCTTTGATTTAGTAGGAATCAACCTCTAGTGTTTTAAAATAGGCAGCATAGCAAGAGTTTAAAAGTCAGAATGTATAAGAACTTCTAAATCTCATTGGATGAAATAGTTGGGCCGACTCACACATTATAATAATTGCAAGTTTCATGGTGCTCAATCTGATGGTGGGCTTAACCCCCTATTGAAGTGCAAGATCGGATTGGATTTCCAAAGAGTTTAAAACTGAGAACGTATAAGAACTTCTAAATCTCATTGGATGAAATAGTTGGGCCGACTCTCACATTATAAGAATTGCAAGTTCCATGGTGCTCAATCTGATGGTGGGCTTAACCCCTATTGAAGTGAAATTTGGCTAGGGCTCATAAAACATGATGCTATTTGTTTTGATTGGATTGGATTTTTCTATAAGTGGACCCCACAATAGGTTCTCCTTTATCGTACTGTTCCCTTTCCTCATCATCCCACCTTCCAAACATGATGGGGCAGTGGAGTTGAGTTTTTGAAATACTTTAAATGTCATTTAAAGAGGGAGAAAAAGTAGGAAACCAATGTCTTTATGACAGCTCCACCCCAACAACTCTTTTCCAATTTGTAGAAGAGCAGAACACTCGAGCATTTTGTAATGCTCCTCTATATGTATGTGTGTATCAAGTATCCTCAGGTTTTCAAGTGGTTAGGATCATCTAATGGAGTTGAAATTTTGTCATAGGTGGGTCAGATCCAGATCTTCCGATCCCCCACCTCCCCTATGATTGGTGGGCCCTTAGGTGAACCCCTCAAGGGAGTTCGCATGGTCGGTCCATATGAGACATCTGCATCGGAGCCTAGCCCTGTAAATAAATGAAAACCTTCAAATGAGCACCATCTGTGAGCACCTTTACGAGGAAGTGGGATCCTTACGATCAATCCGACCACCTCACACTCGCTACCACCACCCACCCACCCACCCACTCAGTCACCTACCTTTCGAATTGGCACAACCCTAGATTTGATACCCATCCAAAAGACAAAATGTGGTGTCTTATCAAACCATTAAACTTTAGGGCAATAGATCAAAGGGTTAGGATGATCTAATGGGATTGGTATGTTGTGTACACTTCGGTCTCATTCAGGTCTTTCGATCCCCCACCTCCCCCATGATTGTCATGGCCCTAGGTGAGCCCCACAAGAGCTTCTTTCAGGAGGTGCACATGAGAGGGTGGGCCATAAATATTTATATTTATATTTATATATGGACTTGACCACAAAATGCAAAAACTTGCCCCTTTTCCTCATTTGAACAGTTTTTTTCTTGGTTGATAAAAGCATTATTGTAGTTCATGTCATTTGATAGAAGAAGAGCTTTTAGCATATTTCAAAACAAAATGGGAGGAAATTTGAAAAAATAGAAACTCTAGTCCTGCCAACCACTCAGTCCGTTCTACTTCCTCATTGCTATTTTGTTTCTATTTCTTGGTACATAGTCTAATGCTCAGCTTCCATTCAAATGGTGGTGCTCTACTTTGTGGCCTACTTATTTGAAATGTGAACCGCCAAAATAAATCTATATCTCTTGTATGGAAAATTTGCACTTTCATCTGTTTCAGTCACATCGTAAGATTTATGTTGTATGTCTATAGTCTTGAATAAAACTATTAAACAATCTGATGGTGGTCCCATCTCCTCTCAAAGTGAGATTTGGCAAGGGCTGATAAAAGGGATGGGCATTCATTTTAAGCGGTTTAAATTTTTTAATAGGTGGGCTCTAGATCAGATTCTAAGCAAACCTATTTTAGATGTATGATGGAAAGAGGAAGAGGGCCTAAAACAACTGTTTTTGAATGGGGTGTTTTGCCATACACACGAGTTATCAAGTGCGGCTGATGCACATGTTGCACACTTGGGATGGGGCCCACCTGGGGGTCTATTCGAGTGGACCAGAAAATCACCCTACACGGGTCCCAAAGTTTTGGCCCCGAATGAGGATGATGGGCCGTGGCTGATTTTTTTTTTTTTTTTTTTTTTGGGGGGGGGGGGGGGGGGGGCGCATAGTTTTCAAAATCAGTATCGTATTACAAATCGTTCATACACATGATTCGAATTGAATCGCTAATCGTATAATTTTTTTTTTCTAATAAAAATGAAAAATAATTAAAAATTAAAAGAAAAAAAAGTAATTATTCATAACCATCCATTTTCCCATTTATAGCAGTATAAATACAATAACAGGAATGCCTATCATACAATCATATCAAGAACATCATAACATATATTAATATATATATCTATATATAAATGAAATAATTGATGTGTATTTGTAAATTGTTAAATAAGTTTAAGGTCTCAATATATATTTTATTATCTTTAAATCAAAAAATAAAAATAAAATCCAAATCATCAATCTTACATGGTAGGATATCTCTTTAAGTTAATAAGAAAGTATTCATGAAGAAAAAACCAATATAGATTAAAAAGAAGAAGATATCGACAAGCATCATGCAGTCAATCGAACGCTTTAATTAAATGCATGTTCTTGATTCATCTTTAAAACCTCATCAAAGGCACAAAAAATTCTTAGGAGGTTTTGTTAACTATTAAATAACCTTTTAAAAATAAAAGTGATAAAAGAAAGAAAGAAAAAATGTAAAAGATTATTAATATTAACTTATTGGTTGTAGCTGTTCTTGCTTAGCCGAATCACTTGAATCGTAAGATTCGATGAAACGAGCATCGAATTATAGGATTCACATCAGAATTGTAAGATTCATCTGTAAATGGGATTCATTGCATTGATATCAATTGTTTTACTTAAGATTCGGGATATGAATCGTAGGATTCTGATAACTATGCCCTAGGTCCCATTCACAGGGCCCTACATCGAGGTGCGCACAGTCATCCAGTGCGTGAGTCACGCACTAGATGACTACTGTATACACACATAGTTATGTTCTGAAGTGAAGAAAGCATTGACACAAATGAAGTCAAGAAAGGCTACAGAGCTATATCACATTCCAATAAAGGCTTTGAAATGCTTAGTAGAAATTGGGTGGATTTGATTAACTAGTCTCCGAAGTAAGATCTTAATGACAGAGAAAATGTCGGATGAATGGAAAAAAAGTGTTGCAGTACCTATATACAAGAACAAAGAAAATATACAAAATTGTACCAACTATTGTGGTATTAAATTTATGAGTCACACTAATGGAGTAGAGACTTAGACAAAAGACCAAGAAATCTGAAAGTCAATTTGGTTTCATGCCAATGATGTCAACTATGGATTCTATCTTCTCACTTAGGCAATTAATGGAAAAATTTGCTTATGGTCTTCGTTGATTTCGGGAACGATTAAAGGGTACATAGAGATTTAATTTAATTTTGTGGCTTTTAATAAAAGGATTGTTTCAATAGGTTATATTGAAATCATTAAACGCATGAGGGAGTGGTAAAAAGTATGAGAATTAGTTGTGGAGGGACAGGTGAGTTTCCAGTGACTATAGGTTTGCATCAATAGTCAACTTTAAGCCCTTATCTCCTTACTCCGATTATAGATGAGTTAACTACTCATATTTTAGAGGAGGTACCTTGGTTTATGTTTGTAGATGATATAGTGCTGATAGATGAATCGAGAGATGGAGTGAATGCAAAACTTGAGAGATGGTGGGAGGCTTTAAAATCCAATGGCTTTAAAATTAGTATAAAGACAAATTATATGGATTATAACTTTAGAGTTGAAACTATTGTAAGAATTGAAGCTCAAGAGATACCACAAATAGATTTATTTTGATACCTTGGCTCGATAATTATTAAGGAGGGAGAGAATGAGGAAGATGATGTACAACGGATAAAAGCGGGATGGTTAAAGTGGAGACTTACTTCTAGAGTGCTTTGTGATTGGCACATACCAATAAGATTGAAGGAATTTTTTTTACAGAATAACGATTGAACCATATATGACCTATGGAGTAGAATGTTGGCCAATCAAGGAGCCACACATGTACAAAATGAGTGCAACAAAGATGAGAATATTAGAGGTATGTCACAACCTGAAATCTGGGGCTCTCGAATACGGTTTCGCGACTCTGATTTGCCTCTCACCACTTTGAATTCATCAAATCAATTTGCATAATAAGAACTTTAGATTTACCTAATTAATAAGAAATCTTCATTACCATCAAAATTTGAATAACAATGTCAAACTAAACAAGATTAAATAAAATGGAAACCAAAGAATAAGAAATCTTCATTACCATCAAAATCTGAATAACAATGTCAAACTAAACAAGATTAAATAAAATGGAAATCGAAGAAAACAACTACAATCTCCTTAAATATTCAACTGAAATAAACCAAATAAATCTATGAAACTACTTCTCTTGTCTTCTAGATGAATCCATCGCTCAAGTGCGCATGCCGAATCCTATAGCTTCTCCGTCATCCAAATCATTATCCCCTTCAAAAGTATGGATACCTGGTAGGGGCAATCTAGGGATTAGTGGATACTGAGTGAAATATGGCAAGGACACGGATTTTATATATAAAAAGTGAAGTATCGGATGCGATACGACACGCTACATTGCCCATTTGGAAGTATCCGTGCATCATAGATCCATAGGTCCCACTCAAGGTCAAGGCAAGGTAAATCAGGTCAAGTCTAATGACAACCACCTAACCACTTGATAGCACAAGCCCAAAGCTCAAGCACCTTAATGATGCCAAATATAACAAAATGGTACCTTCAAATCTTCCTCAAAATTTATATGTGCATATTATAAAGTGACCAACATGGGTCTAAAACAAAATTGACCACAAGGTCCAAAATCATCAAAATGGTACCAAAGAGTCAAATTCTCTCAAAACTGCGGAAAGCCAACAAATATCCCAAAATTGGCTATTGTATGTGGATGTCTTCCAATAAAGTGCTAGCAGTAGGGGTGTCCAAAGCTTCCCTCCAAATAAACTTTGTCATTCCTAATTTGTCCTTCTCACATAAAATCCACATTCATAATTTCAAATTCAAAACAAATCTCATTGACATCATCAATCTTTGTAGTGGGTTGGTTTCTGTAATCAACCTCCTACATATGTTTTGGATTTTTATTATTTGCGCCATACCATATCATTACAGGTATCTGTTTGGGTAGAGAGTTAATTACAAGACCCATTCCAACGTAATCGAGATGCTAAAATAATCAAAAGTATAATATCAGTAGTACAAGCATTTTCAAGTCACAATTTCTCAAGGAATATGGTAGCCACAACAAGATAAGCATGTGTGAATAATCAATAATCATGAATGAATTAATAGAAACAGAATCAGCTGCATAACTAGTGAATATCAGGCATTTATCTGTAATTTCAGATGTCTAGAACTCAGAACAGTTTCAGATAGAAATAGGAGGAATAACAAGGACCTATGATACCCGGATACAACATTTCACCTCTGGTACCCGTATCAATACGGATCCGGGTATAGGATACAACAACATACGGTTGGGATACAGCACAAATTTTTGAGGATATGGAAAACCCTAATACCTTTTCCCGTTTTGTGCAACCCAGAGAAAGAAGAAATGGGTTCTCTTTTCTTAAAAAAATGTAAGGGAAGGTGGAGGCCAGAAGGAAGAGGAGGAGAAGAAAAAAAAAAAAAAAAAAAAAAAAAAAAAAAAAAAAAAAGAAGAAAAAGGACGGAGCTGCCTGTGCCCTAATGTTTGTATCATTGCCGCTCTCATCCGCTCGCCGCTCACGTCCGTTGCAGCCACCGCTGCCATTCAGCTCACTCCTCTTATTCTTCTCCTCCTCCCCCTCCTTTCTCTCTTCCTTGCTTGCTTTCTTTCTTTTGTTTCATCTTTTTAACCATTCATTGGAAAGAGGGAGAACTGAGAAGACTCTTGAGAAAAGAGGTCTTTCAAAGCAGTTATCAGTAAAATGTATTTATTAAAGGGCAGGGGCACCATTGGCTCTAGGCTGGCTCTGGGGCAGATTTGCTTAAATGGGCCAGGCCCTAGGCCTAGGGGAGGTTTTATAAAATAGTCTAGGGCTTGAGGCAAATCTTATAAATGGTTAGGGCTGGGGACAAACTTTATTTTTAAAATTCTCTATGGTTATTTTTTATTTTTTACTATATATATATATAGATATTATTTTTTATAAATATGACTTGTGATGTCGTACCCGTATCCGTGTCCTAACTTTTTGAAGTTAGTGTGTCGAACCCCCATTCCCTGTGTCCGTGTCCATATCTGTGCACCATAGACAAGGACTGTTGTGCAATTTCTAGAACTTTTGAAACTCAAAAACAAATTTTAGATCGGCAATGTGAGAATTTGGTCCGGGTGGCACCCTTAACCACAGGGCACAGCATGTCAACACGGGCTTCAAATGGTGAGTCTCCGCTAGCCCGCATCGGAAATATCCAAGTCATGACCCTAGGCTTATCAGTCAAACTCCGACTTAACTCAACATGTGGCCTTTTAAAACCGTACGGCCCCGGAAACCGTAAGAACTCTGGAGTTAAGCGTGCTCGGGCGGGAGCAGTACTAGGATTGGTGACCTCCTGGGAAGTCTCCGTGCTCGCATGTGGGCCAAAGCGGACAATTTCATGCTGAGTTGGGCGGGGCTATGACATGCAATATACTATTCATGTCAGGGTTTTTGGGTCAACTAGATGGTCGGCCAAACTGGGTCCAATCCACATGGTTACTAGACCCGTAGGGCCGCTTCTACTAGTTCCATGGATCTAATCACTGATCAGGTGGGCCATATGGTCACAATCAATATCAACCAAGCTAGTATTTGACAATCTGTTTTTGGAAAATCCCATTCTGACTTGTATTTGTGCTGACTCTTGATCAATTGGTATTTAAATTATCATCTAATGATCACACTAACTATAGGAAATCGAATCGTCAAATTCTGGAATCTAGAATTGAGATTACAGCATCAACCAATTGACTGGAGCGTCGACAGTGAGATTATAGCACTGTAGCAGTCATTTGATTGGTGGGAACTCAATCGATCAACATCTAATACCTCTAAACAGAGTTTGGGAAAAATTAAACAAAAAAGACTATAGGCCTTAAATCAAGATTTTGGACATTAACAAGGATCAAAATAGTGGTTGCGGTGGGCGTAACGGTTAATGGCCAAAACGCTACATAGCGTGTAATGCGTAGCGGTTGTGGTGATGTGTAGCGGCATTGTGGTGTGAATTTTATAAGTTGTCCAAAAAATTCGATGCAAGGTAGCAGCAAATCTTGTGGGTTCTTTTTTTTTTTTTTTTTTTAATGATTTGGAACCGTATAAGGGTAGAGACGACTTTAGGAAAGGCTATTGATGAGAATAAATAGGGAAAATAATTTTTTAAATTAAAATTGCTTGGCTCTATTAGGTTTTAGACCGTAGCGCCGATATTTTCAAAATAGTGTAGCGGCCTCAACCGCTTCGACCGATAATATGGCCACTATGTTATTTTGAAACATGGACATTAATTCACCAATTTAAGCGTCATAGCATTCAACTAACTTTTCAACAAAAAGAAACAACATCATATGCAAGTAGATAAGGATTTCTACTCACCTCAAATAAGCTAGGGTTGCTTGGTTGATTTGGGGAAAAGCGTAGGTCATCCAAGGAAGCACACCTCTGCTGGTTCTTCCCTTTTCGTTTTGTTCTTCTACTCTAGATCTCTGGATTAGTGTTCGAAGGAGGTGATCTCTATTTGTTTTCCAGGTCACATTGAACAAATTTTCGACTACATCACATTGTTAAGCAAACACAAGTACACAAACCGAACTGAAGTATCAATGTTATGTGACAATTTTTTTTTATTTATTTTAACCAGTCATTTGTCCTTTTTGTTAACTTCATTCTCAATTTAGGTAGCTCAGTTCTCTCTAAATGTTATGTGACAATTTTTTTTTATTTATTTTAACCAGTCATTTGTCCTTTTTGTTAACTTCATTCTCAATTTAGGTAGCTCAGTTCTCTCTAATGCTAAATGTCTCTTATTAATTTCTTCATCTGTACTTTAGTTCCTTGTTTGATTTGTTTTTTTATTTTGAATGATAACATGACTTGAACTTGTAAAGTTGTGGTTGCGACCATATTAGAATAAGCACCTCTAACTATGCGATAATAAGAACCTTCCTTGTTTTTATTGAACTTTGATAATGGACAGCTTAACGGCAGAGGTCAATGATAAAGTTTCGTAGTGTATGTTGTTCAGAGATGGCATGGTTCTAATTAGTTCAACAAGAAAGCATGTGAACGATAAATTGGAACTTTGAAGAAAGATGTGAGTCAAATTGTTAAAAAACCAGTATATCAATTACAATATGTGGAGGTTAACTTTCATAGAATAAAGAGAGGAGAAGTTGTGGTGGTCGAAATGGAAAGTTACCAAATACAACATTGTGATAAATTTCATCAATAGGAGATAAGGGTTTAGATTGGATATAGCTAGTGGAATCAATACAATGTGTGCTAAGTGGAAGACAAGGTAGCAGAGTGTTCGGCAAGTACCACGTAGGTTAAAGGGTCATTTTTATAAGACTACAGTTAGCCTAGTATGTTGTATGCAGTTGAATATTGCGCAATGAATTCATGTGGATAAGATGCACATGCTTAAATGGATGTCCGGAGTTGCAAGAAATGATAGCATTAGGAGCTAGTACATTAGAAGAAATCTATGAATAACTGATGCTAAAGGAAAAATGTAAAAAAATATCATTGAGATGATTTGAGTACGTTTATAGAAGGCTAAAAACTGCTCTATGGGATGAATTGAGGGGTTACTAGTGGAAGCTATTGGGAGATGAGAGAGGTTTAGAGAAGCAGTGAGGCAAGATGTCTATATGTGGAGTAGCCGAGAAATGGCATTGGATTGGTACAAGTGGAAGAACATAACTCACAAAAGGCGACCTAAGTAGATGGGTTTCACAACAGTGAAAGTAAGTATATCTTTAACTAGTCACAGGGTGACATTATTTAGCACGTATCTTATACTAGGTAGGGATTCTCAGTTTTATACATTCAGACAGATCTCAGGAACAATATATAGCTAGCTTTGTGGTCTTTAGCTTGGTAGGAGTTATAAGTAATGATTACTAGAGTAGAACTCTTTTAGCTTACACCAGATGGAATAAGGCTATGTTGACGATGATGACGAGGTAACCATCATTTTCAAATGTTCAATGCCACAGGCATATGCTCTGTAAACCATACATGGTTCACCCTAGAGACCTTTATTTTTTTATGAAGAGGAAACCCCCAGTGGTATACGTAACTTGACTGGACTATTCTCCCGGGTGCACACACGAAACCCACACACGCGCACCGGGTAAGTCTAGGCAGGGATTCGAGCACACGAGATGGGGAGCAAACCCACGCCTTATGTCAGTCACCCAACTCCCAGGTGGGTCACCTAGACACTTGGACTTGGTATGGGTATTATTAGAAATGAGCTATGATATCTTGGTGGAGAAGGATACAATAAAAATATGACATGGATACATCGTGGTGCAGTTGTGTACATAAATTTAAGATTCGGTCTTAGTACGAACAAATGTGTTGTCTATGCTGAAGTATCTGAATATCATAGAATCATGAGGTTATTTGAATCAGCAGCTGAAATGCTAGGTGAGGTAATGAAGATTTGTCTTTTTATTTATTTAATTTATTTTAAACTCAGTTGTGAAGGAGATTCAGAATGTGATTTTGTGAGCTAGGAGCCTCTAAGGCACATTCCTGGCTGAGCAGACTTCTTCCTTTTTTTTTAGTACATTTGTTGCCGAACTCCTAGGTTAAACATCCTTTTTGGCTATGTGGGTAATCTGGCAAACTAGACATTGATATAGTATATTCTCTTTGAGATAGGAATTCTGTGATGAGAATTTTATTTTTATTTTTTATCTTCTATTTTAAATTTCTGTGGAGGTTTTAATCATGTTTATTTATATAGATAAGAAAAAGAAGCTTGGCCTCATTATGTGATGACTTGTCTTTAATATTTATTCATCTAATTGTAATCTCTGGAATCCACAGGTGCAATCTGACATCATCATGATGTAAAAATGTGAATAAATCATAAGTTTATTTATTTGTTTAGTACGAGTTGAGTTAATTCTGCATTGCCTTTTTTACATAACAGATCTACACAGCCTCTTCCTGATACTGGCCAGTGGTTGTTCCTAGCATTAAATGAGAAGCTTCCGCATGTGGTAGTTCAAATATTAAGAGCTCGTATTATTGGGCTCCACCATTATCTAATGTTATTTCTGATGCTGGCTTTCTCAGTATTATTTGATTCTGTTAAAGCTCCTGGCTTAGGACTTGGGGCAAGGTATATGTTCACCATGGCAATAGGCCGTCTTCTTCGGGCTGTGACATTTGTTTCTACAATTCTTCCATCTGTGCGGCCTTGGTGCGCTCCTGTCCGGTTTAGAATGCCTCCACATCCTCATCCATTGGCACAAAAGTATCATATGCCCTATGCTTCGAACTCTAATCTCCTCAGCAGTCTAGTTTACAGAGATAGCCTAATCGGTATGTTAAATTTACAATTCTTCACTTATTTTTGTAATGGCTGTGATGTATCAGTTTTAACTGCTGGATGCCTTGAGAAACCATGTTTCTTCTTTTTGTTTGTAGTGGACGATCAGGATTTCCCCACTGAGTACCGGCCGGATTGGGGGTTGATGAGCTTCCTTATTGATATCCTGAGGCCCACTGTTTCTGATGGATCATCATGGTACAAAGTGCTAAAGAAGGCTGGTGGTGGTTGCAATGACCTTTTATACAGTGGTCACATGCTTGTCGCTGTTCTGACTGCTATGGCTTGGACAGTAAGTCTCCATTATTTTGTTGGTCTCATTCAATTCTGTTTTTTCCTTTACGTGAGCAAATCGGATGGCAAATCTGGTTGGTTAAGTTGCATTGATATTATGATAAAATATGAGATCATTCTTTTCAGACATTCAATTACAAGAAGATTATAAGATCCTTGATTGAGGTGAGGTTACACATGGGGTCTTCGGGCCTTCTAGTTTGCACATGTGTGATCTATTTGCAGGCTGTTGGTCAAAGGATGTTTATTGTCGCTTGTTTTCAAACTTACATTAAGATTTAACCTTTATCAATAAAATAAAGATGTTTTTTTTTTTTTTTTTTTCATGATGATTTATCTACTCTGGGGGTTCCAATCATGTTAACAGTCAAGATCACTGAAATACTGGTACTGGTTTACAAACTCAAGGCCAATTGATGGTATGCACATTTTTCTCCCATACATAGATCACTGAACATGCATGCAACTTTGATCTAGTGAGTATATGAGAATGACATCTCCCATTCAAGGCCCACCTCTCTGATCAGTGCATTCCCGAAAATCCCACCCCTCAAAAAAGATGATAGTGACCTGACTTACGTTCTCTGTTGAAATGAGCTTGGGAAAAACATAACATAAAAATCAATACAACTTTTAGGGTGATTCTTTGCCGAGCCTAATCCATGAAGAGAACTTTCCACATCGATGTGGCCCCTGGCAAAGAACTTATCTATTCAAAATGCACAGATGATCATGATGGTGTGTGTGTGTGTGTGTATATTTTAACAGAGGGTGTCTTAGCCCTTTGGGCCTGACTAATTCCTACGGGCCCAGGGGGAACCGGGTAAATACCCTGTGGCCCCAGTGTGGTCGCGCAGTTTCGAACCCTCGACCTCTAGGAACAAACTGTGGTCCTAGGCCAACTAAGCTACCCCTCGGGGTTATCATGATGGTATATGTGTTAAGTAGAATTTTTAGGGATGGCCTAAGAATGATCCAACATTGATGCAAACCCAAAAGGTTTTGGATTGAAGTGCTAAAGCACGAAAAAGATGTCTCTGAGATACTCACAAAGAGGGATGAGCCATAATGGGAAAACTCAATCCACGAAGAAAATTTTATTAATCTCCAAAAGCTACCTCTAATATCTTACGTTACTCATATATAGGAAAGAAAACCCTAGACTTTGAGTCCTAATGAAAGTAGGAAACTATTCAAAGACTCCTATTGGAGTTAGAAAGCTAATTCTAATTGCAACTCATTAAACAAAATCCTGAAGGATTCTTCGTTCATAACCTTGTCATTCTGACCCACGCTGCTGATCTCCAAGGTTACCGCTTGAGAAATTCCCAACCCTTGATGAGCCTCCACAAATTCATCCCGAAATTTGTTTCCAGATGAATCACCTCTCCTTAATTGAGCTGAGCTGAAAAATCCAGACACTTTGGAGCCCACTAAGGAATTATTTAAATGAGCTGGGCTTGAAACATGTCCAGACTTCAAAAGAGATGACGAACAGGATGTTACTTGTCGGGCCATCTCCTCCACATGTCGTGAAAAGCAATTGGACAGCACCTCTGTCCACGCATTCAGAACCTCTTCAGTGAAAAGAATTTCTTTATCAGATCGACTAGCCCTTTTTCCCTGCCTCTTTCGTTGATAGCATTTCCCGAATCGCTTGCACTTCTGCACGACCGCCTCCTTTGGTAGCTTGGGATTCGGAATGACCTGATGTTTCCTCTTCAAAACCCTCTCGCTGATAGCATTGAAAGCAGGAGCCATCTTCGATCTTGGAGCTGACAAACAGGAGCCCTCC
This sequence comes from Camphora micrantha, assembly GCA_003546025.1. Taxonomy (NCBI): domain Eukaryota; kingdom Viridiplantae; phylum Streptophyta; class Magnoliopsida; order Laurales; family Lauraceae; genus Camphora; species Camphora micrantha. The sequence continues at coordinate 40,667,519 of QPKB01000005.1, forward strand.
ACGTCACCTCTTCCAGACGGTGATCTACGCTCTACCCCTGCATGCCTTGGGATGTGTGCGCCATTGACGCCTGCACCGTCATCTTCTCCAGCACCGATCAACTTGGCCGGAGAGTCGTCCTCCCCATTGAAACCTTCCTTCTGTTCTGGCTATGGAATATATCTGTGTTCTTCTCTTCCTTGATAAACACTGAGAATGATCTTCCAAAATTTTCAATTTTCATCTTCTCATCTATAGATCTATGTCTCTCAACTTGCACCCGAACTCTAGAAACCTCTTCTCTAATGTGTCCTTAGAGATCTCCACCAATTTCCCAAAACATCCTCCAATCTTTGCAAAGGTAGTCGAATCCCAAGCATGAAGCGGCACCCCAAAACACCTAAGCCACACATCCCTGTGAAACCCAGTATTATTTGGAATCCAGCGACCTAAGGAGACAAATAAATCTGTAACCTCCTTGTCATATTTTTTTGAAGCCAGACAAACTACATCCAGATTTCTCAACACAAATCAAAATCTTCATTCCACCCAGCCTTGCTATTTTCACTTCTCCCGAGCCACTGTTATCACATAGCCTCCGGATTTGAGGGATGGCACCTTCCCACCTTACTTGCCCCAACAAACTGTTAGATAGCCACTTAGAGTTTCCCAGTACGATCTCCTTTGCAATTTAAATTGTTTCAACCTGCTTTACAGCTTTCCCTTTGACGACGTCCACATAGGACCTGTTTCCAGCGACAGTTCCTAGATTCGTATCCCGTTTTTCTCCTAATTTCCCAACTTCGATAGTGTTTGTGTAATTAGCATTCCTAGAGTTCCCCTCAGTGTCCTTCGACTGCTTCTGGACAGATACAACACCTGCTTTCTTTCTTCTGTGAGACCAGCCGAATGTAGCTATCTTAACAACGATCTTCCTGCCGTTAACTCTGCTTCCGTTCAGAGCATCAATGCATTTCAGAGCAAGTGTCTCCTCTCTGAATCGCACAAAGCCAGAGCATTTTCCAGTCCCTCTCCTGCTAGAATCTGGAATGAAGGCATCAACTACTTTCCCAAACCTGGAGCACTTTTCTCCCACCCAGTAAACCAGCATAAATTCAGGTAAGTTATCCACAAACACCGTAGTCACATCCTCCCAACCTGGAACGTTGTTTCTCCTTGTCTTCTTGCTCTGTTGCGTAATCCAACCTCCATTCTCCATTCTTTCTCCTTCAATAGCTAATAAAATCAATGCCCTTTCTATCCAAGTTGTATGCATTTATTCTCCTACTCCCTTTGTATCCTACTTCTCCTTCTCCCTTTCTACTCCTGCTCATGGTCTTTTCTTTCTAAAAACTTACTTTTGCATATAATGCGGATTTACATATAATATATTTGCTAAATTTTCTAAAGTTGGTTATTCTTCAAAGGTACGTATACATGATGTTTTCTTTTAATCATTGATGAGAGAAAAGAATTTTGTTCAATTCATTTCTCTTTTTATTCCTAATCTGTTTGCAGTGATCGTTAATTAATTTTTTTCTTTATATCTATTTTTAGAATGTATATACTTACCCATTCTTAGCACTAGTTATTGTGCTAGTGTAAATGCCCCTTGCTTGTATGGATATGTGTAATGTTTCAATAGAGTAGGAAACCAATTTACACTTGATTAATTCAAGTATTTTCTTTACATATGAATCTCCTGGTGGGGCTTAAGTTATACTTGAGTGTGAGTTTTTAAGGACCCATGCAACAAGGGGCCACCTAAATTAAATGGTCAGGATTATTAATTTATCCTATGTTGGCCCTCTTCAAGCTATCTCCAGTTGATAATATGTTGCCATGACTCCATGTATTTCGTTCACTTGCAACAGTTACTTTAGTTTTGACGAGACTTGAAACAGGGACAACATTATACTGAGAAAAAAAAAGTGAAAACATTTTTGATATTTTATTTTTTTGGTTGAAGAGAGAGGGACACATATTATAAATTATAATACATGGACAGGAGAGATCCTGAATGGACCCAACCCACCCACCCACCCACCCGAGCATTCTTACCATACAGTTTTGCATTTCTAAATATGGACATTGCCTTTAGTGCAATGACAATCCAAGGATGGTATTTCCTGTCGATCTGTGTGGCATGCTTGTAGGTGGCCCTTACAATGTGCTGCATCGTGTTGTATTGCAACTGGATATGCACCTGAAATTTGAATGTGGTGCCCACCTCTTTATGGGCATACCTTAGGCAAATCTTTGGAGCATAACCTCCTTCCTTACAACACCTGAAAGGAGTGATTCACCACTGGACTGAATATGATGGTGTGATTTCACTTTCAGAGACGAATCGAGAGGTGAATCATTCCGCATGGCACGAGTCATTCGAGAGGTCATTTTCACTAATGACGGTGATAGTGGGGCCTTTTATTTGAAAAAAAGAAACAAAGAAATATAATAATATGTGGATGAGAGATCCTGAATGGAACCAACCCACCCACCGGAGCATTCTTACCATACAGTTTTGCATTTATAAATATGGACATTGGCTTTAGTGCAAGACAGCAATAGAATAACTTGAATCATACACTTAAGGCATGGCCTACCCTGAGATTGTCTCATCAGACGAATGGCTTAGATTACCTCCATGTCCAGCCCACCTGTACCCTTGTTGGTTGAACAAGAGCAATCTCGCTCTATCATCTACGCCTTCCATATATTTTGGTTCTTTTTTAGATCTTCATCATCAATGCATCGTTGCTAACTTGCTATCTGCAGAGCAAACATTAGTCTTCCTTTTATGGTTAAGATATTTTAGCCTTTATTTCACACAATCCACTGTGGGGATGTTAAAATCATGCATCATTTCCATGTATGTGCCCTTGCATCTGTTGTCATCTATGCATGCATTTAAACGTTTGGCACTCTATCCCATCCAATAACCTCAGCAATTCTTTGGAGCAGGAAGCATACGGAGGTTGGACCTCTGCTCTTATATGGTGTCTTGTTCTGCACAGCGCACAGAGAGAGATACGGGAACGACATCATTACAGTGTTGACTGTGTGGTGGCCATTTATGTTGGCATCCTCTTGTGGAGGATCACAGGATTTATGTGGTCAACCAAAAATGCAGCTAGAGCCGAAAGGCTTGCTAAGCTTGACAATATCCAGAATAGACTGATCAAAGCTGCCAAAGACTCGGACATGGATAAAGTGAGGGAGCTTTTGAAAGAAGTTGAGTTGGTGGGTCAAGGGCGCAAGAAAAACAGCCTATGGGCCATCTGCGGTTTTGCATTTATCACCATCTTCTTCACACTTACAATTGGTCTACTAGCCTTTACATGGACAAGTGATGGTTGATTCTCCATTTGTGGTCAGCTTGTTTCAAATAGATGGTTTTGCACTTTGGGGTATCAATGGCTGGGTTCTGAGACTGGCATCTATTTGTAGCCATGTATGGAATCATCTATTTCTGTTGTACCAAAAAGATTGGAGAAGGCCCAATATTGCTTTGTTTGGTTTTTTCCCATTCCTATGGAATTGTTCTGCAGGGAAAGTATCTTTTCTCTTCATCTTGGCAAGAAGAAAGTTGTTAAGGTATCGATCTCACCATCTATAATAGTGTGGCCTTTGGAGTGATACGTGGTAGAGTTAGCGATGGCCTTGATCTGGTTCAGGTCAACTATCTTAAAGCACGATATTTGCCCAACCTTGGAACCTGCCTGTTTATTAATCAGAGTTTGAAATGGCAGCCCTGAATAGTAAGGTACAGTTGGCAGGTTGAATTAGGAAATGTTTTGATCCCAAACCAAAAAAACCATGTATTGATCTGGTTGGAGAGTGTTAACCCAAACTCTGAATTGCGGGGTTGATTTGACTTGGGTTGACTGGTTGTGTCGGATCAGCTGATGAATTGCAACTTGTTAAGGCTTCCTACACATTGCAGTTTCCCTTCTGATTACTGTGATGGGGTAAGTCTTAACAATCAATGAAGTCGGCAACATGGTCTAACAGTCCGATTCAAATGCTCCGGCTTCAATTAGGCAACTTGCAAAGCGGATCCAGGAATAATAGAGAACATGTAAGTGGTTAGTTTCAAATGGCTTGAGGAACGTTCAGTGCCCCCATCACAATTTTTCTTTTTCTTTTTTTTTTTTTTGATATTCTTCTATGTAGAAGTAGCATCAAGTACCTCCTATCACCACTGTACGTGAAAGATTTCTACCATTCACTGCTTTTTGGTAAATGTTCAATGTCCTTGTGGTAATCCTTGGCACTTTAGGCTGCATGAACTGTTAGCAGAAGGAAAGAATTTGATGGCATGGAGTTTATTGGAGCAAGGAGATGCTAATTTTCAAAATGCAGTAAGAGGAATTTCCTATGGAAGTTGAAGGACCAAGTTCCAAGATTGAGAGTGTCACCTTGGGTAGAACGTTCTAATGCAAATATCAGAAAATGTGATGGGCCCACTGAATCTTCTCAAGATATTATGAAATTAAACACTTATAATATAACAGTATGGCCTCACCTGATGGACAATGGAAAGTGTTTGTTTCCAGGTGCCACCTCTCCAAATGGTAAATATGGAAAGTTTTTGTTTCCGGGCGCTGCCTCTCCAGATGGAAAATGGAAAGGGTTTGTTTCCAGGCGCCACCTCTCAATTAAAAGTAATTATTTTCAGGCCTCCATAATGAGGACAGGATTTATCATAATTTCTCCATCTATGTAAGATGATGTAGCCCCCGATTGCCTTACACATTGCATTTGGGTTCCATTTAACATCCATTTGTCTTTGTAGGGATACATCTATTGGTACCGAGCTTCTGTCAAATTATAAAATATTGCAGTCTTGAAATGATTAGAACTTAAATAAATTAAAAACCATGGGGAATTTGGAGAATTTCAATTGCTGTCCTCCAAAGTAGAATTCCAAAATACTCAACGCGGTTAGCATTTTGAAATCGAGGATTCTGAGAATTTCGTTGCCGACTTTTTACATGGCCAAACTCAGCTAATTCTAAACAAAATTTCCCAATCAAATAGAGAATGCAGAAGCAGGTCAATCATGGGGATTGGAGCTAAGGGATTTGCATTTCTCCTATTATGACCTACATAAAAACTCTCCTGTTGAAAATATGTAAAGTAATGAGAAGTTAGAATATAAATAGAGGTTGATGGATAGATGCAATTGAGTCATAGCTTTTAGCCTAGCAATGCTTGGTCAACATTCTTAAAACTGAAATGAAAATTCAATATCCCCTTATAGTCGTTAAGAAGATTTGGATCTGGTGTGACTTTACTTGTCCTTAGGCTTTGCAACCTACAGTGGCTTATTGTGACTTAGGACTCATCAAACTTTGGACGCTCGCTGGGCCCAAGCCCCATGGCTTTTCAATTGTATCATCTTTTGACATAAAGATTGTTTGGTTACATGTTTTGCTCTAGTTGCTGATGGCTTTATATATATATATATATATATATATATATATATATATATACATACATAATATTGATACAGTTGACATAGAAGCTTTGAATCCCATGCTTGTGGGTCAATGCTGCAATCTCTCACATTGCCCAAATTATATTTTAAAATGACAATTGAATGTCAACTCTAGCCCCACTTGAGACTCTCAAAATCAGTGTCAAAGCTAAAATTGCTTCACTTCACTTTCTGACTTCAAATGTAAGTTAGCTAGAACCTAATTATAATCTGGGCAATTATGATATTCTCTTTATAGTAACTGCAAATTGCAGTGTGCTGACTGTTGACTACCATGGTCCTCTCTGTGTATTGTCCAAGTAAACAGTTGACCGTTTTGAGTTATATTTCCATAGATTAATAAAAACATCTTCAACTCCTAAGTTCAAACTAAACTTCAGTGAGGAAGAATGGTAGCAAAACCAGTTCCATTGAATCTAGGGGAGAAGAAGAAATGCAAGCCATAAATACAAGTTTCTAGATGGTTGAAGTTAGCTCCTCATTTTCTGAAGACTATCAACATATCCAAGTCTTACGATCTCATTAATTCCGTGCCATATGAATGGCTAGCTTCTTGTAATTTGTTCTCTAGCAGGATCATACAGTGTGGACCATCAACTTGGCCAACATTTACATTGACCCATCTCTATCCGAAGTCTTCCACCCATTTGTCAGCTTGTCACCTTTTATCGGATTTTGGACCCACCACCAAAACACAACAAAAAAAATAAATCAAAGAGCTAGTTTTGGTTATTTTAGTGTATGTTTTGTAGAGCTTCGTATCTAGGTGAGACCCCCACCAAATGAACATTACATCAAGATGGGCTAACTTCTTCTGTTCTTTGCTGGTGTATACAAGAGACCATGTTTGACAATGGAGAAAAAAAAACACAAACTCTTCCACCGTGTAGACCATGATGAACTCGTTTTGGATCATTTGGGAGGAAGTCTAAAGGCAAAAGGAATCCACTTGGAAGAACTCTTACTTTCTCACTAAATTGCAAAAGGAATCCACTTGGAAGAACTCTTACTTTCTCACTAAATTGCAAAAGGAATCCACTTGGAAGAACTCTTACTTTCTCACTAAATTGCAAAAGTAGCCTGGCCATTTTCTATCATATATGAGAAGGCAAGTTGTTCTAAGTGAACTAGTTTTACATCAGTGGATTCAATGTACATCTCTTCTGCATATGACAACAAAAATATCAACTCAAAAAACAAAAAGTCCATTCACCTTTTTGGCTTTTGTGCTTCAGAGACTGACTTTGACGGTGTGCTTTACAAGCTCTCTCGAATGATCCACTCCCTCCATCTCTCTCAAAAGAAATTTGAAAAGGAAAACAACGGAAAAAACGCGTCATTCAAATTTCAATGTGACCAATCTTTTTCAGCCTTTAGTAAGACAATGCACTAACAATCTCAATACACATACATTTTCGTTAGGGCCATTTGTTCGAATCGGAATTGAATTCTTAGGAATTCTAAGAAAATGAATACCTATAAAATTGGTCAAAATTGGAGAAACATTAATTTGCATGCAAGATCAACTGTTTACTAATATAGTCTGTTAAATAGATTGCCCCCCACGGATGAAAAATGGTGGCGTAAAGTGTATAAAGGAGAGGTGCGGAATGCTTTACTTTAGGGCTAGTTTGGCACTTTACTAGCATAGTAAAAATTAAGTAAAGCCTCCATTTTTCAGACAAGATGTCACATCAAAAACACCTTAATTTAAAACTCCCTCCATCTTTTTCAAAACAAAAAAGAAAAAAGTAACCACCTTTATCCACTGAAAAAAAAAAAAAAAAAAAAAAAACTCAACTTTCCCATACAAAAAAGTCAAAAAGATTCCATAACAAACAACTAGAAAAAAATGCTCTCATAACGCATTTACATTTTATTCTTTCTTCAAAATCAACTTTACTTCACTTGACTATATTAATAGAGTTGCCAAACGGGCTCTAGGTTCTCAATTTTACTGTTCAACTTACATGTGTGTTGATTGTTAGCAAATAAATTTATCAAAAATCCTCTTAGGTTCAAGCTTCTAAATATCTGTTTTTTATTATTATTATTTTATTTTAAGATTAATACAGAACTGTATATCATAGCCAGGTAATCTGAGTTGGGAGAGTCAAGATCATTACTCTTGCCAATTATCATATAGAGCCCCCCTCCCCTGCCAATAGTCATCTGACTTTGGGTTCCTCAAGATCATTACTCTCGCTAATTATCATATAAGGCCCGGTAATCATGTGATAAGACCATGTCAAGTGATCATGTAAGTAGAAAAAAAAAAAAAGGGAATCCGCAAGGATAAGGGTGGATCGAATGCTTCGATTAGCACTGTGAGGCTTCGTTCAAGTCTCATATTATAAGTATCCAAGTTCCGACCCTAGGCTTATAATCTGCGAGCAGGCGTTAACCCCGGCCATGACACGGCTCTATGCACGCGTTACATGATTCCCATTAATAGCAGCGATAGGGGATCTAAAGTTCTAAACTCTTTAATAAAAAAGGCTTAATCCTAATTTTGTAAGTCAACTCATGAGACATGACATGCAGAATCAAAGCCAGTTGTAGTCACCTTTCCATAATTCCGATTCGTTGTGCAATGAACCCGAGTCTTCATGTGCATCCAAAGTCCAGTGAAGACCATTCATACATGTCTAAAGTCTGGCCCACCAGTCAAGAATCTAAAATCAACTGCCATGCAGCTACTTGTAGGTAGCTTACATCAAATAAACACCATTCATTCATTTATTCTGGATCGGCCTTAGAAACGTGTATGATACGAATCTCATGCTCTCTCTCCATGTGAGGCCCACCAGGATCCATGTCAATTAGCAGAGTCAATACCATAAAAAAAAAAAAAAAAAAAAAAAAAAAAAAAAAAAAAAAGAAGAAGAGTTATCATCATGGTTGAGAATTGACCAAAACCAGCCACATCAAAGTATCCTTACATGTATATAATTTAAGGGCATTGAATTTTTCTAATCTCATAACCACCCATTTTGAGATAGTTATCCGACAGTAGATGAAAGACCAAATCGGTGTCAAATTAGGGTGAGTTTCGCAAAGAAGAATAGTAATTGTTACGTGCTTGGATACATCGTAGGTAGGTGAGCCCTGCTTCACCTGTAAAGAGAAAATTAATAATAATAATATTATTATTTTAATCTGAATTGATTTTAGTTTTTCCAAATCAGGCAAAAGGAGAAGTAAAAGGGATCATGGTGTCACATCTAAACTCTACTTCTTTCCTCACTTTTCCATCCAAACTAAGACGAGATATAAACCATCACATTACGTCCTACTTTTATTCCTCTAATTACTGTTGAACAAAAGAAGGATAAAATAACATTGACATGCATTGATTTTGGACATGCACCATTTCACATTTTCTAAGCTGGGATTCCCTAAAGTAAAACGCCGTGCTAATTTAAAATGGAATCGAAAGCTGAATATGTCAAAAGCATCATTTTTTCTCTATATAATTTCATCAGCATTTCATCCGTTCAAAACATGGAATGCACGTATTCTCTATAGTACTCTTTCTTAAGTGAAAGGGGAGAAGCATGCAACTAAGAAGAATATTCTATTAAAAACAACTGAGAAGAAAATAGAGAGAAGAATATATGTGGCAGAAGTTTCTAACTAAAGACCAGGAAACCATGTTCCAGTCAATGTAACAAAAACAAGGGAGAATTTTCACTTGTTTGATGTTGCAAGTATCGCTGATATTTTGAATTTTATCCTGATAGTATTGTGTTATCTTTTACTTATCTTATCACAATCACAATATTATAGCAATAAATTCATTTTGTTGCAAGAACCGTTTTTCTCATGATATTCACCACACACACATATATATATATATATATATATGGAAAATTCTCCAAAATGCCCCATTTAGAAAGGATAAAATTATATTATATTTATTATGAAAAGGTGACTATAATTATATTATATTATATTATATTATATATATTTAGGGCGCCCGGGCGTTTGAAAAAGAGAAACTCCCCGTGCTATAATATATATATAATATAATTTTATCCTTTCCAAATGGGGCATTTTGGAGAATTTTTCATATATATATATATATATATATATGAAGAATATTCATGTGCATCCATCCCTTACCATAGGGTGAGGGATGCTTCCATAAATGGAAATTTTCAAATACAAAAGGGGGATTTCAAGTACATAGGGTGAAGTACAAAAGGGGGATTCATGTGCAAAAAAGGAAAAGTGCCCTCACCCTATGGTGAGGAATGGATGCATATGAATGTTCCCATATATATATATATATATATATATATATATATATATGAAAGCCCCTGCAATTGCAGGGTTAAATATCATGAGTTTCTAACACACATTAAAACAGAAACCATACCTTGATAACAGATGGGCAAGTTTGTAAAAGAAGAGAGAAGAGATACCTATGCGAATCTTTTGGGTTTTAATATGATGAAAAGGATTAGTTTAGCGTAAACATGAGAGGGGTGTTTCGTTTAGAGGGAGAAGTAGATGGAATCGTTTCAAATTAATCGGCTAGATGAGGTAGTTTTTTTTTTTTTTCAAACTTGAGAGCTTTTATCTAGGTCCCACTTCCATATGTTTATGTGGCTTATGGTGGATCCATTTAAACTCCAAAATGCATCTCAACTTCACTAACCGCTTTCCAGCTTTCAAGAGAAAGTGTGTGTGTGTGTATATAAATATATATAAATATATATATATAGGTGCATCTATCCCTCACCATAGGGTGAGGGACACTCCCCTTTTTGGGAAGTTTCAAGTACAAAAGCACTCTTGTACTTTTTGGAAAGATTCTCTTTTGTGCTTGAAACTTTTCATAAAGAGGAGTGTTTCTCACCCTATGGTGAGGGATAGATGCACTTGAATATTTCTCATATATATATATATATATATATATATATATATATATATATGAGATTTATTCCAACAAGTTAAGCTGAAAAGATCTCAATGAGAACTAGGTTTATACATAACATCAACCTCTTTTAATGATCGATCCTAACAACTTCTATGTCCCTCAAGTTTAATGGCTTTAGAATACACCATTTTTTCCCAATCTATTTTTGATTTACTATTTTTTTTTCTATCTTTATATTTACTTGTTTTACTTGTATATAGGAGGAGCAAAAACTATCCTAATCCTAAATTTGGCTAATCTTCAATCCTACAGATCCACAGTATTAATGCTCCACAGTCCTGCTTTAGTGCTCTGCCAATGTTTGCTCCCACAATGGCGGACCATATGGTGTCCATCCTCATCTAACTAGAACTCAAGCTACTGACAATGGAACTCCCTCCATCGCCATCGTCTAAAAAGTTGGTGGGTGTGAGGGTGTTGAAGAAAGAGGAATGCTACATGGACCGAACATTGGGACCGGTCCTTGGACCGATCCCAATGTTCGGTCCATCCAGACTTTTTCGTTGAAGAAAACCCATAAAAATCATATTCAAACAAAATCCAAACAAAATTATCCAGACAAATAAATCAAGAGTTGAGAAGATGAGGGGACAAGTATAGTTTCCGGACAAGAAAAAAAAAAAGTATCTGTGGTGCAATAATTACAACTAGAAAATGGTTAGTTTAACAAACCAATTACCTTTTAAAAAGGGAATGAAGAAGATAACCAAGATTGGGGCTTAATTTGATGAGTTAGGGTTTTACAGAATAATGATTTACGATGACAATCCGGGGCGGACCTAGGCACAACCACGCGGGTCCGACCGCACCCGTTAAACCAATGTGTGCTTAAAAAATTTCAATAAAAATTAGGGCTCAACCCTCAAAATACATATGAAAATCTTCAGTTTGCTCCCAAACCAACTACCTATTAAGGTCCGCACCCCTCAAACGAAAATCCTAAGTCCATAACTGATGACAATCATAATCAAAGATTCTTAATAGACGCTCCACAGAGTCTAATATGCTTACGTATTAGCAAAGAGTTACGGGGGATGAAAATGAAAAAAGACAGTGATGGAGGGATAAAACGAAATATTTACTTGTTACGATATCGCATAGATAAAAACTTATGTTGATCTCCTCTGCCGACTGTAGATGGATTGATATCATACGGATCTTAGAAAGAAAGAAAGTTTGGACATTCAAACATTTATGGTGCCAAAAGTCTTAGAACTTCATGTTGGTGTGTTGCCCACGGAGTCAAACCTGATCATAAATATCGCTAGTTCAAAGTCTCGCATGAAAGCCAATCAAAAGCTCCCCATGTGGCAGCACAATGACTAAGATGAGATAACCACAAGGCACATATCGGATCATGGGCGGCGCTAAAACAGATCTATGGAGTAGATCATGAGAGGAGGAGTTGTTGAGAAATCTGAAACTGAAAAGGGGGAATTTTGTAATTCCAATGGAATCGTAGTTTAAATATAAATATAGTCTAAAATAGGGCCAGCTGACTCGTTCCAATTCATTTGCTTAATCCCAAATATTAGAATAAGATAGGATGGCTGTATTTACAAAAAAGACATTTTTTTTTTTTTTTAACAGGAGAAAAGTGTGTTTTTTTTTATCCGTCTCTTTCTTTGAACAGCAGCTGATAAAAATCGTTGCTTTGAACTATGCATATGTAGAAAGCCTATTTTGTTTCTAGTATTGAGTAGCGGATTTGATCTTTCCTTCCTTCTTTCTATAGTGTAGATAGTCGTACGTGATGACAGATCACGACCATATTATTAAAAGCTTGTGGTAAGAATCGATTTCGTTACCCATTCTTCTTCATTAATCTTCGTCTGTGAATGACATATGGCCTTTTCCTCTTTTATTTGCCCATAATTCAAGATTTAGTGATACAACTTTGCTTTGGTATATCCAAGCCAATCTATGAAGTCAAAATCATAACATGAGCCTGACTCAAGAAAAATTCCAACATGACCCAACCAAATCAAATCCAAATTCAATCTAATAGTAAGTCACATAATCTAGAACCTATTCTTGTTCTTGTATTTGTAAAAAAGCCAGAGTTTCAAAAACTTGACCCCACTGAGATTTGAAAAATTATTTAAAAAAAATTCTTTAATGAATTGAACTTATGTGAAGGTTTTGACCATACTCAATGCCTAAGTTAATGGGCCATCTATCTACAAAAAGAAAAAATAATAATAATAATAATGGGCCCAACTTTTTTTTTTTTTACAAAAAATTTCTTTTCTTAGACATTCTGTCATTAACTCTTCATTTACCCTAACTTAACCTCTAAATATGGTATTCTCCCTATATTATAAGGAGAAAACCCTAAGATAGCGTTTGGTTCGTTGTAACGAAGGTCAAAATGAAATGGTCATTCCAACGGAATGATCAATACCCCGTTTGGTTCGCAAAAAAGTACCGAAATGACCATTATCTCTGGAATCATCATTTATTTATGTAAAGGAATGGTCATTCTACTGGGGAGGCAAAGGAATGGTCATTCCATTCCTACTTAACTTTTGGTTGGGATGAAAATACCCTTTCACATTAGCCCTAGAAACCTTTCTCCAGACAGAAGTCGAGGTCGGGGACAACGGAAAGCTCCACGTCACCGTCCGGAAGTCCACCTCCTCCAGCCGGTCGATCTCCGGCATGACACCCCGGCCGTCGAACCTCACCGGATCTGAGATCTACAGCCTCAACTCGTCGATGAACCCGACGCCATGGGGATCGAACTTCAACCACTCTGACTTCTTCTCCTACGCTGGCGGTGGGAGGATGTGGAATTTAGGGCGGGGGGAGGTGTATTCCGTCGGGCCGACGCCGTCAAATTTTGATTAGGAGGGGGTGTCACCGAGGTTTGGGTTCTATCTAGACGATCTACAAATCACCGAAACTTGACGTAGCGACAGCCGACCTCCTTGTTCGGGGTCGGCGATAGACTAGGATCCTTCTTTTTCATAATATAATGCAGACCCAACCTTCTGCCCTCAGATCTGAGTGCGGCCCATCAAAAATCTGATTTTTCCCCTTTGATTAGCACCAATGAAACCGACGCGACTCTCAGGCCTTCTTCTCTGTACTATAGCCTAATTGAAGCCTGAACTAGATTCTCGATGATTTGGTCATGATCCGTAGTCCGATCGGTGCTGTAGCAAACTGATCTTCTCTGCTGCAACGCAAGTGGCCCACCAAGATCAACTACGATCAACCTTCTTCTCCGTTTCCCTCTTGAAACGAAGATCAATCTCAACTTTGAGATTCAATCCATCAATCGATATGGAAACTGAGCAATCCGAATCTCAACTTTTTCACAAAAAATTCATACAAGGGTATTTTGGTCAGTTTTACGTAAATTTTATTCCATTTTGGGCATCTTTCCAACATACCAAACGCAATAACAGGAATCCAAAATTATATTACTGGGTTGATTCCTCAGCCTACCAAACGCTGGAATGGAATTGATTATTCCTTCCTCATTCCATTCTAGACTCATTCCACTCTCCATTCCATTCCTGCCTAAAATCATTCCAGCGAACCAAACGCTACCTAACATTTATATTTAGACATAAAGACTCCCAGCCCCGAGTAGCAGAGAAAAAAAAAATAAGAAAAAGAAAAGGAAGAAGAATTGTCAAATTGTTTGAGAATTTATGTTTATTTTTGTTTGAGAATTCAATGTTATCTTTATCGAATTGTCGGAAATAGATTATTTGAGAATTTTATATTATATTTGTCGAATTATCGAAGGTAAATGACAGATGTTGATAAAGGGAAAAATAAATTTATTGGATTTGTGAAAAATAAGTCTTGTGAAAAATAAGTCTTTTGTTTACCCCCACTAACTCGAATTCCTAGAGCCGCCACTGTATAGGATGACCAATAACATCATTATCATCATTAAAGCTTCAACCCCTTTATTAAATGAGCTACATGAATTTTGTTTTGAAACTCAAACAGAATTTTTAAAAAAAAAACACCAAAAACCTATAATAACTTAAACTCCACGATGGTTGTGGTATTCTTATAATGATTGTTCTCATATAATTATCATCTCTAGAGATTTTCTTACGTGGGATTTTTCTTGGGAAAATATTGGAAAAGTCTTGTGAAGGATAAAATTTATATTATAATATTAAAGTTTATTTATAATATGTAAAAAAAATTCTTTTTTTTATTCTATAAAGCCATAATTATCTTTATACAATTTTATTATTTCTAATAGTTCAAAAATATCACGAATTAATGCTTAGAACTCCATCCAAAGTAAATTTGTTGATGTGAGAATTTCATCTTCAAAAGTCGCCTTTACACAAACTTGTTGTGGATGGAAAAGCGGGATTTGGCTTTAGCCAAAGGACCTTCCATTTTGTTGTTGCTTGTCCTTTTTTATTAATGAAATCCTCATTCTAAAAGAGAGAGATCTTAGCTGTATTTGCTAGACCACCATGAAGATGGATATAGATTTGATATTCCATGAACTATGTGAATGGGTTGACAAGGGATTGATATTTGAGACATTCAATTAATGGGTCAACAAATTAACAACTAGTTAGCAAGGACAAAAATACCAGTTGATTTAGAAGTAAATAGGTGAACTAGTCATAATCAATCAATAAATTGAACCGGATCGAAGCGAAGATGATCTGTAAGAGCAGCTTCCTCCATACCAATTCAACTTGGTAAATGACATCAATGAGATGGTTCTATTCTACAAGCAAAGAAAATAAAAATCTTTTTGCAAAAATCATTTCTATCTTTTTTTCATGGAAAGTGGTTAATTTAAGCGAGACCTTCGAAGAACAATAATAATCCTTCAACTACTATGATTAAATTTGTTACACCCCGACCCAATTTAACCCTAATTAGTACTAATTAAATGTGTCTTAGGTAAATTAATTATACTTAGTTGCTAATTTTGGTGTTTAGGGTTAATTGGTTCCTATAGTCTGAGTTAGTTGAGTCTTGAACCTCGACTAGGTGAGTTGGAATGTAATTGACTCAATTGGGTTGAGTCAAGGACTTTATTATAATTATCGATTTTCGCATTATGCATAGTTTGCACGTCATATTGGCACCATCGCGTGTATTTCAACGAGTACATCGATTTTCATATTAGACTCTTTTACATTCGATCAACCGTTGGATAATTGGACCCTCATTCGACTCAAAATGAAAATAGACAAAAATTTTTGAACTTTCTTACAAAAACTGGCATTTCACCCCTTTATATATAACCTATCCTCTTCTTTCTTTCTTTTCCATTCCCTTCCTTTCTCTACTCTTCTTCTTTTCCACTCCTTTCCTACATTCCTCCTTCTTTCTTCCTCAATCATCAAGAGGCTCCTTGGAAGCTAACTGGACTCACCTTC
This sequence comes from Camphora micrantha, assembly GCA_003546025.1. NCBI lineage: Eukaryota > Viridiplantae > Streptophyta > Magnoliopsida > Laurales > Lauraceae > Camphora > Camphora micrantha. Next base: position 40,683,327 of record QPKB01000005.1, read on the forward strand.
ATCTCCATCATCTTCCTCTTTCCCTTGAGGGCAAGAACCCATCTTTTCCATCTCCTACCCCCTTCAAATTCGAATTTATTGTTGAGGTAAGAGTTAAGATCTTTACCTTTTGGGATTTTGGGTTACATTAGAGTCAAGAGACTCATATTTACTCATGCATGCATATTCATTACCTTTTTTCATGATTCTTATAATTAAGGTTTGCTAATTTGGGATTTTTGGGATCATTAAGCCAAGTTGTGAGAAAAGGGTTTTGAAAAGTACAAATAGAGACAAGTATAAGCATTAATTTGGACTTTCATAATGTTTATTTTCATTGATTCAAGGATATTCATTATTCATGAATTTATCTCTCAATAAATGAATGGAATGATCAGATATTTTATGTGCTTAATGAATGGGATTGTTAAATGATAGATTGGATGTGTTAATGTGATGAATGAGAGTATGGAGACTCCATTCTTATGCAGGTTAAATCATAGAAGGAGGTGGAAGTGAAACAGAGGAGAATCCTGAAAGCAGGAATTCTGGACAGTTCGCTGGAGCGAACTGGAGTATTCGCTCGAGCGAACCTCCTTCTAAAGTTCTGGGTCGAGCAAACAATAGGATCGCTCGGATGCCCATCCTTCTGGATGGGGTCCGCTCGAGCGAACATGAGTCTGCTCGAGCGACCACACCCCCTGAAGACCTCGCTCAAGCGAATGAATTGGGTCGCGTGAGCGACTAACATTCTGGATGGAGTCCGCTCGAGCGAACTTGGATCCGCTCGAGTGAACCTGAAGCTAAACCTGACCCTTTTTCTGACCCATTTTTGGGTGAAATATCACCTTTAATTTATTATAACTCACCTTAATCTTCTTTAGTGGATAATTAAGGTGTTATCGTACTTCCATAGGACATTTAGGAAATTTTGAGACTTTATGACCATAAAATGAGACCGATGACCCCTTTTACTGTCCAATGGATAATTATTAGTCTAACACTATGCCATGAAGGTTAGTTCAGAAATTCAATGTAATTTTTTTAATTTTGTGACACCTAACGAAGTAGTAATACGTTGATAATTTCCAAAGTTACATTGTACTGGACGGTGAGAGACTAAAGCTAGTAGTCTAGTATTGGTTAGTAAAATACCTTGATTCTTCTTAATTATTGCATTTCATATTGGAGTATAACTTCAATTGATATCAAATCTTATTTATTGTGATTTTTGCATTGTAATACTCCTTGAAGTCCAATTATTTACATTCACATTCGTAACTTCCATAAGTTTATCAACTTAGTATTTGTCAAGATACGGATTGAGTGAGTATTGTGATAAGTTAATATGATTCGATATAATTGAATACGAATAAAAGAGAAATGGAAACTCACTCAAATCCAATTATGATTCAAATGGTATTTGATTCGATTGAGTCGGCACTACTTAGCTTTGACCTTATGATACACGACGGGGTTACACTTGGTTTTGTTATGTGAGACTACTGCAGTAAATCTTCCAGAGCATCGGAACTCCAGACCTGGGTAGCCAGTGAGCCTTTGGTCGGGCCGCTGGTGACATCCCAACTAGATTTGCTCTCTAATTGAGAGGATGAGGTTAAGGTAGTAACCGTTTAGTATGTTTTCATTTTACTTGATATATAAGCATAAATTATTTCAATTGCGCACAATTTGCCTAGTTGATACTTATCATTGACATCCATAAATTATCCGTTTTAAATTTCAATTTGATACATTATATAATTCCTTATTATTGCATATACTTGCTTTATCGTCGTATTAATGATACTACCCTTGGTGTCACAGTCTCAGATGCAAATTTCGGCCTTGAGAAGGCCTCAGAGAGAGAGAAGGTTACCCAGGAGGTACCTTCAGAATTAGAGGAATGACTTGAACCTCCAACTGTCTAGTTGTCTTCCCTCGGAGAGCGTACATGTCCCTTTTTGGTGATCTTCTTCAGTGTGTGGTCAGCCCCTTTTTGTGTGGGCCACACTTAGTGTTTAGATATTCTTTTGTTTATACTTTTGGTATACTTTTGGTAATATCTGTTTAGGGTTCTTTTATACACCGTCTTTTGTAAAACAATGTATATATTTATATAATTCTTTTGTATTGAACTTGAACATTAAATAGACTGAATGGGAATTTGATATCTTCACATGAATGAAATACAGCTTTCGTTGTGAATAATTGTTTTTGATAAGTTTTAGTGAGTTTTAACTCACATGTATGGAAAGTTATTTTCTCTCATTCGTGTGTTGTATTTGGTTCGAGATAGGTACAACACGGTGGAGTACGTGTGACACACCTTGGAGATTATCCTAGGCCAAGGTGATTCGGGACCGGGATGTGACAAAATTACTGAGATCTTCAAATATTTCAAGTATTAATGGCTTATGTGGTGTAGCTTAGGATACTTGAAAAGGTTAGGGATATTTTATACTTGTATGGAAGTTTCTATGAATTTTGTATATATTCCTATAGGTAAAGGCTCTTCTACGGATGTCTCTCATGATAGTTGTTTTGCATATTCTTGTTTTATAGACGTACAGAATCTTCATGTGATCAATCCAACCCCCTAATACTCAATAGTACACTACACCCCCATGATTTGACTCCAGACCAAATTTGACATACATCCAACCATTACTCACCGTTGAGTTAAAATCCTAAAAAAGTTACTCCTTCTAAAACCATAAAACTTAAGGGCTAAGAATAAAGGGGTTAGGACTGTCTCATTGAGATCTTTCCATCCAAAGAAGACGTGGATGGAGAAAGTATAATAATTAAATTTCAAGAAGTACAACTTATCTAAGGATTTAGTTGATAGAATTTATGTAATTAACCCCAATATATAATTGGGACAATGGCTTTGATGATGATGATGATAACGTTAAAAGTTACATTTATATGATTTTTCTTCTTTTAAGTCTTGAGATATCAAGCTATTGAAAAAAAAAAGGATCAAATCATTCGATGATATTGTGATAAACTTATGATATTTTCAATAAATTAATGATATTTGTGACATTCTCTTGAATTGTAGTGTAGACAAGTATTGCTTTCCTTCAGGCCCACTTATTTTCATGAAAATGGATTTCAAGAGATTCGTAGTAAAACAGGTTCCAAGAATATTTTTTGAATTTATCCTTATTTTAAAATATTTCTAGGTTTAAAGAATACTTATTAAGATTCTAAAATCATCCCATTTCCTATATGTTCTGCAAGTATATTTCGAGGAGAATGCAATGCAAAGCTTTCTAGTATTTCCTGTTACCACATAAATCGCTGCAAACTAAAGTTATGATGATCTTTATAATACCTGTTAGTCTATTGATGGAAGTATTGTGAATGGATGAGGTTTGGACTTGGAAAACTTTAATTGGCTTAGCACAAAGCATGTTCAATAATGGATTTAATAAAATCAGACCACCCAAAGAATTCTTTTCATAAATAAAAATGCTTCAAAACCATAAATAACAAAACTGAAACAAATTCGAGAAATGAGACTAGAAACAAAAATGAAAGACAAAGTATTGATTAAAATAATAAGTGAAATATAAAAAGGAATAGAAGTAATGGCACTTTATTAGTTTAGTAAAAGTCAAGTAAAGCCTCCATTTTTCATATAAGCAGTCACATCAAAAGTATACTTTTTCAAAATTCCCTCTTTCTTTAAAAAAAAAAAAATTAAAAGCAACCTCCTTTCTTCACTAAAGAAAAAAAAAAAAAAAAAAAAAAGAAACCTTCACTTTTTTCTATACAAAAAGTCAAAAAGATTTTACTCCAAACAACTAAAATAAAATACCATTATAACTCACTTATATTTTATTCTCTCTTGATTTAATGCTTTACTTTATCTTTATTTTATGGTAAGATTATCAAACGGGCCCTAAAGAGCCAATCTGTATGGATAGAATTTAATTCCCGAGAATTCTAAAGAGATGTAGTGGTCATAAGAGTCGCTAAATTTAGGTGAAGAATAGCAAATGACTATCAAATAATCTCCTCAATAATGGAAATTAGATTAGGAATTAAAAGATAAGCAGCAAACACCCTAGTAAATCAAATCTGCAAAAGTCAAGGTCACGTCAACATCTCTACCTCATATTCTTCACTCCTAACCTCTAATTCTGGCACCCTTTTTACCATGAATTATTTGGAATTTAATTTCATGCAAGTAGTTGGAGTCTTTCTACTCCTTTTTTAATTTAGGGCACTTGGTAGGGTAAATACAGACACAATACCTACTAATTAAATACAAAGAAATTTAGGGCATAAGCATTTGCCAATTGAAAAAATCAGAAAGAAAGAAAACTAGGGCTAAAATAAATATTTTGCTTACCATATATTAATTTCCTGGTCTAGGGATGCAAGTAGGTTGGATCTAGGGCCGGAACCACTTTGTATCTAGACCTGGATCCAGATCTAGCATAGAAACAGTGTTGTAGCAGAATCTGATGTTAATTGGAAAAAGATGGATCCGGTTCTAAACCGAATCCGGATAAGCTGTTATCATATCAAGTCAGACTATTAAATATCAACCAGATGAAAGTGATTTAAAATAGATTTTTTAAATAAACAAGGGGGCTATTGATCCTTTGATATCAATATTACTCCAGCTATGCAGGTCCTTGAGACTTACTTATATATATAAATATATATATATATATATATTAATATATTTTATAATATGTGGATGTAATCATCCTCAATCCGAATCTACAATTTTTTTTTTCTTGCTATCAGAGGGTTCCCAACTCTTTGGGCTGGACTAATCCCTCCGGGCCCAGAGAGAAGCCGAGTAAACTCCCCTGTAGCTCCAGTGTGGTAGTGCGGTTTTTAACCAACAACCTCCGGATACAAACCGTGGTCCTAGGCCAACCGAGCTACCCCTTGAGGTTATCCGAATACACAATTAGGAACATACAAAGTTAAGAACATGCAAGGTTCTAGATCCAAATGTTTCGTATCCTATGTGATGGGATCTGGAATCGGATCCAAATGTCTCCCAATCCAAAAATAGGTTTCATGCCCACTCCCAAAGACTTCAATACTTGGATAATTAATCAGGTAACTACTATCAACCCTAATGGAGAATGAATCCTCTAAAGTCAGTCATGCGAAATTGTTAGGTTCCTTAGTGGGGCCCCCTCTTGTATGAGTCCACGCTAAATTTTGCTCAAATAAAATTCTGGACTCCCCCATTAGAATAATAGAAAGCACTTGAACATTTTGTAATACTTCATTCACATGTTTTATACACATGTTTTATAAGTAATGGATTTGATTGTGATGCCAACCTATTAGAATAAAATCTGGCAAAAACTATTCGAGATAAGTGGGCCATTTTTTCATTAGTGGATCCCAATGATGATCTTCACATAAAAAAAAAAAAAAATCAACAAGTAATCCTCTCCAGATCTAGGCTCCTATTCTATAGTCATAAATTATATAACAGACAATATCTAATGGATATAAATTTTTTTTAGTTAGATCTCAAATCCCTCTTTTAGATTTGTTGTATACAATGTACCTTTATTAATTTCGTACCAATTCACCCAAAAAGGCGAGATTCTTTGGTATGGCCAACTGATCGAAACAAAATTTCATATAAATTTTCTCGTTCTAAAGCTCAGTTAATTTTGGTTGAATCCTATATTTTGGCCAAAATATGTTTTTTTGGACAAAATGATAATATTGTACATAATTAATTATTATTTTTACTTTTTATACATATATATATATATATATATATATATATATACACACACTTGTGTTTCTTATATTTCTCCGAAATGTAATTCCTATAAGTTTTACTAGAATGGATTGAATCCATATTCATTGTTTTATTATATTATTTTTTATTTATCTACATTAATATTATTTTTTATATTTCTTCAAAATGTAATTACGAAAAGTCTCATCAAAATCTCAAATCGACCAAAACTTTTTTATTTTTGAGGCTAAACTGGAATATGGTCTGAAACGATATTGACAACTACGATCCAATGACGCACGGGGTAAGCTGCAGATAGACATCTTTTTATACGAGCATCTGAAGTTTTTGTACTAAGTATGCACCTATTTTTAGGGAGTCGGGAGAAATTCAGATCCAAATCCAATTCCTTAGACATAGGGTCTGAAACATTCAGATCTGAAACCGCATCCTTCTATATATTTAAAAAATATATGTAGGCTTTATGACTCTAATAGCTTTATATTGATATTTGATAGTCTATTTAGCTTAATTACTTACCATTATATATAATCATTCCACTTGTGACCTAAATATAATACATCAGTTCTATGTCAGATCTGGATCTAAATTCTGTATACAATCTGATGATGCCAAAAAGTGGTTTTCGGGCACCACCGGTCAAGTATAGGGTAATTAATGTTAAAATTGATGGAGAGAGAGAGAAAAACAGAGAGAGAAGGTTTATAGTGGTTCGGTCAGTGTGACCTACGTCCACTTTGAAATGATAATTTTACTTCTCAAATGTGTAGCGATTACAGAGAATACAGAAAGATGATGATTTAGGCTGAGTGGAATAGCTTGCCCCTCAGTGCTGGAGAGGCTCTGTGTTTTATAGTCGTCCCCTAACAGATGGGGACGACTCTTCAGCAGCGGACGCTTCCTTTTAGCAGAGTCTCCAAACCGCCCTCAACAAACGAGGCAGGTAGGATCTCCTCCGCAAAACTTGGTAAAAGCAGGTAGAAGGAAACGACGCGCTGACTTCGTCACTTCATGGATTCGGACCCGGACCCGACCCATGACGAATGGATCTGGACCTGGGCTTAACATGGCCTCGGGTCACTCAGACCTGACCCACCATCGTGAACTGAATCTCTTGGACTTGACCCGTCATCATGGTTTGGGCCTGACCTGTCGGTGTGGACTGAGTCATTTGGGCCTGACCCATCACAATCCATAAGAACGGATCCAGATCCGGATCTACCATAATTTCCAACCCTAAATTCACAACTCAACCGAAGCTAATTTAAAAAGCAACAGTGAGCTCCTTGATGCAAACCCGTGGAGCACGTTGATCAAATTAAAAAAATGACAACTTTTGCTAATGCTTAAACCGTTTTAGTATCGATTCAGAATTAGATAACGAGAAACACGCCGGAATCTTCATATCTTTGCTGAACCCAAGTCTAATTTCCAACAAGTCTCAACTTTTAATATTCTAAGTTGTTTATTTTACTAAACTCATTCCACACTAAAAATGATGCATTTTTATATGGATCAAGGAACACGCACATCATATCCCATCTGTTTTCGGTGTCTTCTAGAAAAAAACAAAAGACATGACTCCGACTTCCATGAGTTGTCCTATGGATTAGAAAATATAACAAGTAAACTATCCTAATCGAATCAAGATCTTCTAAAGGATTCTACCCATAGTGATCGTGAATGGACCTTTCATGGTCCGTCATGTCACTATGGAGTAAAGCCTCGTCAGATTCGGACGAGTCTGGATCACCAATCGCAGATATTATACCTTCATTGTGAGTAGACCAATAACGGTCTGCCCCGTTATCCAAAAATTCAAGTGATTACCTTTCATTTGATTTAAACTTCAAAATCACCGAAATTTTGGGACGACGTGGCGGACTATTATTAGTCCACTCACGGTGAAAGTGTAACAACTACGATAAGTGATCCGAACTCGATTCGGACTCGAAGTGGCCTTGTGGACCACACCCTAGGTAATGATTATTAAGAAGAATAAATAACCTTCGATTAGATGGCTTAATATAGGAACTAAAACCAATAACATTTATATTAGAGAAAGGCCAAGGTAATGGATGGGTCTTCCATTCCTTCATCCAATATAAAGGCCAGTTGCAGTAAGTAATCCTTACTGGTTACAATTAGACCCTAAATTAGATCCAAACCATATAACACTGGTCCAATTCAGCAGACAAATCTACGCCAAAAAAATCAATGGCTAAAAGAAATAATCCCAATCTGAGGAACCATCACTTATTTTGCTTACAGTACACTATCTACTAGGCACATGGGGAAAAGGATAATAATAGCTACTTTATTGGGTCAAACAAGCATGTGTTCAATGTGGAGGGGATTGTTTTTGCTTAAAGCTTGCCTCAACCTCAAAAGGTCGGTTGGAGGTCAGCCTCAACCTCAAAAGGTCGGTTGGAGGTCAGTTTTATGATAGAGACCGGATAGTATCATCCTCGAATGGATGTAAGTTTCATGTACATCTCCCTCAGGGCCTGGGGCCCACGTGGATACACTTCCATCAGTACACTGGAAATGGATGGGAGAGAGATCTCATTGTTGGCTAAGTGTGGAGAAAACAAAAAGGGAAAACCAATATTCACATCAGATTATCCTTAGCCTGACTTCACAATTTAATGATTTTTCAGAGTAGTTTTGTTTTAGATTGAAGCCAATGGTGAATTTAATTTGGAAGAACGTCGAATTTCGGACAAGCCAATTCAACATTAGCTAATGAGTGTGAAGCTACCACATTAGGGATGGCAATAGAGCGGGCGGGTTCGGGTCAAGATGTTTTCAAATCCAACTGGGGCGGAAAGATGAAAGCCGAATCTCGACCAATGAAACCTCTACCAAACCCACCCTAATAGAAGTGGCTCGATTCGGTTTCCATTTTAACCTGATCCGTTGCCACCCCTAGACCACATTGATCATATGTGGATCTCTAACCCTTGTTGATCTCCACCTTAGACCAACTCTCTTATGGGCCCGTCTAATGTAGGACTCACCAGACTGACAAATGGTCACAGTCACCAACAGATCCATTGTGGGTCCTAATATATCTTTTTAGGTGGGGGAGGGACGGTGCAGTGCTTCTTCATGTTTCTTCCCGTTTCTTGTCAAGGTGAAAAGGTGGAAGAATATTAGTTTCAGGGAAGTGTCGGTTTCACCATTCAAGTCACACTTATGACTTAAACCATCCACAGATGTGACTATAGTCACTGTGCCAACTCCCAATTGCTTCCCAACCAAATTTTCAACATCATATTCCACTTAGGTAGGAGGAGTTAGGACAACATCATATTCCACTAGCACCTGGTCAGTTCCAAAGGTAGACATGAGAAAAGATATGATTTCAATTGAGTTCATACCATCAGGCTTTTAACCCAATGAAATCAGATTTGTTCAAAATAAATGCCCGCAAAGAAAATAAGGTGTCTTCAAATTTTCTGTTAATCCAAGTCTCTCTCTTTTTTCTTTTTTTTTTTAATACAGTTTGAAGGAGTATGTGGCTAATCCAGTGGTGGAATAAACTCGGATTGACGTAAGATTTGCACATGCGTTGTAAACCTAGATGGGGATTGGATTTTAAAAGTGGGCACCACCGTAGAGTTCTACTTTAATTCAGGATTTCTCTAGGTTAAAACCTCAGAGGGTCCAAGATTCCAACATGACATGATTGAATGTGGGGAAAGCGATTCCACGAATTTGAACTTAATTATTCGTTTGTGTTTTATGTGGAAATGCCCACCCTTGTGAAGAAACCTAAAAGTCATGGGAAACGTAATTGAAAGGGAAGCACTAAATAATAATGACATGGTTGGGAATTCATCTAGTTTGTATTCAAGTTCTCAATTGGTAACAGTACTTGTCATAATTCTTTTTCAATTTGTCAAAACATTGTTTTATTCAGAAATCTGATTTAACCGACTTTGACAGATAAATATGTTTTTCTAGTTCAATATAATTTGGTTCGTTTTTTATTGTTTTAGGTCCAATTTTATTATCCTTAATGTTTTTAAACTTGTCTAATTTGCATTCTAAGTTCTCAATTAGTAATTTTGTACTCGCCATTTTTATTTTATTTTTTTCATTTGTCTTAAAGATTGGTTTGTTTAAGTTCTTATCATCCGTAATGAAAGGTATTTGGGTAATCCCTTGGTCATAAGAAAACACAAAGCCTTAATTTTTGAACCGCGAATTCATAAAAATCAAAAATAGGGTAAGTTATTGGAAAATCTCATTGCTATCCCAAGCATGGAGGAATACTTTAGTTAAATCTGTGGCCTAAGCTATTCCTATTTATAACATGGCCACTCTTAGACTTCCTACCAAAATTATCAATCAAATTGATAAAATGATGAGAAGATTTTGGTGGGATGACCAAAATGATAAAATGGAGCTTCATACCATCAAAAGGAGTGAAATATGTAAACGAATTTATGAGCTAGGGTTAGGCATTAGGGATTTAGGGAGTAATAACCTTGCCCTCCTTGCTATAATGAACTAGAGGTATCTTAACAATTGTGATTTGTTATGTTACAAGGTCCTTAAAAACATAATACTCCCAGGCTAGGTATGGATCTTTCTAAGGACCCTATTACTCCCAAAACAAACAAGCTAGCAATCGAGCTTGCAACCCCCCCCCAGTTGCCGCTTTCTCTAGACAGATAGAGGATTGGTCTATGATTTGTTAACTCTTTGCTTGTTATTGGTGCAACTAAGGGCCCAAGAGCGTGCTCATCAAAGGAGGCCAAAATGGGGCGATTCTCTTCCCACCAGGCTATGCTAAGGACAAAAGTTTGAAAAGAATCCAAGGTGCTCTCAAACGCTATAGAGGTTGTAGAAGCAATTAATAAAGCGGAGGGTTGATCTCTCAAATCCCAAATGTTTTATATCGGGAAAATGGGGTCTCATTTTGATTTTTTTTTAATTTTAATTATATTCCTAGAGAGTTGAATATAGGTGCTCATAGGGCTTCTAAGCTTGGTCAGTTTTGTTGGAGCTGTGTTTTTAGGACTGATAGGGTCTTATTGTGGTTCATAGGGACGTGTTTCTAATGATGCTTCTGTCTATATGTTGGTGTTTATTTTTAACCACCTTATGTATTCAATTTATATGCGTTTTAATACAAACAAATAGGGCCTAAAAGAAGTTCTAAAGGACTTACTCAACCCAACTTGGGCCGAGTTTACTGTAGAAGCAAAACGTCTTAAAAGAAACCCTACCGTCTCAAGCAGACTTGGTCGAGGAAACCTAACGTGACTCCACTCGATTGTGGCTAAGTTAGGGATCCACTTAGGATTCCCAAGCTTTGGTTTTTAATAGTGTGATCGATTATATTGATTTTAGCTTATGGCATAGACTTACCTGTTCCTCCAGCCTTCCATGATCGACATGCATTTATGTAAAGACGTAAACGGGTCGGTTTTAGGCGAAAATCATACTGGACCTGGAACCAGAACCGTTTCTAAATGACAGTCCCGATTCTGACTTGGAACTTGTTTTATTGGTTTCAGACTTAGTTCCAAGAAGAGTTCCCATATCTGATTTCGACTAGAAAACTGTAATCCAGTTCCAAAACCAATTTTGATTCATTTTTTATTTTTACTTAAAGTAAGGGTATCAATCAACTTAATTATAATCATACATCAAGTCTACTACCTTCAAAACTAAACATTAAAAATAACTTGCTAAAGTTGATTTTGAGCTATAATTTACAACATCAAAAAGTCTACTTGGCCTGACTTTTGGGACCGATCCATGGACCGGTCCATGGTCAGGTGGCATCGGTGACTTTGGGACCGGTCAGGATCGGTCAAGTAGCAGGGCTGTTACAACATTAAAAGCTCATATATCGGGTCCCAGACAATGGGTCCGAACCCATATGGATTTGGAATCGGACCTGTTTACTAATTGCGACATAAATTGGATTTTGGACTCAGGTCTATTTATAAATCGAAACCTCAAACAAGTTCCAAACTCATTTTCTCTACAGGTCGAACCTCCGGATTATTGGAGAACTGAATACCCCTTTTTATCCCTATATTTATGTTGTACTCATTAAGTTTTATTATGTGCGTATAAAAAAATTGAAAACATAGTGAGAAGTGGCCCAAGTAGGTCAATTCCTACCAATTGACATGTGCGCAAATTTAACTGTGACCGACCTTTGGATTCAGATACTGTTTTCTTATGCTTCTTACTGTTGATATTGGCAGTGAAATTCACACCAAAAAGGATTTTATGAGACCGTTCCCATTCCCTTTGATTAGTGGTGGCCGTTCCCTTTCCCTTTGATTATTGATATAACTATGCACTGAACCAAGACAACTTTGCACTGAGAATCATGTTTTAGGGAAAATTAGGCTTCCACTTTGACCATCAATCCGAGGTAATGGATCAAAGCGTTGAATTAGAGTTCCATATAGGTTTGCAATTAAAGTGGGCCAAGTTGGGTTTTACCTAACCATCAAGGGTTGAATCTGACAACGGTTTGCACCCGAAAGTTATGGGTTCGAAATTACACTTCCACACTGGGGCCACAAGTGAATCTTACTCGGTCTTCTCTGTTGGGCCCGTATGGATTATTATGGCCCAAAGAGTTGGAAACCTGCATTACATTATATAAAAAAAAAAAAAAAATCTAATATGTTTTGGAACATAAATCAAACTTACGGATCTAGACTCATGCATTATACAATAAACAATTCAATAAATTGAAAGCTATGTAGGCAGACCCAGATTTGAAGAACCCGAATGAAACCGAGCATATTCGCCTGGACATGGCCCAATTTGTAAATTCATTGAAAGTTCAGTTCATGAGATTGAGCCAAGCTGATACCGGTCAAGTTTGTCACTCAAATTTTTGGTTATGGTTTGCTTTTCGCACCTTGGATTACACACTCTTATCCCCTCATGATCTGGTGAGATGACATCAAATTTTTATCCACCGTTGGAATGAATCTCAAAGAAGTATGTGGTGAAAAGTTTCCTGCTTTCAAATCAAGGGCTAGGATTATCTTACAAAGCTGATTATTATTTTTATTATTTTATTTTATTTTATTTTTTGCCCTTATATGCAAGGAGACCTTTCCATGCATCCCACCCCACTAAAAAGAGGGCATTTTAAGTTGTGCTAGGGAGATGAACTCAACAGGGCAGTCCACATATTAAAAATCTAGCTTGTTTGGTATCTCTACTCTTTTTTTTATAGATCCATCTAAAATAGATCCATTAAAAAAAGAGCTAAAAAAAAAAAAGAGAGGCTAGAATAAAAAAAAAACGCATTCGGTAACGCACGAATTTATTTTAAATACATCGCCTCTATATTTTAAGACCCAAAAGCTCTATTTCTCATCTACCTACTTTTGGAGCATTTGGATTTTAGAGGATTTGGCTCTAAATGTCTAAAACGGAAAGAGTCTAAAATCTTTTGCCAAACACTCTAATTGTTCAAACATCTGTCCGATTTAGACATATAGAGAAATAGAGGCGTGAAATAGAGATGCCAAACATGGAAGCGCTGCACAAAATAGACTTCCTCCTAGCATATAAAGGCTCTCCAAGTTTTATTCTAGGGGTTGGTCTAACCAATAGGACTAGAAAAACACGCCCGTGCTAATCATAATATTAAAATTTATATAAAAAAAATTTATGATCAATTTCTTTAAAATTAAATGCAAAAGGTTTTAGTCTGAGAGAGAGGAAAAAAAAAAACGTCCATAAGAAGTCAATACCGAATACCATATAATTAAAAAAAAAAAAAAAAAAAAAAGCCCGTGAAAATTGAAGATTAATGATCAAGAAAACTAAAAAATAAAATCAAAACAAACAAACAATATAAACTATGAATAAAATCTAATGAAATTTGAAAGACACATAGAAATGAAAATCCATAATCAACTCAATAGCATAAGCAATTTAAAAGAAGCAAACACTTATGAGAAAAAAGTAAAAAACTAAAAAATGGAGCACAAAAGGGCAAAGACAAAAGAACCCACAAATTCATAAAAAATCATCATAAAAAAAAAAACTAAAAACCCATCATAAGTGAGAAATTATAATAAAAGAAATACAAAATAAATCGAAATAAATTTTATTAAAAAGGATATATAAATATATATAAATAAAGATTCATAGACAATACAATGATAAAAGAAATTTAGAAGAAAAAAACCAACTTATGATAATCTAATACTCGAAAATGAAAATCTGAAGTCACAAAAGAAATAAGAAAAATCCATAAAAAGATTTCACAAAGACAACTTAAAGAACCCAATGGAAGTAAAATAAATAATTAACTCATAATGATAAGCATTAAAAAATTTAAAAAATAGAATAGAAAAATGAGAATTCACAGAAAATCCCATCATAAAAAGTGATTTAAAAGAAAAAAAAAACAAGGGGAACCCAATACTCAAAAGTTGAAACAAAAAAGGGAAAAAAAAAAACTCACAATCTATGAAAACCATACAAATACAATCCATAAAAATATTGCAAATCTATAGAAATTTTAAAATTATGATTCTTTTGTATAAATTATATTAAAATGACATAACTAAAATTGCTCAAATAATATATGACGAACTCAAAAGTAAATGAATTAAAAAAGGTTTACCTCTCAAAATGAAATGTTTAATAATTGGGACAATTGTCTCAAGATGCTCACATTTTAAAATGAGTTGATTACTGATCTAAACTAAGCATGCAAATGAGACAAGAAACGGTACTAAAAAGAGACACAAAGAAACAAAAAAATTATTGAAGTTTTTCTAAAAAATTACAATGAACTTAAAAAATAAATGAATGGAAAAAATGAAAGTTCTCTTGTTGACATAGAGAAATAGAATTATATTGGAGAAAGTTAAAAATGATGATAATAAGAATGAGCTTAATTCTTTATTTAGATTGACCAATATTATTGGAGATTCATTTTACCATTAGTTCTTCATTCTTAAAAAAATGTGTACAATTAAAATCAATAGATAAAAAAGAAAGCAGACAACCCAGAACCGAGAGTGGATTAAATAAAAAAGACTAAGGACTAAATAAACTCGACAAACCAGAAATTGGCGTTTCACATTCTAAAAAGAAAAAAAATTGTATAATCAAAATAAATATAAATACTTGAAATTCCTTAGATTAGTGGCACTTATAGACATTGTGACCTATTAACACTCAAATGCTATTGCCTTGAGAGAAATAGGATGATATTGGGAGTTTCTTAATAGACAAAAGGCATGATGGAGAGTTCAAATCACAAAAAAGAAAAAACTTTAATTGGAAAACTCCAGTATTTCGTATTTTTTTTTATTGGATAATCAATTTGACCGTGGAAATAACCTAGAATGAGGTGAGAATTTGAGGATTAAATAAACCAAACAACCTAGAAATCGACATTTCACATTCTAAAAAAAAAAAGAAAAAAAATCATATAATTAGAATAAATAAAAATACTTGAAATTCCTTAGATTAGTGGCACTTATAGACACTAGGACCCATTAACATTCAATGCTATTGTCTTGATAGAAATATGATGATATTTGGAGTTTCTTAATAGACAAAAGGCATGATGGAGAGTCCAAATTACAAAACAAAAAAAAAAAAAAAAAAAAAAGAAACTTTATTTGGAAAACTCCAATATTTTGTATTTTATTTTATTAGAGAATCAATTTGACCATGGAAATAACCAAGAATGAGGTGAGAATTTGAGGTATCCTATTAATAGCAAGGATGTTTGCCTTAATGATTGTGATTTTTAATAGATGGGGTCTATCGTAGTACTCCACTCCATTTACATTACGATTTATAAAAGTTAAATCCACACACACAAAAAAGAAAAAAATCAGACTCCACTCTTTCTCCCTCTGCAAGCATGCATGGTAGCACATCAGTTACATGGAAAGTTTCCTGCCTCCTCTTTAGTTCCACGCTGTTGTCGCGAGTTTTTCTTTTTTCAATAATATTGTCATTTTCTTATTAATTATGAAACTTATTATTTTTGTTGATCAATTCCATATATTATATATTTATTTGAGTTTAGTTTTATTGTAAAATGGTTGTCATAGAAAATTAATGACTATATAGGAAATTATAAAAAATAGTTATTTCAAAAGTTTAATCATCTATGCTTAAAGTACAATGCATAAGTATGAAAATAATAACAACAGTATTTATAGGGGTCAATATTCTAAAAATATAGTTATGTTTATAAATACATCGTAGATAAATTCCAACTCACGGTCAATATTCTAAAGTGGGGCCGGGTCCCTTTATCATTAACTAATTGTAAATTTTTGTTGATAACTATTACCAAAAAGATGCCTTGTGGTGTAGGGGTAGGGTTGCTTATTTGAAATCTATATTATCCTAAGTTCGAGTCTTGGCACAAGCCAGATTAATTTTTACCATGTCATTAATAATACACGGTTCAGGTTGGGTTCATAAAGTGTGCTTTATCTCTAACTCGACCTCATTTACCCCGATCTAACCCGTTTGCTAGGGTCAAACTAAATTAAATTGGTAAATTGGATGAGTCAAAATCAATTGGAACTGATTTCAATTTTAAACTACTTCGCTTTATATATAATAATTGACCATTTAAAAAAAAATGATGAAAATTGAAAATTATCAAAAAAAATTATCGAACAATAGTCAATCATATAGTGGGATCAATTCCTATAGGAATAAAATTTAGAAATGCCCAATTGACTAGGAGGGATCTTAATTTGAGTAGCTAAGATTCCCAATGCTTGGGTTCACTGTGGAGCTCCACATCTTCAACTCAGTCAAAGCCATGGAGGATCCTTATTAAAATTATAATGTTCATGGAGGATCCTTTTTAAAATTACAATGTTCATTCCTCTTGTCGGAGCTAGTCTGTTCGCCGTCCATAGTTGCGTGTGAATAGATGATGAGGTCAACTCAGGTGCAAATGCAATGTACATACAAGGGAATGTATATATTTTTGGTGGGACCTGAAAAGTGGATTTGCATGTGAAAGTAGTCGTCAGGACCCTACGAGGCTTTTGACCCATGGTGATTTTGAGTGGACCGAATATAGTCTGTTTCGTGAAAGCATAGGTTGGTTGTACCTAATGGGACTAGGGATATAAATAGGTCACCGATTCTCTGATTACCCGAAGGTTCCGGCCCGATAAAAAACGGGTCTGGATCCCTTTTTAGGCCCCGATAAGTAAATGGGTCCAGGTCCGGTTGGTTCGGACTCGTGGACCCCAGATCCGACATATTACCTCAACTTTTGAAAATTTTTTCCTAAAAATCATGTCTTTTTAATATCATTCTCTACTTAGAGCCGGACTCAAATCCAAACTCATCCCATATATGGCTCTGGTTCCAGTTCCGGAGCCAAGAAATCGGTTCTGAAACGGTTTTGGTTCCAGATCCAGTTTCACCTTCTCCTTAACGGTTCCGGTTCTGAGCCCACCATAGACCTGGACCGAAACCGACCCGTTTACAACCCTAAATGGGACCTTCAACGCCCACCCAATGTACAAATAAATTTACCCAATATTACATTGAACCCTTTAATGCTATTGAAACTCCGGAATTACCCAAGAAAATGTACTATCCCTCCACTAGACTAAATGCTAAAAAAGATCAATTCTTCTACTGAGAAAAAAATCACCAAATTTTCCCTAACTTTACCGAAAATAAAATCCAAACCAGGATTCCACGGCTGTTTTGATGCTATCTTTAGAATTTTCTAGTTAATATTTTCCTTTGAAACTTCAAGATTTTCCTGCTTGGATGGCCGCCAGTAGAAACAGTAGGTATTTGCTGAGCCCAGTTCTTATCCATATCCTCCTCCTACCCTGGCCCAACTTTTAGTCAGAAAACCCCCCAATGATATCTGATCATACCGGTTTGACCAAAACTGGTGTTTCCTAGGGTTCAGTCCTACCAGAACCCATTAAATGGTGAGAAGTTGGTCCTATCCCTGAAAAATTAGTCCCATCAGTGAGATTTATGATGGCTTAGAAGTGCATGGGTTTGCAGTAAGATTTACCACCCCTAAATTACATCCTCAATAACCTAGCTACCAACAGGACCAAACCCAAAAAACAATCCATGCCCTAACAAACCAATTAACAATCGGGTACAGGGATAGGGTCCACGGACCCATAGCCAACTAATGATTGGGGTGGATATGGATTGACATGAATTTAAACTTGAATACGGTTATATATTATATAGAATTTAACAGTAGGTGCTAATTTTAGGAACAGTAAATTACCACCAACCCAAATAAGGCATTCATTAGACTTGTGAGACTCCAATTAATCATGTAAATTTTGGCAGCTGTCTTTCTTTACCTAATATTTGTACAATTAGAAGAGCTCAAGTCCCACCCTAAGTGCCCGGTGTGCGGAGTGTGAGCGGGAGCAGGAGCGGCGAAACGTTAAATTTTATAATAATTATATCTCTAAAGCGCTTATACAACATAGTGTTTGTGGATTTATAAACAATTAACTAATGAGCACAAATATATCTTATCTATATATTCAAGTATCAAAAATAGAGAAACAAAAAACTAATTTTGCAATTTGATTACATAAAATAGACAATAACTAATAAGTCAAAAGAATTTTCTTTATTCTAAAGATAAATATCAAGCTTACATAAAAAGAAAATGCACAAAAAAATAAAATTTTACACGGTTTGCTCCATATTTGGTCAAATCCCGCTCCTAGGATGGTCGAACCATGCTTTGAAAATAGTCGAACCGCACTCTGTAGACTGATCTGCTCTGAAAGTGCCGATCCGCATTTTCGGAGTGGGATTAAGAGGGCTGAGAGGATGTTCCGGACACTAAGGACTCCCACCAGCTGGTAAGGGGCATGTGTGGTTGGAAGTACCTAAGTTCGAGTCCCCGTTGTACCAAAAAATATTGCGAAATGCCCAAACCCAAATAAATTACATTCCGGGCGGGCGCAGGTTCGGCCCATCGCCAACCCGACCCGAATATGCAATCAGCCGTTACCCTATTTAGGAAAGGAATAACTTTCAAATAGGACCCACATAGCCAACCCATCAGCCCCACACAAATAAAAAAACACAACTAGTCCCCAAAACTCACAAATTCCTAAATTCATAGACAGCATGTCGGCTAAAGAGGATAAGAACTCAAGTTGGTCACACACACCGACCTCAACCGATCCACAACCAAAACCTAGAAGCAAGCGTTGTAATCGACCCGGTCAAAATCAGGTGTGAACCAAAATAAAAGTCGGCAAATCTACTACCTATATGTATATTCTCTTTCCACAAAAACCAAATCTCTCAGACGCACATATATATATACAATCAAAGAGACAATAAAAAAAAGGAGGAGGAGGAGCTAGGTTTGTACAAATCTAATCAACACCGGCTACTTATCCATATCTGTTTCGCCACCCCAAGGTGAAGAAAGAGTAAACAAAGAGCTGCTTCTATACTAAAACCAAGCAACAGCTGCTCTTGAAGGCGGCCTTTCTTGAATGTTTGAATTCCAAGCTTCCTTAAATAGAAGTTAGTTTTCGTGGAAATTCGAAGGTTGTTTGCTTTGAACCGGGTTCTTTTCCAGTTCTAGGATAGTTTTACATGTGCATGAAGGTGGCGAGCCAACGCGAATCCGCCGGTTTTTTGAGACACCCATATGGTGGGGAAGCCGGAGAAGAAGAAGACGAGGGGGCAGCGACACCGGTGACGATGATGATGCCATTTGCAGGTTATAGTAGGACGAGGGAGATGTCGGCGATGGTTTCGGCTCTTCGGCGTGTTGTTGCCGGAGAGGGGCCGTCCACAATGATGGGTACCACTACCACAGGAGGGGAGTGTGGTGGCTCTGCTTCTTCGCCTTCTTCTTCCTTCTCTTCTTCTTCTTGGGGTGGAGGTGGTGGCAGTAGTCGTAGTGGTCAGAAGAGGGCAAGAGAAGAAGAGACAGCAGGGCAGCTACAAGAGTCCGTTTCGAGGTTTTATTCAGGAGGTTATGGAGACTTCCAAACAAATCAAAGAGACTCATCAACTCAAGGCAAGTCCAGCAGAATCCAATAACTATATTTATGCATTTGTTATGCTTCATTTATTATGACATTAGGAGTTTTTACCAAATAGGGTTTGTAGATAGAGAGAGAGGTTCTCCTTTCCATCTTTTTCCTTCTTCAAAATGTTTTCATTGAAGATATCTTAGCATGCAAACACTTCAGCACTTTCTGCCATTAACATTTAAATGGAAGAGGTCTTTATCTATTAGAGATGTAAGTATAGAACCATATTATGTTTTAGTTGTTGTTATTATTATTATTTATGCATTTAAGACATTTGAATAGGTTCTCTTGCGTTAGTCCTTCAAGACTCGAAGAACTCATGTATCAAGCATTACTTTTGGTGCAACTCCTATTTGAATGCTTATATCTAGAACACAAGGAGCAAGTGATTTATCTCCATTCAATGGAGGAGTCTAACCCTTACACTATAACTTACTTCACAATAGCTATTATTATTACAATTTTTTTAATTAACTCCCATTTTAATGTTTGTGTACAAAATATGTACCAGAGAGCAGTAGGTTTTATTAATAATAATAATAATTATTATTATTATTATTATTTTATCTTTCATTATCATCATTATCATTATTATTTCTATTTTGCTTCGTGATCACCATGCAGCTGCAGTATTGTTGTTGCTTCTGTTGTTGTTATTATTATTAGAATTTTATACTAATCATGCTAAAAGATCAAAACAGCTCATATAAACATCTCTCTCTCTCTCTCTCTCTCTCTCTCTCTCTCTTTCTAATACTAATCATGCTAAAAGATCAAAACAGCTCATATAAACATCTTTCTCTCTCTCTCTCTCTCTCTCATTTGACATTAATTACATAGCACACAAACATGCATCAAATTTCAAGTATTAACAATATTACTGTCCTTTATCTTCCATATGCAGTGCCAGTAGCAGAAGAAGGCCGCAGCATTTTAACTACAAGCCCTGCTAAAGTTACAACTGCACCAAGAAGAGAAGATTGCTCGTCCACCCACGTAGGAGAAGAGAGGAAGAGAAGATACAGAGGAGTGAGACAAAGGCCATGGGGGAAATGGGCAGCTGAGATCAGAGACCCACACAAAGCCGCAAGAGTCTGGCTTGGGACGTTCGAAACTGCAGAAGCAGCAGCTCGAGCTTATGACGAAGCTGCTCTGCGTTTCAGAGGAAACAGAGCCAAGCTCAACTTCCCGGAGAATGTCAGAATCCGGCCACCATTGCAGGTTTCACCGGAGACACATTTTACAGTAGCACCCGTCCCTCCTCCGGCGACCCTTTTGCCCGCTTCCCAGATGGCCCACCCGTTCCTTCAATCTCAACCACAAACGCAACAAAGCTCTGATCTCTGGAGAGACTATGCCCAGTATTCGCATCTCCTGCAAAGCACCGTAGATTTTCAGAGAGACCAACCCACGAGCCTTTTAGATCAGCTCTTTTTATCTTCTTCCTCCTCTTCTTCTTCTTCTCCTTCTCCTTTTACTTCTTTTGCTTCTGCTTCTGCTTCTGCTTCTTCTTCTTATCCTTCCCCTTCTCCTTTTCCTCTGTTTTATTCGACAGACACAACGACGGATCACCAAACGGGATGTTATTTCAGGCCACCGGAGAATCGTGGTCCTGCAGGTGGATCTGATACTCTTCCACCTTCATGGACGGATTCCGGCCATTTCCCACCTTCGTCTTCCAGTTGAACACGTTTCTTTTCTTGGGTTTTTTAAAAAAAAAAATAAAATCTCTTCTTTTTTTTTAATAATTTTACCCATCTATATCTAGATTTCTTGATTTTGACATATACAAAACAAACAAACTACGAATTTTTGTGCGGATTATATGTCATACGAGAGATTGACTTCATCATTACATCCTGTATTGTAATTTGTCTATGATTCATGCAGATTAATAAAGTTGTTTACTTAACTTTGTCTTCTTATTACTATTATAATCTATGGTTGCTCTCAAGTTGGGTGAGGACATGACATGCATTTCATCTCTTTTTGCTTGAAAGAGATGTTCTACTGAGTTCTGGAGATAAATTATATTATTTAAGTCGATTTAAAGTATGGTTTTCTACCTGTTTGGGTATGATTAATCAAGGTAGGTCCTGAGTCCTAACTCCTGACAAAGGAAAATTCTGAAGTTTGGTGGTATTTCACCAGAAACTGGTAGGTGTGGACTCAGGACTGGATTATGGAATTAACACCTGTACATACCGATTGCCTCTCAGGGGAAGATCCGAGCCATACCATTTAGACATTGAACGGTTTTTAAACTGATTTATGGAGTGGAAGAGAATGGTTTCATTCATTTCATAAGCAGAAGTCATGTCTCTGTTTTGGGCCCGGGCATACGTGAAACCGTGTATTTTAAAAACTACTTGGTTTGACTGCTGACAAAAGTTGATGCTACCCATTCCTCAAACTAGCCGTCGCTATTATGACTTTGACTACTTTGACTCGATTTTTTTAGCCGGGTTTAGGTAGGAAGGCCTTTATACTTCTTTGGAGAATTTTAACTTCTCAATTCCACAGCAAGGTCTCTATATTGACATATATTTCACATCTAATGGATGGGCCCAACTTTCAAAAGAGCTTGTGAAATAATTTGGATGAGAAGAGAGACTTATTTTGAGCAGGTTAAGCTTTTAACAAGAGTATCTTATTAAGAAGTCTCATGAGCTGCGAGCATGAGAAAAGTAGTAAGATTTCAACAAAGAAATTCATAGGCAAATGAACCCCTTTCCATATTATTAGATTGGCCCCAATAATATTGTTTCTCAATAGAAGAAGTCATCGTAAAATGAGCTTCAATAGAGAATTATTAAGGAGGTGAAAGGTAATGGATATACAGAGGAGATAATGGGCTTTGACGTTATGGAATATTAGTTACAAGAATGATGTTTGGGTAATTATTTTCCATCTCCTATAAGATTGTTTTTCATTAAAACAGAGTTATTTTATTGTCATTTTTTTTTTTTTTACATTTAACTGTCTTTGTAATTTATAGCCACTTTTATAAATTTAGGTTTTAGAATTCCTAAAAACTCAATTATATGAAACAATGTGGATCTTTATGAAAGAACTTACGCTACAAACAATACATAGGCGAATATAGGCCACAAATGAGCCCAAAATATAATAATAATGAATAAGATTAAAAGAAAAGAAGAAAAAGGTAGAAGTTATGGCGGTGAGGTCATAGTTAAACCCATCTTTTACCAGCAACTGGTGGAATCAGGGTGGAGCACGGGTTGGCCATGCCCCCCACCCCAAAAAAAAATATATATATATCTTAATACCCATTATATTTTTAGAAATCCTTATGTATATATGCCCCCAAATATTTTTTATCTTTATACAATGAACCCTAAGCAAGGGCAGACCCAGGAAATTTAACTTGGAAGTCTTTATGTAAAAGAGATATTGGAGGAAGGGACAAATGTGTAAAAAAAAGACATTAATTATCAAGTTTTGTAGGGGGCTCTTAGAAAAAAATTTAACTTTTTTTCAACCATGCAGGGGGCTTCAACCCCCAAACCCATGAACCAGGGTCAAGGGAAATTTTTTGGTTATACCCCTATAATACATGAGGTTCATGTCCACAATCCAAGCCTATAAGACTGTTTTAATCCCACCTTTGATTATTGAAGCACTTTTCCTACTCATGCTATCTGAACCAGGATCTAGCATCGTGCTCATTTTTATATATATTTTTTTCTAATAGAGGGTGTCTCAGTTTTTTAGGCCGAAATAATTCCTACGGGCTCAAAGGAGCCAGTTAGTTCCCTTGTGGCACCGGTGACTATTTTTGCGGTCATGAAACCTATATCAACTTTTGGATTGAATCTAAAAAAAATGAAAATATATTGCTTGTTAAATCAAAAGGTATCTAAGGACAGATGTTTAGCATAATCCTCATCCATAATTCAAACCTTTACATTAAAAAAAGGCCAAAACGAAAACAAAAAAAAAAAAAAAACGTTTACATCTAAGGAGGAGAAAATTTTTATTTTATTTTATTTTTATTAACCTTATCTGTGGCTTTCCACATCAGGCTCGAGTGCGGAAATCATTATTTAAGTAGTTGGGACAACTTTTTGGTTTACTTATAAGGAAAGACAGCTTTACATAACGTGGAAAACATAGACTACACGTGGCGTCTGAATCCAGTTACTTTACTAAAAGTAGGCAGCGGCGGGGGCCACGTGTGGCAAATAAAGCATGAGCTACGAGAAGCTCCCGACACGTCACGGTCCGATGTGTGCATTATTTGAACGTGCGCATTTCCACCTGGTCTCGCCGACCATAGAGTGGGCTGGCAGTAGGTGAAGCTGATCCACCAAACAGCCAAGAATGTAAGTCCTTGTTGTGGCAATGTCCGAACCCCACATGGGTCTATTTGTCTTGCATGTGGAACTCGCGATGAAGTTAACTTACTCAAGGATTATTAAAGGAATGAGGATGAGGATGTAAAGTGATAATTAAGGGTGCTTTCCGTAAACACCGTGGAAGAGGAAATTAGGTTTTGCGGATTTGCAATTTCCACCGCTTCATATAGGAATTTTGGATTCTCTGTATCGCGGAAATCAAGAACATTTAAACACTTTTTTTCATTGATTCCTCACTGCACCAAACATCAACAATAAAGGCAGCCGGATCTTCTCCTTCCCTTCCGCAGCAAACCTCTTTGCAAAAACACTTGTTAAATAATACAAGGTAAGGAGATGGATGAGAGCTTGACTTTCCTAGAAATCGAATTGATAGATGAGAAGTTTGAATTTCTTAGGAATTGAATTATTGAAATGATGGCTAAGTATATATCATCTTCAATCTTCTCTTGATTCAATATTTATTAAAGAAGAATTTATTTGATGATTATTTTTGGATATTCACTTTTGATTCTTCTTTCTCAACTACTTATGAAGATGCAAACTTGTAGTTAAGTCAATGCTACAAATTATTAGATGGTACGGATTGTGGTATTTTCTCCAATAATATCTTGATGGTTTTGAAAGAATACCAAAAATTTGATTATGATAATGGAATGAAGTTAGAATTATGGGAATTTAAAAACATAATTATAATGGTAGTTTGTTTTATTTTATATCAATTTTTTTTTGTTTTCTATTGCTTAAAACTTAAATTGTGGGCAACAACATCTTAAAAAAACCTCCCTTTGATTCGCTGAAAATTTAAAGAAAGCGAGCTATTTGCAGTTTTTACTTCAATCTCAACAAATACATATAGACAGGAGAATGACTTGCACATAGATGTTTGAAAGTGCATTGAGAGACCATTCTCTTTTTTTAATTTTACATGGGTTCTACTCGTCTTACCTTCTGAATCCAGGTCATTTAGAATAAAAAAATTTAGATAAGCCCCCTCATCAGGCTTAGGAGATCAAACACAAAAGAATATAAAATACAAAATTGAAATAAAGAAAAGAGACTTCTACCGATGGCCGATGATCTTCGACTTGACTGGAGAAGAATGACCAAGCATCCCAAAGAAGACCTTTAATGTGTCATTCTTTAAGCATGTGTCCCTCAGTCAACCTTTGCAATCTATTATCGGTTTTCCTGAATAAGACATGAAAATCCAGGGGAGTTCACCAACATGAAAATAGCTGGTGAAGTGACATTTCAATCTGCCCTGCACCACTGCCTGCCCAGGACTCCCGCCCAACCCCTCGCCCAACACTCCCACCATTACAATAAAAATCATTTTTCGCGACGCAAATATTTGTCGCAGAAAATCACAAAATCGTCGTCCAATATATTCTACGACAATACCAATTTTGTCGCCAGTTCATTGGCTATTAGGCACCAGTGAATATTTTTGCCAACGATCACAACTAATCGTCACCAAATGATATCAAATTGTGACAAAGAATAATATCGGCAAAAAGGATAGTTTTTGTAGCCAAATATTTATAATTCATCACAAAAAAAAAATGGATAAAAAATGGTGAAAAGGAATTTGGCGACAAAATGAAATCGTCACTGAATTATATCTTTTACCGAAAAAATTATATTGTTACTAAATAGTGTATGAATTGCCATGAGTTATAATAAGTAACGAATTAGTTTTGTCGTGCATAGTTTGTAGACATTAGGCGACCACGTTAATTCGTCGCCCAATATTTAACCTTACCACAAATTCTCTTAGGCAACAAATTAGATACGTCGGGGATAATATGCGAAGATATATTTATTCTTATTAGGCGAAAAATAAAATTCATTGCTAAAAATAATAGATTTATTTTATAAATTACTGCCTGCCACCTCAAAAACCTCCTTTACTCTGAATATAATAAAACCTTCCCATTCAACTAAAATAAAATGTACAATAAAACCTTCACATTCAACAAAAATAAAATGTACAATAAAACATGCCCATTCAACTCAGATAAAATGTACAATAAAACCTACCCATTCAACTCAAATAAAATATACAATAAAACATGCTCATTCAACTGAAATAAAATGTACAATAAAGTCTGCTCATTTAACTAATAAAAAATGTACAAAACCTACTCCTTCAACATATTAGAAAACATATAACTATTAAATCCAACCCACAAGTTTAGCCACGTCATCGTTACTAATTCAAGTAAAAATGTAACATCCAAAATAGTGTAAGTACAATATTCTTATGAAAAACTAAAAGATCTTCAAGCAATTGACCTCTATTACATTGATCTCCAGTCCTAATCTGTTATACAAAAAAAAAAAAAAAAAAAATGGTTAGGAATTAAACATGGGAATCAAAAGCAAAGTAAGTGAGACAAAATAAAAGCCTGTGAAAATATTAGAGGTGATTAATGTCACAACTGTTCAACTTGCCACTAGGGGTGATTAATGTCCTTTTAAGGCCAAATGACTCTGGTGACAATGAACCTGGACTCATTCCCCTGTGAATGTAACATTGAGGAACTGAGAAACAATTGACTTCCACTTTTGCAGTTTCTTCAAGTATATTTAGTATGATGGCAGGGACATTGACTTTCAAAGGAAACACCTACTTTGAGCACTACTCTCACTGTTGTTGTGCCAGCTAGTGAAGGCTTTTCCTTGATGATTATCCAAAACATAAGAAAGTCATCCCCCTCACCCTTAAATCCCCAAACTTAACTGGCTATATATCGCGCAAATTTACTGCAATGAAATCAAATGGTAACTACCAAACCATCAATAGTTATGTGGGAAAGCAACTTACTCTCACAATACCTACCACAGATGGATTACTCATGACTCGCGTTGTTAGTATTCCACCTGGTGGGTTGGGTTGGGCTTCTGTGGCCATAAGCTTATTATTGGTGAGAAATTTTCACTTATTACTGGTGAAAAAACTTCACAGATGGAATGGGGAACATTTGGAATATCTCCCTTCCATGACTATCATCAATGCATACTAAGAAAAGAATCCTTATACCATTAAAAATATCTCCCTTCCATAACAACCATTAGTTTGTGCAAAGAAAAGAACCCTTATACTTCAAAACTCAAATATAAAGCTGCTTGGAATTCCAAAAGCCAGTGTGCATATGGTATATTTAAAGACAGCATGATTACAAATACAATTGCCAATTTCACTAATAGCAGCTAAATGATTTAAAAAAGTGGAGTAAATACCAATCTTATTCAGCATTAAGAACATTACCCATTGCTTGTTCGTAGTAGCGGAATGTTGCTTATCATAATTCATAAAGCAAAGTTGTTTCCGATATGTGACCAGACCATAGTTCTCCATTGCCCCAGTACAAAATCAGGGATTGCAATCAAATCCAGTTTAGGTAGTGGATATGGAGTAGAAAAGTAACTGCATGGCTTAAAAAATGACTTAGTTTGTGGATATCAAGGACATCAACCCAGCACTATAAACAACAACCACCCAACAACATTAGTTTCCATTTAGGTTGATACAAGAAATTGAGTAAAATGTAAATTATGATTTACCAACAGCTGTGATGGGTGTGTCATCTGATTTTTTTTCAATGATTCTAGTTTTTGCTCCTCTATATGAGTGCCTTTGCCACACACAGACCTTAGTGTTAGGATTAAGAAGCCTACACTGTTTGCGTATTCTTTTTGGGATTTTTTTTATATCTCCCGTGCTGTCACCTTTTCTTCCTTCCTTTTGGACTAACATTTCTATTTGCTGCTCTAATTTGCCTTTGTCTCCAAGATTATATTGCCAGTTGCCAAGCACCTAGAGAAGGAAAATGGCAGCGGAAAATTGCCCTGTATCTCCAGTGTGGTAGTACAATTTCGAACCTACAACCTCCGAGTGCAAACCGTGGTCCTAGGTCAACTAAGCTATCCCTTGAGGTTAGTGTAGAGGTTCAAAAGTACTGTAATAACGCATTTTTACTTTCTACCACATAATTATAAACTTTGATGAGAAAAACATTAGCAATGCTTTCAGGTCTATACAAGCTTAATGCCCCAAAGATCTATAGTGGTCATGGAGAACTCAAAGGAAAGGCACATGTGTCAAAAGATAGGGCAAATAGAATACCAAATGAAACATGCTTAATAAAAATAACATAATAAAATGTTGAATGCTAAAACTCCCAAACCACAAATCACTCAAAAGAATTAATCCAAAATCCTCCAAATCTAAGAGCACACCCAAACTACTTACAAATTATGAGACTTCAAAACCACCCTAGAAGTAAGCTCTTCAATTTCAATTTCAATTATGAACTCCTTCTCCCAGTCCCAAACAATAAGGATGTACATTGGTACGTACGTAATATCCTGGGATTCCATGAAATCCCTTTCAACATTGGCACGTAAAATAAAAACTATAGCAACATTTAATCCATCGATAAACCCATGTCAACCAAAGGAATGAAGGAAAAAAAAAATACATGAGTTTTCAATATTCCATACATGAATCCCACCAAACAAAGAAATTCAAAATGAAAACATGTTCACTTAGAATCCTACCAAAACAAAGTGATTCAAAATAAAAACACATTCGCTTAATTCACCGAGAAACTTCTTTTTAGAAGAGCGAGGTCATATTGAGATCATGTGTGAGGCACGGGTCAGAGAGGAATTTCTAAGGCCTCGTTTGGTACCTCTTCTCTTATTCTAAGAGAGCCATCTAAAATGTGGCCATTAAAAAAAAAAAAAGAGGCTAAAGCTTGTTATAAGATATGGATATTGGGTGGATGCCCACTTAAGATGAGTTAAAGTTAAATTTAGGGTTCCTCTCTTATGAGATTACTTTGCCTATAAATGGGTTTCTCCCTATTGTATGAAAACACAATTAATGAGATAATAGCAAAAGCTCTCCCTCCTCCCTCTAATCTTCTTTCTCTTGTCTCCTATTTATATCACGTTATCAGCACGATTATAATGCTGCCAGGATGATAAGTGTGCCAACTATGAATGCACCTGCCAAGATTAATGTCCCTATAGGACGAAGTTAAAATACGGCAGCAAAAGAATCTGCGATACGCCAGAAGCGTAGCAGACCTCTAGGTTCAAAGGATTTAGCTCCTCGAAAAAGAAGAAATGAGCAATCATCATCATATCCTCTAGAAGAGGTGTTGAGTCCATGAATTTGCACATTTACATATCATTTTAAGATGAATTAGGGGTTTAATTAGGTGAATTGCATCATTATTTATCTAATTCCTTCATTTTATGCATTTTCACCTAGGATCCTGAATTTTCATACTTTTCATACATTTTCTGCATTAACTTATAATGTTTGTAAATTTTCTTTGAAGAGTTCCAGTTGGAGTAGAACTCTATCCAAGATGGGTCCCGCCTCAATATGGGCTCTTCAGTATTTGATGTGTTGAATTGGAATGTGCAGAAAATGATAATTGTAGGCCTCTGTCATGGAACCCACTTTCAAGCACACATTGTCATCCTTGGCCTGCATTGCTAAATTGAAGTAAATTGAAGAATTCATCATGTGGACCCCACACACAAGCCATATGCAAATTAATCAAAGGAGAGGTCCACTCATCATGTCAGTGGAAGAGTTCTAACTACAGTATTAGACTTCTCATAGGCCGCCCACTGTTCAAGCAGATGAAATATCCCACATGACAGGGTCCACAGTAGTTGCAACTTTGAAATTATTGATGGATAATTCAAAGAGTACAATTCTGATTGGAATAAAAGAAGAAGAATTTGAATAATCCACATCTGATGTCATTTCAAAAATGAAAGTTGTGCAGAGAGAATCCATTACAAATCAAATTCTAGAAGTTAATCCCGTTTTTCTCAGGACAACTCATCTTCAAATGGTCATAACTTTCAATCCGACCGTCGGATCGATGAAATTTACCTACCATTAAAAAGCTTATTCAGAGTAGATATCCGTGGAGCCAAAGAACGTGCAAATCAGAGCTATATTGACAAAGATATGGGCCTAGAGATTTTCATATTCATTTTTAGACGGGATTGCAATTAAATCCACACCGTTGATACTCAATTGCTGCACATCCTTTGTGGGACCCCATCTGA
Organism: Camphora micrantha; assembly: GCA_003546025.1. Lineage (NCBI taxonomy): Eukaryota > Viridiplantae > Streptophyta > Magnoliopsida > Laurales > Lauraceae > Camphora > Camphora micrantha. The sequence continues at coordinate 40,713,614 of QPKB01000005.1, forward strand.
AGATTAGCCAAGCCACTCAGAGGTTTCCAAAAGCTTCCACCTCATTCAAATTCAAAAAGGATAAGAGATGTACCTTATCAATAAAGATAAATCAAATTTGAAGAGAAGGTGTCCAGATTCAATGTATCTGATAGATAACCGGAGAAATAAAAGGAACCAAAGAGTAGCATAGGAGACAACTCTCCCTTCCCTTGGACGTCCATAACTCTCTCTCTCTCCTCTCTCTCTTCTTTGAATAATTAATAGAATTTAAGAGTTATTTTTGGGTATTCTGGAGCCCTGTTCCAGAAATTAGGAATTTTAGAAGAGAGATTTTTGAGAGACCATTGTACAAGGAGATGCTATCAATGAAATTACTTATGGAGTTCTTTTCAATGGCTGGCTAGATTTCTGGATTGGAGCATACAGATGAAGCTAAGTAGATTTTTAATTTAATTTATGTGATTTTTCTATTATTTTTTGTCTCTTTCAAAATGCATGCTCTATTAGAATAATAGATCTGTCTTCATGCCTTAAGCAGCCTCTGTTTTGATTTCTAATGAAAATAATTTGATGATTTATACTTATTTTGATAGATTGTGCTTAGGGCTGTGATCCTTTGATAATTTATGCTTAATTTGATGAGTCATGCTTATGATTTTTCTTCTTTTATGAGGTGAAGGAGGTCTTGGGTTGTGACCTTATTCTTAAAAATTGATTTTTGCAAAAGACAAATCTTCCGGATCCAAAACATTGATTTGTTTAAGATCTGAGTTATTTTTGGGACAAATACCAGAATAATTGCATGGATGGATTAATTATCTTACTTAGTGGATTTTGGATGCTCTGATCTGTTTTACATATTTAATTAGTTTGTGTTTCTGAATTTTTTCTAATTTCTTTTCTTGGATCTCAATTACTTATTAATCTTTGATAAAAAAATAAATCAGATTTTGAATTTTTAACTTAGTAGTGCTTCTTGTGGGATTCGACCTGTACTTGCCACTATCTCAAAAAGACAACTGTGCACTTGCAGTATTAAAAGATTGAATTTAAATTCACATCAAGAGGCATGTAATGCTCCTGAAAAGGTTCCTCCTAAAGAGGTTATGGCAAAGTCCGTTCTCTCTAGAGTAATGGAAGTCCCTGGTGAGACTTTGAAAGCCCCTGAAGAGGCACCGGTACCAGAAAATGAAGAGATCTCTATATTTCATAATTATTCAAAAGAGAGATGAAATAGAAATGAGATTATCATCGATGACGCATTTGCATATGCGGTAGCTACACAAATATCAAAGAAAAATGATGATGATTATTGGGACACAGAACCACGTTCTATAAATGAATGTCGACAAAGAAAGGATTGGCCACAATGGAAAAGTGCCATCAAAATAGAGTTAGAGTCACTCAACAAACGTGGTGTGTTCGGACGTATAGTACAAACCCCAAAAGATGTTAACCATGTATGTTACAAGTGGGTGTTTGTAAGAAAAATGAATGAGCTGAATGAAATTACTAGATACAAGGTACGATTAGTGGCACAAGGGTTCCTGCAGAAACCTGAGATTGATTATGAGGAAACATACTCCCCCGTTATGGATATAACAACATTAAGATATTTGATAAGTTTAACAGTTTCTCAAAATCTAGAAATGAGACTTATGGATGTTGTAACTGCTTACTTATATGGGGATTTAGACACAGAAATTCACATGAAAATCCCAGAAGGATTTCCTTTGCCTGAAGCAAAACCAAGGAGTACGTACTCAATCCAATTAAGGCGATCATTGTACGGCCTGAAGCAATCCGGAAGAATGTAGTACAATCGTCTTAGTGAATACTTGTCTAAAAGGGGGTATGAAAACGATCCCATTTGCCTGTGTCTATTTATAAAGAAGTTCTTGAAGGGATTTTCAATATTAACAGTTTATGTGAATGATATAAATTTGATAAGGACTCTAGAAGAGCTCGAAGAAACTGCTAATTATTTAAATAAAGAATTTGAAATGAAGGACCTTGGAAAAACGAGATTCTGTCTCGGATTGCAAATCGAGAGAAATTCTAATGGAATGTTGGTCCATCAATCTAATTATATCAAGAAGGTTTTAAAACGATTTGGTATGGACAAGGCACACTTATTAAGTACCCCCAAAGTTGTCCGGTCTCTTGATATAAAGAAAGATCCATACCGTCTTATCGAGGAAAATGAAAATGTATTGGGCCCCGAAGTACCATACTTAAGTGCTATTGGAGCCTTGATGTACTTGGCACAATGCACTAGACCAGATATTGTATTTTTTTTGTGAATCTACTTGCCTGGTATAGCTCCACACTAACTCAAAGGCACTGGATTGGTATTAAACACATCTTCTGATATCTGCGTGGAACAACTGATTTAGGAATATTTTATTCTTACGATCATAAAGATTCCAATTTTATAGGATATGCAGATTCAGGTTATCTCTCTGATCCTCATAAGGGTCGATCACCGACAGGTTGTGTGTTTCTAAATTGTAATGCCGTCATTTCTTGGCGTTCTACTAAACAGACTTTGGTAGTTACTTCCTCTAACCATGCTGAGATTTTGGCTCTTTATGAAGCCAGTAGGGAATGTGTATGGCTAAAATCTTTGATTCAACATGTCCGTAGTTCTCGTCAATTACCTTCTATTGCAGGTATCTCAAATATTATCTATGAAGATAATGAAGCGTGCATAAGATAAATTCGAGAAGGTTTCATTAAAGGAGACAAGACTAAGCATATAGCACCGAAGTTCTTTTTCACTCATGAATTTCAAAAGAACAATGAAATTGAAGTCAAGCAAGTTCATTCAAGTACCAATCTGACTGACTTGTTTACCAAATCTTTGCCAAAATCAGTATTCCAGAAGTTTATATATGAGATTGGCATGCGCATAGTTCATAATCAAACTATGCAAATGGTTATTATCATCAGGGGGAGTGGTTTATCAGGGAGCATCCTGAAGTATGTTACCCATGGACATTTGTGCGCTGTGCCTTTTTTCCTTCTCTAGGTTTTATCCCATTGAGTTTTCCTAGTTAAGGTTTTAATAAGGCAGCATTATGCACGTCCAACACCAGTTCAATGATTTTGAAGAATGTTGTACTCTTTTTCCCTTCGCTTTGGTTTTTTTCCATTGGGTTTTCCTTAGTAAGGTTTTTAAGTGATGAGTCCTGAAAAGCGTACATTTTCATACACATTTTGGACCATTTTAAGGGCTTATTGATATTAATGAGCTTTATTTAGTGTCAAATCATGTTTTTATGCATTTAGGGTCCATTGTAGTGTATTCATGCATAATTTGCTAAAAAATCACACTTTTTGCATAAATTCATGAAACCTGCCATTTTTTTATATTTATTTTTAGAAAGTAAGTTATTTTGGCTGCATCAAGTAAGATCTCATGCATCGTCTATTTAAATTCCTTACATAGAATTATTCTTGAATCCATTTGTTTTAATTTGTATAGGAGAAATCAAGAATGAGACTCACATTGGTGAAATTTGAGAGAGATCAAAGGTAGGACATCTTTCATGGTGGACCCACATACCTTGGTATTTTTGAAAAATTTTGAAGAGTCAACAATGAAAAGCTAGATTTATGATTTCAAGATCAAGAAATGAAACTTCAGATTTGGTAAGATCTAATTCTTACTAAGTTTGAAAACTCAAAAATCAAAAAAGAAATTCAAAAAAGGAAATTGTACTAAAATAGTTGACTAGTCAATCAAAGAAACTTGGAAGCGAACCGAAGATGGAAGGGGGATCAAGAAACAAAAAAAGAAAGATCCAAAGACCCATTTGGATGTCCACATGGGTCTCACACACACCATTGCACAACTAACATTCCATATGTGCGCAATTATTTTCGGATTTTTCAGGGGCAACAAGATTAAAATGCACATAACTCTTAATCCAGCCATCGGATTAGTTCAATCCATACACCGTTGGAAAGCTCTTTTCGAGTAGATATCTTTAAAACCCAAGATTATGTCAATCGGAACTAAAACGAGGAAGATATGGCCTCCGGAATTTGGTGCTATAATTTCTATTCGGGATTGCAATTTTTGCACATGGAAAGCACCAAAAATCTCTCACTTACCTTGCTATTTCTTTGAAGACTTGTTGGCCAAGGAAGGGACTTCCCAGCAAAGAAGATTGTATGCTACAAACTTAGAACAAATAAGAAAATAAAGAGAGCAAAAATCTATAAATCGAGGCATAAGCATCCCTCTCCTCTGATGGGAAGATAGACCAATTATCTCTAGAATTACTACTACACTCCATCTTATTCCTCTCTTTTTCTCTCCATTGAAGTCCTCAAGGAGATTTGCCCCGGAAATCACACTACACCCTTTTTACCAAAAGTTTAACTATCATGTTTTTACCAAAAGTCTCTTTTCTTTTATAACATAAACCATGGTAAAGTATAGTAAAGTAAAGTCAATAAAAAAAATACTTTATAACTCTCTCCTACTTTGCTTTACAACATATTTCATCTGACCTTACTTTAAAACTACGATAAATATGATAAAGTAAAGTAAAAAAAAGAAGAAATTACTTTACCATTCCTTCCTACTTTACTTCACCATATACTTTATCCCTCCTTTACTTTACCCCACAATTACCGTCCTGTGACACTTACTTTTACTTTACTTTATCATATATGTAAACAAACACATCATGACAGATTTGGTGAACTAAAGTCTTTACTTTACTCTACCACTTTGTAATCGTCATGTTGAAATATTCTTATTTTTTAGAAAATTTTCTATTGGGAGAGCTGCAGAAGAAAATATTGAACTTTTTGAAAGAAAATAATCTATTCTTCAAAAAAAATTTGGTTAACAAACGTAAAAAAAAATTTTTATTTAAAAAATAAAAAAATATATTCTATAAAATATTAATTTTTCTATGTTTGTTTCGCCCGTCCAAACACGCATGTGAGTTGACTGGATTGGTAAGAGGTGTGCCACCTTAATTTGGAAGCAAAGGAAGCATCTTTTTGGAATTATCTCTTCCTGGAAATACCAAATATCTTTCATGACACGATGAGGATGGTTATTGCTGGTGGGCCATTCATGGTGGGGCCTATTAAATGAATGTGCCACAGCACAACCTTGTCAATGTATCAATCATCGCCACTATCAAAGGTCCTCCAAATTGTAGCCGGTCTTCCTCTGCTGCCTTTCCCCAGAAAGAGAGGGCATTGAAGTGGGTGCAGAGTCGACGCCCTATGGACCAATCAAAACTTGAAAAAAGTAACATGTTATTTTAGTGGTGCACAAGTGGCATCACACAAACCGACAATCATAGAGGTTCAGAACGGCATGGCCCACCCCAATGAACGTACAAGGACAGTGACATTTTCAACATTATCCAATTCCGGAAAAGTGCCCCATCCTTGACATGTATGTGCCACAGGAGTTTCTCGAATTTTATGCAATCTTTCATCTTTCATCAGGGAAGAGGATTTCAGTTTCTTACCTTTCTTACCTTTCTATGTCTGGAAATATAATGTCGTGTAAGAGGAAGTTGGGATTTTCTCTTATATGGAAGTGCAAAGCCCATGCATCCGGTGTAATTCAAGGGTCATTCATTTTTTGGTCCTTTCAGATGGAACCACAACGGCCCCACTCCCAATATTGAAAAATTGCAATCGATCTATGGGCCTAGTCTATTTCCATGGGTGCAAAGGCGCCATGGATCCGGTGTAATTCAAAGGGTCATTTTTTTTTGGTACATTCAAATTTAGTGCCCGTGACTCCGTTTAGACATTCAGGGGTTCAATGATTTTATAATAAATTAGAAGTTCTTGAATTGTAAGACTGTCTTGCTTACTGTCTGCAAGAGCCAATGATATATTTATATGTATGTGGATAAGCATTACAAGTGATTTAGTGAGAGAATCAAGGGTTGTCACCTATATAATCTTTATAAACAATTGTCACTCTCTTTTCTATATCTTTTAGAGAGTTGATGTATTGATATATATATAAGTTACAAAAGGAGGTTTACAGATCCTGAAAGGTAGGAATACTTTGAAAAATCAAATGTTTGAAGGGTATCTCAATCTTGGGTCTTTTAAACCCACAGCATGCTTATCACAAGACGTGGTGTCTTTATCCCTTTCCATGTCAATAAAATAGACAACCATAAGAACAGGTCAAAGCATCTTATCACCAACAAATTTGGATATTCTACTTATAAGTAAATTGTTGAGTCACTCTGCGTACAACAATAAACTTTATAGCTAAAAACCCTCTTAGAACCTAAGAACTCTCGAGAGATGGAAAAACAAGAACTCTTTAGGTGATCATACTTACAAGAGATACAACATATATCAGAACTATACTTACACGTAATTGAGTTTCAGTTAATCAAGCTTAAGAGTTATACCTCATTATCCAAATTGTGCTTCCGTTAGGCAGTATTTATTTCTTTTTTCATTCCCACTAATAGCAATATTCAATAGATAGCTCAATATTAGTTTAAGAAGCATTTGATTTCAGTGGCGACTCCAGGAATTCAAGTCAGTGGGGTCAACAAAAGACTTATATATCTTTCACAAATCGAATAAATTTATTTCCCCCTTTATCAACATCTGTTATCTACTTTTGATAATTAGATAAAAATAATATAAAGTTCTCAAATAATCTATTTCCGACCATCCGACAAAAATAATATTGAATTCTCAAATAAAAAAAAACAGAAATGTCTAAACACGGAAGGTATTTAAAGGTAAGTTAGGGTAAATAAAGAGTTACTGACATGATGTCTAAAAAAGAAAATTTTCTTTAAAAAATAAAAGTTGAACCCATTATTATTTTTATTTTTTTGTTTAGGTAAACAGATGGCCAATTAACTGAGATATTGAGTGGGGTCAAAAACTTCCCATAAATTTAATTCATGAAAGAAATTCTTTTTATTTTTAATATTTTCCTAGATCTCAGTTTGGTCAATTGACCCCACTGGAATTAATGTAGAGCCGCCCATGGTTGATTTTGTAGTTAGATATGACTCCAATTAATTCAAACTTATCACACAACAATATCAAGTTATATTTTAGGATATGTGTCCATTGACTTCAAACTTCATTGAGGTTGTGTCCAATGACTTCAAACTTCATTGAGGTGCAATTTGAAGCCATGAACAAACTTTGGGAAAACACAACTATAGATATTATCAATCCTTGAGATCTCAGCATCGATGAACCCAAACTTCTATAAGATGTAATATAGATTTAAATATAGTATTGTATTATTTTATTGTGCATATACCTATGACTACACATACCAGAAGTATGTGCTTTTATAAGGTTCCTTGAAATGTCTTGACTTCTTTGAAATGCCATTTACTCAAGGGGAGTTCTATTGGCACCACAGAAGTATCTCTCTAAATCGCAAAGAAAAATAATAATTTCCCAAACTACCCCTCGTCCCTTTCCCTCTCCCTCTCCCTCCACCCTCTTCCTCTCCCCCACCCCACAATCTCCGACGGGGAGGGATCCCCGGTCGACCAGCCAACGGCCTCCCTCCCCCCTCCTCTATTCTCTCCCTCTTTCTTCCTCCCTCCCCCCTCCTCTATTTTTTCTCCCTCTCTCCCTTCCTATTCTTCTCTCTCCTTCCCTCCCCCCCTCCCCCTCCCTCCCCCTCCTAACCGTCGACGGCAGCCTTGCCACTCGATCTCCCTCCTCGTTGACGGCTGGGATGGGGAGGGAGAAGAAGAGGAAGGGAGAGAGGGAGAGAAAATAGAGGAGGGAGGAGGGAGGAAGAAAGAAGGAGAGGGGGAGGGAGGTCGCCGGCCGGCCGAGGATCCCGCCGGAGACTCGGAGGGTGGGGTGGGGTGGAGGGAGAGGAAGAGGGAAAGGAGAAAGGGGGAGGGGTAGTTTAGGAAATGTATTTTTTTTTCTTTGTGGTGTGGAGAGATACTTCTGTGGTGCCAATAGAACTCCCCTTTATTCAAACCAGGCTTAAAAGTATAGTAACAATTTACCGTTGAAAAAACCATGCGCGGATTATGGAATGGTATATGTAGAATGTAATGAGGAACCAAAGTTTTAGAGAGAGAGAAAGAGAGAAGAGGCATTTATGATAGTACATCAAAATGAAAATAAAAATAAGGATTTTTCATCCATCAAAATGGAAACAAAAATAAGGCATTTACATTTGTAATGAACTAAAAAAAAAAACTCTCATCTTCCCATAAAAGGAAATGTTCACATTTCTTATACTTTTGATTTGCAATGCATATACATACAAGGGCCTGAGCCCTATAAGCAGCCATGACCAAGGATTAGAATATGCATATGATGCACAAGACTGAAAGTCTAGTGCATTTGCACAATTAGGAGAAGATTGTCGTGAGCCTAGTGATCTCCGACATGATGGTTTTCTGTAGATTTCTTATCTCCTGATTTCTTGCTATATTTCAATGGATATCAGTATCCAAATATATAGAGATCATTTTCTCCTTCATCACTGAGGAAACAATTCTATGGATTAGTGTACTATGCATGCGTGATTCTAATGAGTAGATTTAGCCCTGACTGTAAAATAATTGTTGAGGCCTATGGGCAAAGTGTGTGGGGCCTAATACAACATCTCCCATTGGACCATAGCACTGAGCCATGTCAAGGGTTCGCTATGGTCAATGGTCAACACTCTGGATTAGTGCATTACGTGTCCATGATTCTAGGGATTAGACTTGACCATGATTGTAAAATAGCCTATGGGCAAAATATGTGGGGCCCATCAAGCTCCCATTGTACATCTCCCACTTGACCAAAGAGCCTAAACCATTTTGGCTTGGCTCTATGGTCAAGCATCGATTCTCTGCATTAGTACATTATGCATGCATGATTCTCGTAATTAGATTTGATCGCGACTATAAAATAGTCATTGAGGTCTATCGGCAAAACGTGTGGTGTGGGCCTCAAAGGCTCTACATATTCAACCATTACGGGATGTGTAACAGCCAATCCAATTTAACCTTGATTAATAATAATTAATTATATTTTATTAGAATTAATTGTGTTAATTAGTAATTAAGTTATTTTTATCCTAGATAGTCTTACTTAGGCTATTGGGTTAGACCCTGGGTCATGGATAGGTAGTTTGAACCCGACTTGACTCGTTTAGGTAGAGCCAAAAGACTTTTTCATAATTTTAGATTTTCTGAATTCTCATCTTATGCATATCATCTTTGCATCATCGCGTGTATCTCTTTGGGTACATCAATTTTCGTATTGGACTTCACTCCATTTGACTCCAAATTAACCAACTTAGCAATCATTTGACATTAAATGAGACTACTTACAAAAAACTGAGTTTTTTCATAAAATGGGAAAATTCTCAGTTTAAAACCCATTTTCTCTCCATTCATTCGATCTTTTATTGAGAGAACTTCTTCTTCATCCCTTCTTCCTTCCATCTTCTCAATACTCAAGGGAAAGCATTGCATGTCAAATTGGAAAAAGGATTTATGCTCCTTCATCATCTCCTCTCTCTCTCTCTACCTCTAGAATGAATTGAAAAGGATCCTTTCATACAACTTCCTCTTGGCTGCCATAAGTGAGGATCCCAACTTTCTTTCTACAAATGGTTTGCAAATTGAGTCAAGGTGACTCAATCCCATCTCATGCATGCATTCTTGATCGACACTAGAATGCGCAACGCTTAACCGTAAGTCTACGGTGTCGTCAAGTAGTAAAGAACTAAAGAGTCCAGATCATCGATCCTATGAAAAGAGGATGGAACAAGCAATGAATCCAATTAAATAAGATATAGTTAATATAGAAAATTGAAGTGAAAAACTAAAACTAATAAACTGTGCAATGTAAACAACTAATTAACAATCTAAAATATGAAAATTTAATAATATATAAGTTAATCTAACAAATTACACTAAATTAGTGGATGGATGGTGGTGGAAATGGAAGATTTAAGGTGACGATGTGGTGTAAAATGTGTAGGAGTTTAAAACAAGTTGTGTGAAGTGTACGTAAATCTAACACTCTAGAAGTGAAAATAACAAATCAAATAAAGATTTAAGTTAACAACAATAAAAATAAGAGATTAGGTAATCCAAGATCCACTAAGCTTATAATTAATTCAAACAATGTATGTTCTAATTCAACTCTCAAATCTACAATCCAATTATCAATCTCTTGCCTAATTGGATTGGATGATATAATAATGAAGATCAAAGTAAAAAAAATCAAATGCCAAGATCTTAGATCATCATCTAGCTACCGTAACAATAAATAATCAAAATCAAGCTACAAAATATTAAAGATAAGAGCCCTAGAGCATGCTATGTGAGAGAACTTAATCCAACTACAAAGCATCAATTGAGATTATCCAAGCATCAAGTGTAGAGATAGAACATGAGAAATGAGAGGGATTAGCATAAGTAGATCTAAAATCTACTAATCAATCACATTACTTAGTTTCTTCCATTTGGCTCATTTGCTTTCACATGGATTGCGAGTTGGATGGAATATTTTATATGTAAAAAAAATAATATGCAATTGTTGGGATTTGAACCCAGAACTATTCCATACCAACCCAAACGCTAACCAATACACACCAACCAATCCTTTGTTTTAAAGAATGACTTCTTTTATCTATAAAGTCTTCTCCTCTTATTTTGAAATTTGTCAACACTTCACCAAGATTTATTCAATAAGATTTCTTCATGTAACTTCTCTATTGAAATCTCTTCTTGATGCCTTGGGACACTAGCCAGAAGGTTGAGGTAGTCGCAGGGTCCGTCTACACAAGAGAAATTACATAAAAATGCGTTATAAATAATCGAATTTATGCATGATAATCCGATAATCCGTTAATGTGATAGAATAATAAAATCTCCATGTTAAATCAAATGATATGCATATGACATGCTAATAAAACTCGAACTAATGATGAGTAAAATAAGTAATATTTAACACTCATCAATTCTTATGATGAGTTTTGCATTATCTCTAGGTTAGGGTTTGTGATTTGGGTGTATTCTTTGCTTTTGAGCAAAGAGAGGGAAAGAGGTTGGAAATTTTTGGTTCAAGGCAAGTACAAGCGTCAATAGTCAATGGATGTTGTTATCTTTGATTGAGCTATAGATTATGTTATTCTATGTAAACTGAGCCTCTTTACACTAATAGAGTTATCATTTTTAATGGGTTCTCTTGATGTGAATTAATGGTGGATGAATGAGAGTGTTGAATGGAAGAATTGGGTTGTGGAGAGCATGTAGGCTCTAATTTTATAAAGGTTTTGGCTTCTAGAAGTCTTGGAGAGTAGGAGGATGAAGAATAATGAAATTGGGATTAAAAATGACTCAAACAGTGCATTTCAAATTTTGGATGTGGGAGTTTGGTTAACTGGCGGCTAACTGCCAGTGAGCTTGGTTTCAATATGGTTCCAATAACAAAATGCAAGAAATTTTAAAAAATCATGAAAAAACAGAGTTCGGTTAACCGCCCCTCAGTGCCAGCCAACCATAATTCCATGATCAGAATAACTAGAGGCCAAAATTTGTAAAAACTATTTGAGTCTGTCTTGCGGTCAGCTAGCAGCTAACCGCGAGGTGACTGACAGTCCTAACCCTAAAATTCAGTAGGTTAGGGGACCTTGTAGGGCCTTAGGGTGGTACCCTTAACTGTTAACATGCCCACCGGAAATTTACAATCCCATGAATAATCTTGTGAGGCTAAGATCACTTCAAATACGTTATCCGTTCGGTCTACAACTGTACCATGGCTGTTGGTTTAGGGTAATTCCGATATATATATATGGGAGATGCTCCTATGAGAGATATCTCTCACCTTATATGAGAGATAGGGGTGGGGACCCTCACATTTAAGTTGTAAGCATTGGATACGGATGTGAGGGCCCCCCACCTTATTTCTCATACTAAGGTGAGAGCATCTCTCATAAGAGCATCTCCATATATATATATATATATCCACGTCCTACCATAGTGCCCGAAGAACCAGGCTTCCTTAGCTTACCAAGCTAGCTTACTAAGCTAAGCGTGAAGGAATTTCTCTAAGATTGCACAAGCTAGCCAGAAAGTAGAGTAGCTTGCTTTTAGAATCTTCTATAGTGATCCACTAGAATCAGCCTCAGGTGAGGGCTCCTTGTAGGATTTGCCACTGTTCCGACTTAGCCTACCCGCCAAAATGCCTAAGATGCCATTAACTGCTAGTTGGATGTATGAAAGAGTAACAACAAATTAAGCGGAATGAGCACCCTAAACAAAGAATTAATAATTCGCACAGGCAGATAAACAAATGAGGAACCCAAAAGAGAAGGAATCAAAGAAAAGATGAAACTTTATAGAACGCCCAAGGCAGTCAACTTTCTAGCCCGAAAGCTCTAGCCCCCTCAAACGAGTCTAGAACGACTTTCTTTATACAAAAAAAGGAGCACTTTTCACCAATGGATTTTGACTCCACGATCTGATATGGCTTGGAGCCTAAAAATTCGACATTCAGAAGTGCATTTACATAATGGTTTGGTCGAGCAAGCCCTCGATCATGCACTGTAAGAACCGCTCCACTCCCTGACCGTTCACTGTTCGTGACAGTGATGGATGGTGGAACAACTACCACAAGGGATCCTAAGTGTCTAGTGGCCTTGGGTCAAGGGATACTTTATGGCAGGGTAGGTGTTCTACATAAGAAAAGCCTTACGGGGTGGCCGCATGATGTCCAATTGACGCGCGGTCTGAGGTGTCAGAAAGCTTATGACATAAGGAACAATGGGAAGGATTTAGGGCCAAAATGCGAAATAGGGTGTCACTATATATATATATATATATATATTGTGGCACAACTAAGGAGATAATTGTGCATCGAATTTTCTTAAAACTACATCGGGTTGGAGGGTGAGAGACAATGGGTAATTAGATTAGGGTTGGATAGTAAGATACCTTGATTCCATTAATTGATTTGCATTACATATTGAACTCTATTAATGATCTCAAATATCCAATGATATTGCTGTTTTGTTCAAAAATGAAAAATGAAATTTTATTCATTCTTGAATGTTTTACAGAAAGATGTGAAAATGATTTGCACATATATTTGATTGTGCTTTGAGAAGTCAACAGATACGATGTGGAGTGTAGCGTATAAATAATAAACGAGATAGGAGTATAACCAATGTTTGATATAACATATCAGGTGAATAAGAGAAGCCACCATCAACAATATCTCACCCAAATCATACAAGCACATAAGTGTCACCAGCAACAGAGATAACCCGAGGAAATAATCCCACCATGTCCATGTCCATCGTATCTTGATCCAACCGCATTAATGGCGGCAGTTAAAGACACTAAGCAACAGCATCCATGATACATAATAATTTTACATCTCATGTACATCCATAGGAGCACATAAAGGTACATCCACGGTTGAAGTACAAGGGATGTGGGAGGTCGGAGGTAGCACATCGTCGTCGTTCCAACAATTATCGATGGACATCAACCATGGGGGTCATGGCCACCCAACGCGGTCGTCACATCGAGTAGGTGCGTACACATGAGTACACCTCAACCATCAATATTCATATCCATATCCATAGCCACGACCAAGTCCCAATTATTGGTCTTCCGTGCTATCTCAACATCTGTAACCATCTACAACATACCCGGTCCGAGTGCCGACGGTCTCAGCACCCCGAAGGTACCTACTGTACTCAACATCTCAATAATAAGTATCCATGCTGATACCGAAGTCTGCCGACTGTCCAACCATACATCCACAATCCTACAGATCACCAAGTGGGGTACTCCGAACCGGATTGCCTTACTGTTCTTAATATGAGACTATATTAGTCAAGGGTATGAGTCACAGAGTTCGGATATAGCTAATCCACCATCTTGATTCTCAATAGTTAATAATGCGTACCCTTGTATACTCTGCTTCTTTATGCGCTTAATTAATATTATCTCGTTATTCAATCCGTCCATCGCTATCTACAATTAAGTCTCAATCCACAGTTCGGACCAACTAGCCAACCTTAGTGTCTGTTCAAAGTAATATATGCACCGAATGCCTCAATCCACCATGATCGTTGCCCCTCTCTTCAAGTCCAAGGTCCCACTTCACCTAAGACAGTGGTCATAGAGTCCTAGATGCTTATTCAGTATCATTGGTCCTCCTGCAAGTATATAGCATCAAAGGACGTCCAATATCACTGAATTGGGTTCCCTTTTACAATCCAGGACCCTACTTAGGTGCCTACACGGGTTAAGGTTAAGCCTGGCCCTTGACTCGTGTCTAACATATCCCAAACAGTCCAAATGGAAGGTCAACGGGGCCCACACAGGATGTCATCATGAAAAGAATAGAATCTGAAAAGTGGCAGTCTGTAGTGTACCCAGTTGACATCATGGACAGGCTGGTCGATTTGGTACACTACGGACCTTCGCATAGAAACCTGGCAGACAAGTGCATTTCATGGATTCCTAGTGTGTCCAGTCGACATCATGGAGGGTCCGGTTGACCGGATACACGGGAGGGCCTGGAACCAGACTTCAGGGATTTTAAGATGGGCAGTGTACCCGGTCGACATCATGGTCATCCGGTCGATTGGATACAATGACCTTGTGAATTTCTGGGCTCCCAGTTAAATGGAGTCTACAGTGTCCCAGGTCAACATCCTGGGGGATGATATCATTTATCTTTCAAATGGGGAAATCATATCCATCAATGGCCAAAAACACATAGAAGGGCTTAGAAAGAGAAAGATCTACATAACATAGTATCCATTCAACCATCCAATTATAGAAATCAAACCAAATATCCATTTAAGACATTAATTAGCAATCTAAGCCTATTAATCAACCAAATTAAGGAATCTAAGCATATCTACTTGCCTAGTTAGGAAGAAACTCCTCAAATAGCTTAGGCTTCACTCCAAAAGCTCTAAGATCACTCCAATGGCCAGATCTACAATCTCTACACCCTTCCCAAAGAGAGAAGTGGATGAGAAAGATGAATTCTAAAAGAAGAAGCTATTCTACAATGAATTGGAAGGAGGGGATGGAAATTACCTTTAGTTGAAGAGGGAAGAGAGATCTAGAAGGTGAGATGGATTGCCTAGCTTTGAGGTAGCTGGATTTTGGTGAGAGCCTTCTCTACTTGCAATTGGAGCCCTAGATTTGGAGAGAGAAGGAAGAGAGAAATGGGAAGGAAATGAAATGGAATGAGAGGGAGGAGTAGAAATCGCTGGGGAGCCTGGGATGGGTTCTTATTTATAGGATTGGGTTAGATGGGAATGGTCTAAAGTGCCCTCTCTTGTTAATTGTGGTTTAGGATAAGGATGATGGTATTTTGGGGAAGTTTAGATGAAATGACAAAGGGATCCTTGGTTGCTTAATTAAAATAGAAGATAAGCATTAGGGTAGTTTATGTATCTAGGTTTAATGACTAATGTACCCTCAATTGACTGGTTACTAATGAAGAGGCTTAAGGGTATTAAAGGTATACTAATTATAATGACTAAAGTGCCCATGTTTGCTTGGTTGATAATGAAGGAAGCCAATGTCATTTAAGAGATTTGGATTTCCAATTTGGAGGGTGATCGACACTTATATGTGCAACATTTAACCGCAAGACTATGGTGTCGTCAAGTAGTAAAGGACTAAAGAGTCCAGATTATCGATCTCATGAAGAAATGATGGAACAAGCAATGAATCCAATTAAAGTAGAATTGAACTAAAATATAGCTAATAAAGAGAATTGAAGTGAGCAATTAAAACTATTAAATTATGCAATGTAAACAATTAATTAACAATCTAAAATATGAAATTAATAAGGTCTAACAAACTACACTAAACTAGTGGATGAGTGCTGGTGGAAATAGAAGATTTAATGTGAACATGTGGTGTGAAATGTATAGGGTTTTAAAACAAGTGTGTGAAATGTAGATATAACAATTTATAAGTGAAAATAAAAAAATCAAGCAAAGATTAAAATTAACAACAATAAAAATAAGAGATTAGGCAATCCAAAATACACTAAGTTTGTAATTAATTCAAACAATGCATGTTCTAATTCAACTCTCAAATCTACAATCCAATTAGCAATCTCTTGCTTAATTGGATTGGATGATATAACAATGAAGATCAAAGTAAAGAAAATGAAAGGCCAAGGCCAAGATCCTAAATCATCATCTAGCTACGCTAACAATAAATCATCAAAATCAAGCTACAAAATATTAAAGATAAGAGCTCTAGAGCATGATATGTGAGAGAACTTAATCCAACTATAAAACATCAATTGAGATTATCCAAGCATCAAGTGTAGAGATAGAGCATGAGAAATGAGAGGGATTAGCATAAGTAGATCTAAAATCTACTAATCAATCAAGGCACAAATAGGAAATTTAAACTAAAACATGCATGAAATTGAACTATCACATTACTTAGATTCAAAAGGAGAGCCTAATCCAAGAGCTTTAGCCACTAAACATCAAGAAAGAGCTACAAATCTTCATTAATGATCTTCGATTACACACACTTTCTAGATTAGTTACAAAGAAGCTCCTAATTACAATATAAAAGTAAAAATAAAATTGCAAAAAGACTAACTTGTCAAAAGAAATCTCTCTTTTGCTTTCTGCTTATTTTGGCCTTTCACATGGATTTGTGCCATAATAAGCTCTAATTGGTGGAGAGGTGAGTTGGATGGAATATTTATATGTAAAAGTAAATTATATGCAATTGTTGGGATTTGAACCCATAACTTATTTCATACAAACCCAAGCTCTAACCAATACACCAACCAATCCTTTGTATTAGAAAATGACTTCTTTTATGCTTAAAGTCTTCTCCTTTTATTTTGAAATTCTTCAACTCTTTTTAAGATTTCTTCATGTAACTTCTTTATTGAAATCTCTTTTTGATGCCTTGGGACACTAGCTGGAAGGATGGGATAGTCGCGGGGTCCACCTACACAAGAGAAATTACATAAGAATGCGTTATAAATAATTGAATTTATGCATGATAATCAGATAATCAGTTAATGTGGTAGAAGGATAAAATCTCCGTGTAAAATAAATGATATGCATGAGATGCCGATAAAATTCAGACTAATGATGGGTAAAATATGCAATATTTAATACTCATCAGAGGAAAATGGTTTAGGTGGAAAGACTGGATTACCCTCGTATAATTAATAGGCTAAATGATAAGGCCATGGGTAATTTGGTGATTCTAGGTTTGTTGCACAACTTTCAAAGAAAAACCCTCCTATGATTAGTATTTACAACTAAGGTCTCTAATCATCTAATTATGTCTAACTAAACCCCTAATGGTATTACTAATCTTACAAAGGTCATAATCCTAATAACTAGGCTTAATTAATTGAGGAATTACTAAACTACTCATGTTAATCACCTATTAGATAGGATAACCTAAGGTTGACTTGGTCAAACTGGGTTTCACTAGGTATTTGTTGGGATGGGTCTTTACACACATCCTATCATACCTAGAAGATTGCCCCCTTAGGATCGGTGGAAGACTATGCCAGATATGGGACACTTGGTATCATCGCGCTATATAACTTTGTCCTATACCACTTGTTCTGTGAACAATGCCTCACATTCTTACCTCTCAGATCAGTGTCGCTTTCTACATTAGCGCGGAGGGAGATCACAATCATGTTTGTCAACCAGAATCACTTCGTTTATGTATTGTCTATAATGTCATTGAACTCTACTTTAGGGTTCAATCGTTGTTCCTATAATAATTTGCGTTATTTCCATAGGTTTTCTTGATACCGGGTCACCCTACTCTGCCAATAGCATCTAATTGGTAGCGTCACCATCACCCTCGTGCACAAGGTTGGGAGTCTGCATAACAATTTTGGATACAACATTTCATAGAAAATTATCAGTCCGGATCTAGCTACATGTGAGATGATCAAGTTGGACTGACACTTGCTGGATTATCATATTTGATGGATAGACTTAGGGTTGCGGGATCATATTTGGATGTTCATTTGGATGTAATCATTGTTACAGTTGTTTATGTTTCCATTAATGAAGTGTATTAACTATTGTTTGCGACATTAGTGTTACTTTTGATAATGCAATTACAGTTACTCTCTCTAAATTATTATTATTTTCTTGCATAATTTCATGTTTTATGTGATATACATGTATCCAACCAATACAAATCCTTCTAACACACATGTATCCAACTAATAGAAATCCATCAAACAGGGTCTATATGAAATTAAATAGAAATCCATCCAACATAACCAACTGATACATATCCATTCAAAAAGTGACCAACAAATACATCAGTACTATCAAACCAACTTAAATCCACCTAATGTTATAATAAAAATCAAGCATCAACACATCATGTCTCCCTCCTGTGGTTGTGGGTGTCCATCCTCGTATGGGTAAGCGGTATGGGCTGCTAGACATCATCCAAAGAAGCTCCAAGCAACACTCTACAGACTTGCTCGATAACATTCGTATAGGTCACTCCGGTGTTGGGTGCTCAAATCATATCCCTTTTGAAGGATCGATTGGATGATGCTTTGAGCATTCACGATGTGCTGCATTTGTCAAGCAAGAATGTTTGGACCCCTAGGAAATGGTTCAGTCGTGCCTTCAACGGCAATTGTGGGTTCATTTTGGACAATCGTAGCTTCATCAACATCCGGGCAGCTGAATGTCAGTTAGATGACATCGACAGGTCTAATATGTCGTATTCTATTCAATGATGTAGTCCTAACTCTCGAAGTATGAGGTGCATCCATGACTAAGTCAAGGAAACTTGAAATGAGTTAGCCACACAATTTAATGCATAGGGATTGCTTGGACTTGACAAGCCGAAAAAAGAGCATTTGTCCGGCTGCTTCCAACCGAACAAATCACTTCCGTTCGGTCCCGAAGATCCAAACGGTCATGAACCTAAAATGAGAAATGAAGCTCACTAGTGAACAAATGAGAGAGGAATGGAGAGAATCAGCCTCTATCTAGCCTCTTTACTCATTTCCAGGCCAACATTCATCTCTCACGTGCATGATAAATGTAGAATGATATCAAAATGAATGATAAATGGAGAGATATATATGGATAGAAAATATACCTTGACAATGAGTCCGAGAAGAGAGGGAAAAGAGGCAGAAGACAGGGAGAGAGCGAGGCAACGGTGAGGAAAAGGATGAGAAGACAGTGAGGGAGTGAGATTGGCGTTAATGGGGAAGATGGGAAGTGAGGGTACGATGGTAAGTTTCAAATGGAAATTGAGGTTCGGTGACAGAGAGGGAAGAGGGGTTGTGCACAGTGAAACAAAGGGTTTAGTGTTTGGGCAATTTGGGAATACATGATTGTGTCAAAGAACTTTTACCATGGACTTGAATGTATACAAAGAAGGGATGTGGAAAGACCAAGTAGGGATGTAGGGCATTAGCAAGGGGCATTAGGAGCTCTTTTTATATATAGCATTAGGAGCTCTCTTTATATATATATATAAAGCAAACAGGAAGGAGGGCTGTGAGGGGTGCCAAGTCATCACTCACATGAGTTCTCCTTTCAGAAAAATCACTTAAAAAATAGGGAGGGAGCCATTGCCTTTTACGTGAGGCCTTCTCAATCTCCTAAAATCTCGCCATCCCCTCCAATCTTCCCTAAAAATTATATATATTAAAGCAAACGGGGAAGAGGGCTGTGAGGGGTGCCACGCCATCACCCACATGAGTTCTCCTTTTAGAAAAATCACTTAGAAAGTAGGGAGGGAGCGATTGCCTTTCACATGGGGCCTTCTCAATCTCTTCAAATCTCCTACAATCTCTCTATCCCCTCCTATCTTCCCTAAAAAAATCTCTCATTTAGAGTACCACCATATCATCTCACGACAATCTTCTTCCTGCACCATATCAAATCTCCTAAAATCTCTCCACTATATTATCTCACGCCAATCTTCTTCCAACGCCCATCTCCTTCGAGCAAATCGTCACTGTCTCCCTTATCTCCACCCTCACACACAAAAACTAATCTTTTTCCTGTGCAGATCCATCACCACCCTCCATCATCTCACGCCCATCTTCTTCCAGCAAACCATCTCTGTTTCCCTCATCTCCACCTTCACACACAGAAACCATCACCGCCATTCATCATAAGACCTCATCGCCATTCTGTTCTGAGAAATACCTCTATAGTTATTTGCTGCAAAATAGGTCTTTGCTTTTTGGAGTTTTGTAAATCAATCTAGGAAGGATTGACTACTCTGATTGAAAGCCGGTTGTGCGACTTCTTCTCACAAATGTCTTTGATCTAGAAGATTGAATCTTGGGGCAGTCTCTACGGTATATCTTTTCGTCTAAGATAGATCTGGAAGCATATTTAGTTGCAGTCGATCGTTGCAATGTAGAGAGCTTTTTATCAAATTTAATGTGGAACCCACCTGGATTCATCCAAAACTAGATCTTTCTCTACGGTATATCTCTTCGTCTAAGATAGATCTGGAAGCATATTTAGTTGCAGTCGATCATTGTAGTGCAGAGAGCTTTTGATCAAACTTGCTATGGAACCCACTTGGATTCATTGTAGTGAAGATATTTTTATTGCAACTTTATCTTTGATTCATCTCCGGATCTGGTTTCGTCACTTGCCAGATTGTTTCTGCGTCCGCATCTACTCATTGAACTCGCTGGAGATTTCCAAAAAAAATCTTGTCGTCCACAAGGTATCTATATATGTACTTATGCATGCACTCCCAATTATATTATATTCTCTCTCTCTCTCTCTCTCTCTCTCTCTCTCTCTCTCTCTCTCTCTCTCCATTTCTCGATTCATCATCTCTTTGATGTTGGTCTTTGATGATGCATTGTTTTATTAGGGACGGTTTTGGGAAAGGATTGTGTCACATCCCGGACCCAAGAATTCCCCAATTAGTGTGGTTTCCGAGGTGTGACATGCATACTCCCATGCACTAGCACATGTTCCGGACCGAGTCGGAATTCACGAAGGAGAAAATCCCATTTTGCGTGTGAGAATTACTCACTAACACCTGTTAATGGACATTTATTTGCGGAAGCATGTATATCAACAATAACAAAGCCATGAGCAGTCCATTAATCAATCAATTATATTACAATTGTCTTTATCAAGCTAATAATATAGACATCTTAAATGCATAGTACACAAGTACTTTACTGACAATCTACTAGATGCTTATCTCAAATTGAGTATAATTCTAATACAATTGCAAAATAGAACTAATCATATGCATTACTTTAAGCTAAGTGCAAGATGTGATGGCTAATTCTTAAACTCATCAATACCACTCTTGTACGTACTCCGGAGTCAAGCTGACCCATACCTTAATCGATTCAAATCTCTAGTCTGAAGGGTTATTAGCTATTATCTTCGGTGATCTGGATCCCTATGACACCAGGCGTAGCACCATGAATACGACAATTCAACAATGTATGAGCATTTAAGATTTATCACATGTTATATCAAATTCGAATTATTGACAGAAGATTTTAAGATGTCAAATAATCGAAAAATTAGGCACAGTATGCGTCTAAGACTAAATATGATTTATCGAATTACAAAAACAATACTTACATTCTAATTGGCTATTACCTTTGCTCAATCCTCCCTTAATAGATAGCACGCGTTTTAGGATGTCACCAGGGGCTCGGCCAAAGGTCCTCCTGGCTATCCGGGTTCTAGAGTTCCAGTGCTCCAGGCTGTTTACTGCAGTGAAGTACACAAATCAAAACCAAGAGTCAACCCCGTCGAGTATCATCCGGTCAAAGCTAAGTAGTGCCGACTCATTCGATTTAATCAATAGGACTTGAGTAAGACTTTTACACTCAATTCATTTCGATTCCACTCTATTCATTCAATCAATCTAGTCATATTTACTCAGTCCGCTATTCACATTAATTCACAATACATTTATAGAACATTTGCAATAACACTTGAGAAGTAATACGACTAATGCATATAAGCAAATCTTGAGACATGTGAGGGCAATAATAAATTTAACAACAATATGCAAATACAATTCAATTAATAGGATCAAGAAGATTTACAAGCTAAACCTAATCTAATTACCCGTCGTCTCTAACCGTCCATTTCGATGTAGTTTTAGGTAATTCGACGCACATGCTACATTTTATTGGTGTCACATTGTGTGTGTACGTGATGCACCGGAATCCCTAAAACAACACCCATGAGAAGGTGCTAGACAAACGGATAGGCATATGAGATAATCTTAGCCCAAGATTTCTCATGTGTTACAATTTTCATTGGACTTAGTTATTTGGTTAAAGGTTCCATTTCTAGGGACTTACAAGGTCACTCCTTTCTCAACCTAAGACCTTATTGGTTTAGTGTTTATGTCACAATTATCCTCAGGGATTGATTATAAGGTTTTAGTCCATGGATTCCAATCTAGGGTCTAAACCTAGGATCAAAGTCTCTTTTTCCAAAGAGATAGGGCCCGGTTTAATTATCCCCATATCAACTTCATCTCCCAATCTTTGATAACTAGGAGGTTTGTACCATTGGTTTCTATGTTCCAAGAGCTTTCCAATGATATATGGAACTCAAAAACCGGACATATGGGTCAAAAGTTATGGCTATTCAAAGTTGGCATTGTTGGGCCCAATGGGCCGACCCACTCGAGCGGGCCCAATCCAGCTGGCCCAATTCTGGGCAAAATTTTTTGAACAGAACTTGTAAAAATTCTGTTTTACATTGTTTATCAACCTCCCCATCTATCCAAACTTCTACAACATTCCTAAGAACATGAAATGACCAATTTGAACCTCAATTTGCTCCTATGATCCATTTCTTTTCCACACATCTGATTCATTCTTTGCTAATCCATTCACAAGAACCCACATAACATTATCAATCTAATTTAAAGGAACAAGGCTGAAATTAACATTCAAGAAGACTATAACTTTCAATTAATGAGTCCATTACATGCATAAATCTAAATTGCTCAATACTTGTCTCTTTTTGGTACTTTTCACTCTAATCTCTCCTCTTGGCTCAAATCAAACAAAAATGCCCAAATTCTAAGCTCAAGCCCAATTCCTACAATGGTGAATGCAATGAATGAAAGCTAATTAGCATGCATGAGATTAAATTGGGTTCTATTAGCCATTAGCCATGATTAAACAAAAAGAGAAAGATAAAAAGGTAATTTCTTACCAATAAAGAAGATGGAGATGTATGGAAAGAGCTAATGGTTGAAGAAGATGAAATAGAAGAGGATGCAGCCAATGTCCACACATGCAAGGTCCCTTGTGTTTCTAACCTTGGAGGAGTTTAGATGAGAGATGTATAGGGAATGTTTCCAGCCACGTACAACGAGAAGAATAGGAACTTGGAGAGAAGGATAATGAAGGGGGTGCCCCAAGCTCCAACTAATGCTCCAACATGCAGGGCTCTTCTAGTATTGAGTTGAACAATGAGGAAAGGAATTGGAAATAAAGAGAGAAAACAGAGAGAAGTTCTCTCAGGTAGGATGGAAGAGGAAATGAGGTGAAGAACGGTGGGGAGGGGTTCTAAAGGGAATATTTTAGGCTTCATTGCATGCAGGTCCTTATACTTAAAAGAGAATTTGGGAAAAGGGCATTGGTATTGAGTTGGGCCTGGAAATGGGTCAAGTTGGGTCCGAATCAACTGGGTCAAAACATGAAGGTTAATGCTAATGACATGCTTAATGAAATGCATTTAAACCTATTAAACTTTGGCAACACAAGTGGGGCCCAACATTGTCAAAAAGGTTATAAGTCTACCTAAGTTGGCTCAAAACTCCACTAATCTACCTAATCCATCACAAAACCATCCAAAACAAATATTAGGCACCCAATCAAGATTAATTAGGCACTAATCATATTTAAGTGGGGTTGGGGTCTAATAGATTGGTTAAATATACACTTGTAATGTATAAGATAAATGAATAAACAATACAATAGTACATTGTCCGACAATACTCCCATACAATATACCTGTAGCAGGAGGGTTTAGTGCGTTTCCTTCTCCATTGAGTGTGCTGCCAGTGCCACTCTATGAAAGTCATAGAGCGGACCCTATGTAGACAAGGTAAGGGTTCAGCGATATTAATGAATCATTGGACAACGCATAAAAAGACAAATTGAATAGTACATACAGAAACATGCAATTTTTCACACAAATTTTGTTTGGACTTAAGAGTGGGAATTTGATGTTTTGAGTTTTGCAAAGCCACACGAGAATAGTATTTCAGACAATGTTATATATGTAGATAAGGAGGAGCTCACTTTCCAGTGTAATTACCTATTTCTTTTTTATTCTTTTTTATGCTTTTTTAGAATTTTTTTTTGGGTTTGATGTTGAATTTATTTTTTGGGTTTGATAGGTAAATACATAAATTCTCAAGCACACGTTCCAGTTTGAGAATTGGAGTTTGAATAATTGTGTAAGTTAAAATTGATAATTCACAAAGTTGGGTCTTTTTATTTAAAGATTTCATAGGTTAGATAGGAAATTCCAAATGCTATGGAGGCAACCACTGACATGTTTTTATAAGAAATTGTCAACAAATAGAATTATTTTATTACAGTTGCAAAGCCACATAAGAATAGTATTTCAGTCTAAGTTTTATATGTAAATAAGGAGGATCCCACTTTCCAATGTAATTGCACATTTCTTTGTTATGTTTGTATAAAAAAATCTGGGTTTGATGTTGAATTTCTTTGTTGAAATGTTGTCTTGGTTATGTGGGTGATTCAGATAATGTGTTTGTTTGGACTTAAGAGCGAGAATTTGATGTTTTGAGTTTTGCAAGGCCACATGAGAACAGCATTTCAGTCTAAGTTATATATGTAGATAAGGAGGAGCTCACTTTCCAATGTAATTACCAATTTGTTTTTTATTCTTTTTTATGCTATTTTAAGATTTTTTTTTTTTTTTTTGTGTTTGATGTTGAATTTATTTTTTGAAATAGTGTTATGGTTATGTGGGTGATTACACAACTTGGACCAATAGTTATGTTATCTCTTTCTCTATTTTATTTTTAAACTAAATTCAAGAAATATTTTTTTCTATTAGCTCATTCTAATTTGCATACTCATTATGAATGCATATATATATATATATATATATTATATGTATTTAAAAATACAATCTTGACCCAATACCTCTACCGTACTTACTATGCATATTAAATAATATATTAATATTTAATATATTTTACTAAAATCAAACACCGTTTAGTCCGGGCCTTTGTTGCTAGTTTCACATAAACTAAATAGGGCCTAAAGAGATTGTTTTTACTTTCTAAATATAGCCCGAAGAGAGAAGGAATTGAATTTACACGTTATTATCGATTGTTATCAAACGATGACTAGAAATTTTTTATTTTCCTTCTTAAAGACCGGGGCCAGGGCGAGCGGATTCCGCGAGGAAAACTTCACACAAATACGACAGAGGTTTATCACTTGGAAGTTGGAACCCACTAAAAAAAAGAAAACAAACAGTAGAAACCCACTAAAGAAAACAAACAGTAGAAAACAAACTGCACTCCACTTCTTCCCAAGTTCTCCTCGTTTCTCCCTCTGACCATATCAAGAGAGAGTAAAAGCATTTGCGATTTTCTTTCCTTTGTTCTGCAGTGCGAGTGCAGTAGGGCTTAAGCCACCAAAAACGATCAAAACCTATAATGCTTCTGCGTTCTATCCCTTCTGCAGTCTGCTACTGCGCTCAAACTTGCGATTCAGGATTCCGTTCCGATTTGGTCCTTGTTCCTTTGCGTAGAAGAAGAAGGACAAATCAATTGGGATTTCTCATGGAACGAGAAGAAATCAAGGGTCTTAGCCACAAGAACCGAATCCTTTGCTGTTCGAATAATCAGTCCGATGATGGTTTTGACGAAAGGTGATGATTTCATTCATTTAGTTTATAATTGTCACAACACAATGTTTTGATGTTAGTATGGTTATGATTTTACAAATACAATGGTTCTATGTGTATTTCAGTACATCCAAAGTACATAGCAAAATTCTTACTATTTTCAGTGTATGTTGGTCCTCATTTGGGTTGGGTTTGAAGAGAGGTGGGTGTTCCTTGGTGTTGTGATTGGACAATTTTTTTTGAACTTCTTTCTGTTGTGTAGTTGGTGTTTTCTGGTGAATCACTGACCATTTCAAAAAGTACATAAATCTTGTTATCCATTTTGATTTGTACAAATGGCATTGTTTGGTAAGATTTATGCTCATTTCGATTAGTTGATTAACATCTTTTTGAGCAAACTGTATGTAGGAAGGATGATTTATCGACCCATGGAATATCCAATACAATTGTGGGTGTTTTGGGAGGAGGGCAACTTGGTCGCATGCTATGTCAGGCGGCTTCACAGATGGGCATCAAAGTAATTGTTCTTGATCCTCTTGAGAACTGCCCTGCAAGTATGTTATCTTTCCGCCACATGGTTGGAAGCTATGATCAAAGTGACATGGTTCAGGAATTTGCAAGGAGGTGAGTGTGCCTGAACACTGGGGCTGGGTCATTTATTATTTAATTTTTTGAACTTTGTATTTTGTTATTTTTGTCCTGCAATGCTATTTCTTTTATTTTTTATTTTTTATGATACATGTAATATCATTCATTTCATGTTTATATCTCCTTTCTTTATTAGATGTGGAGTATTGACTGTGGAAATTGAACATGTTGATGCTGTTGATCTCCTCTCTTTATTAGATGTGGAGTATTGACTGTCGAAATTGAACATGTTGATGCTGTTGCACTAGAGAAGCTTGAGCAACAAGGGATAGACTGTCAACCCAAAGCATCTACTATACGAATAATCCAAGTGGGTGGGTTAGTTTTCTATTTGGTTATATGAATCTTTTGTTCATTGTTATGATATGTGGATAAGAAATTTCTTTATCCTTCCAGTTTTGTTCTTCTAGCGATCATTTTATGGTTGTGGACATTGATAAAATGAAACCACACACAGATTAGTGTAAGATTGAGAAAATAAATAAAAATAATAATCTGAGTACTGTAAGTTCACTGAATCGGAGAACATGTTTCCATTACAACAATGGGATTTCTACTGCATGAGTTGGAGTGTTAATTGGTATTGAAGTGGTCTATTTGTAAAAGTGGCTACTTGAAACCACTCTATTTCAGATAAATTTAATTGAATTAGCTCTATTTCAAACAGATAATGGTTTCCAAACAGGCCCTCAGATCAATCCCAATTACAGAAATAATATGATGCATAACATCCTTTTTGTAACTGTTGGAAAAATATTATTGAATCCTAAAATTTTATTCAGATACATCTGGAGCTTTTGATAATCATAAGATCAAAGGAAAGTGGGTGGATGTGGTTGTTTGTTTTTGGGAAGATGGGAAGGGGAAGAAAGGGTGATGGTGGCCTTTGTAACATTGCTACAATGAAATCATTTTGGTACAAGGCTTTGATGATGATGATGATGATATATTGAAACAATGCACTTTTGTTTGATTGCAGGACAAATATCTTCAGAAATTGCATTTTTCTCAACATGCCATTCCAGTTCCTGACTTTATGGAGGTTAGCTATGATGCTCTGCTTATTTGGTGTAAAATTATTGATTACGTTGAAAAGTTTTGATTTTTTGATGGTTGCCATTTGCAGATAAATAATCTGGAAAGTGCAACAAAAGCTGGTGACTTGCTTGGTTATCCCTTGATGATAAAATGTAAACGGCTAGCGTATGATGGGCGTGGGAATGCTATAGCTCACAGCAAAGAAGATCTTTCCTCTGCCATTTCTGGTAACCACACCATAACACACTAACTACTGCAAAATTACTGATTCTCATCATATTAAGTCAAAATAAGAGAATGCCATTCAGTCAAGGGATCTTCTTGCTTCTTTATATCTCAAAAATCAGTCATGCAGTTCTCTAGTAATTTGTTTTGTGAACTGATTTGATTATATGGTCCTTAACTTCAACATTTTGAATGTTTGGGTTATCCTTGACCTAATATTTGACAGGATTGTAAATGGATAGAGATATTTACATATACATACTCAAACACCCAGATGTATATTCTAGAGAGAGGGGAACCTTGTGGCAAAATTAACATCTGTCTCTTTCTCTGTATATAGATAGTGCAAGATACTTTTACCCAAGTTTGTTTTTTGACATTTTCATTGCAGTGGATAAGGAAACAGTGCAAGGAGGGGTTTTGATTTAATATAGGTGAATTCTTTCAGTTTATGATATTGTTGATTAGGTCATCCTAACCTGAAGAAATAGTTAGCAACATTGGACCCTGGATTTATTCAAAGTAAATAATATTTTGTTTACTTCTGATTTATAATTCTCTTCCTCTAGTTGTTAAATGGGTTAAAGGTAAGTCCTCCTTTTCGTTAAACTTAGATATTTTACTTATTACATTGATTTGATACGTTGGAATGTATGTGATATTGCACCCACTTTATAATGTCTCATAATTAGTATTTTGTGACCCAGCCAAAGGAACCTTTTCTCTGATTTTTTGTGAACCCAAACCCCAAGATCTTCAATCTGTAGAAAATAACATGCAAATCAAGGAGAAACGTAGGGTTTTGCTTAGATGATGATTGTGATAACTCACTACAATCAAATGAAATATTCTCAACCAAGGAGAAAAGTAGGGTTTTGGCAATTTGGATTGATTGAAATGAGCCTAAAATAATCTTATTTTTTCCCCAGTTAGATCAGAGTATTTGTAAATTAATTTATGTTTTAGAGTTTAGACCTTTTATCTTGATAGGGCTCTTAAATGGATCAAGAACCCTTTTGATCAATCAAGTCAAATAATTGAGAACCCTTTCATCTTCCTATGTTTCATCCTAACAAAAAGGCCCATTTAACAATGAATTTGTATGTATTTTAATTCAATGGAAACAACACATTCCAATTTTCATCACAAATTTTCTTCAAACAGATGGTCCCTTTCCATCAATGCAAGCTCGGGCATTCGTATTCCAATGAAACAAACATTCTCATTCCATGAATTCAATTTATTTTAATGGACAAACAAAAAAACCTATTTCATGAATTCAATGGTTTTCAATTCCATGAAAACAAACAAGCCCATTCAATTAATTTCACTGCATCTCATTTTCATACAAACAAACAAACTCATTCCATGAAAACAATATTCCATTAATTTAACTGTATCTCATTTCCATACAAACAAATAAACTCATTCCATGAATTTCAATTCCATACAAACAAACCTCAACTCCAACAATTTCAATGTATTTCAATTCCATTCAAGCAAACAAGCCCATTTTCCAATAATGAATTTCTGTGTATTCTAAATTCATGGAAAGAAACATGCTTACATGCCTATCCACAAAAAATATATATTTCAGAAATTTGTACACTACACTACACTCCACATAATATACATTTCAAAAAAGAAATGAACTACAAATTTAAAAAAAGAAAGTCTCTCCACCCACAAAAGAATATACATTCTCCATTTACATTCAGCGAGTCATTTTTGTTGTAGCATTCCACTTCTCTAATGCTATCATATCTCAGAATTAATAACCACATTAGCTATCAATTTCTTCATTAACAACGTCATCCTCTCGATCATCGTCGTTATTGTTGTGGCAAGAGCAAATGAACTTGAGCAAATAGCAAATGTCAAATTCTGCAGGTGGCCAACAAAAGAACCTCTCAAGAACAAATAAAAATAGTGATTGTATTTAGGCTTATCTGTGGGCGGGAAGAAAGGTCATATAATATGTTGCCTTACTCTCTAGTTTTAGGGTTACCCTAGCAAGTATTTGTTTGGCAACTCAGGTGTTATGACTTAGAGGGGAATTTAAGAATGTCTCAAATAATGTGAACTTCATGTTTTACTGGTTAAAGGCATCTTCTTTCTATGCCTAGTGGAATGTCATGCTACACATGCCTTGTGGAATTTATATAACATGCCCGCATCAAGATGATATAATCATGAGACAGAAATTGAAGCTAGTGCCAGACACAATGACCCAAAGAACCCTACAGAATGGCATGCCTATTATCTAAATAAAATGGAAGTTACAGATTGATCAATCTCTGCAAAAAAATTAAAATAAAAAAATTACTAATGGTTGTGCGTGTCTCCAAAATGAAGTGCTTGAATTTGATTTGTAGAGTAGTTTTTCTTTTATACATTTATTAATCAGATTGGAATTGAAGTCATCTAAATCAAATTGGAGAGAGAGAGAGATCACAAAAGGGGGAGGAGAGAGATCAGAGGGGGGGTGGGGGGAGAGGCAGAGTGAGAGAAAGATAGAGCCATAACTGGGAGGTGTGTGCTCAGATCCTTGTGCTGGGGAGAGAAATGGGAGTTGAGGAGCGAGGGTTTCCAACGTTCTTCTTGGAGTAAGAAAGGTTAAGAAATAAAATAGAAGTCGGAGGAGTGGGGTTTCGAACCGGAACTAGACGGGAAGCACCGTCCGCCTTTCTAGATGTGAATTTGTTTCGTATGATATAGGTGTGTAACGTTTTCCCATCACGTGAGGTGAGAAAATTTCTTTGTGAAAATGAGTTCATTTACATATCATTTTCATATGCAATTTACACATGTGATGCGTAAATGAATTCAAACAAACATGATGGTGTGTAATTATTACACATGCGAGTCATTTACGAATGTAAATGACCGTAAACAAACGACCCCTTAGTTAGAGAATACATGCCTTTTGCATTTTTGAAATTATTAGGGGAAATGGATCTCCCCCCAAAAGTCATATCCTGGTACAATTAAGAACAATGGGTTTGTTTTTTCAAAAAGAAGAATGGGTTTGTAGTGTACAAATATAGTCATATTCTTGACATTGTCTGGGCTCGTTGATTCCTCTGTTCCAATCATATTTTGAGTAAAATTTGTAAGTATTAACAGGTTATTTCATAAATTGTCCAAAGAATTTTAAATGAGGTAATATGATTCTGAAATTAGACTTTATAAAAAAAATCCTTGATATGGTCTTTTTTAAACTTTTTTATTTTTTTCTTTGCTTTGTTTATCTTCCCCCATATGATGAAAGAACTAAACTTGCTAGCCCCTTTGCAAGTTATTTTTCTTTCCATACTTTTGGGGCATTAGGGTTTTTGTGATTTTGGAGAACATTGTGTTTCTGTTTGTTGGCGAGTGTCAGATTCCAAATCATTACCCATTTATGTTCGCCTTCATTCATTGATTCTTCATTTTCCACTCCAATGTGATGCAAGCCAGACCCATGGTTTGCCAACTAATTGGGCCCAGCCAATAAGCCCAATATGACATCTATTTAGTTAGAGTTTTAATTAGTTAAGAGTCTTATTTAGAGAATTGTTATTTATTTAGAAGTTATTAAAATTAGGAGTTCTATTTTATTTGGATTGTTAAGCAAGTTATTTCCTTTACTATTTAGGAAAGCAAAGTCCTATTAGGAAAAAGGGATGTCCAACCCTTCTTATATATATATGTAATCCCTCTGTTAGGAGAGTAGTTCAATATTATTCAACAATAAAGATTTGTTTTGTTTGGTTTGTTCTTTCTCTTCAATGGAAGAATGTTAATGAGTTCCGAGAGGAATTCGGCTAATTCCCTTCTGCGGAGTTGGTCCTCATCGGCAAACTCTCTCACAGGGCTTGTCTACACCTGTTTCATCACCGCTAGCGGATCCAGGCTACTTCACAATGTGAATAAGTAATGCAAGCCCTAGGGTTAGGGCTTGTGTGAGTGTCGAAGCACGTGTCTAAAGACACCTCAAGTCGTCTCTAAAGAGACTTCAACACGAGGACGCACCTCTCCCAGGGAAAACCCACGATTTTATTCAATTTCTAAGTCTGAGATTTCCATCTCTAAAATGTATTATAAATAAGAATAGTAAACTTAGGTCCTAAGCAAACCTAAACCAATAACGGATACTACTCTAATTATAATTAGAAACATGCTAACTAATAATTAGGCAAAAAAAAAAAGGAAACAAAATAAAAAACATCAATAACTGGGCAGGACCACTTGTGGCCCGTTTTGCATCATTCCCCCCGGGTTGAAAGAATAGTTCATCCTCGAACTCGGGTATTCTTCAAGTTGCCTCAGTATATATGATGTACTCACTTCCTTTGTGGCATAGGCCTTTGATCTCCTCTTCGGTGATTCTAGTTTCTTTGGATGGAGTGTAACATCCTTTCCACTATGCATGAATGTGTACGTGTTGTTGCGCATACCATGTGTCCCATTCTTGTCATACATCCATGGGCGGCCCAATAGTATATCTCCACTATCCATTGATAGCACATCGCAAAAAATTGTATCTTTATAATCATCACCAACTGCAAAAATTATTTGACATGTATGTCGCACTTGCGTTTCATCACCTGTCATTAGCCATTTGACATAGTAGGGGTGATTGTACTTGTAAACCTTCAACTTTAAGCGATCAACAAGAGTTTGAGAGATGATATTTTCACAATTTCCACCATCAATCACCACTATACATTTTTGCCCATGTATTGTACCTATTGAGTGAAAAATATTTTTCCGCAACTAGCTCTTCTCAATAGTGGTTGTCGACTCCTGTTGCACCAAGAGAACAACGCCATCTTTTTCAGCTTCTATTTCCTCCACTTATTCCGATTCTTCGCTTTTAGGATCATCTTGTGTTTCCGGTTCTTCTTGTGCACCTTCCATTAAGTTTATTCTTTTTGGACATTCAAATGAACGGTGCCCCTTTTGTTTGCAATGAAAACATGTGAATCTATTCTGATCTTCGAACTTGGAAGAAAGTTTTTCCGAGGAACTAGCACTTGGATTAGAATCTGACTTTGATGGAGTCTTTTGCGCAGGCCCTTTAGACGCACCAAATTTTCGGGCCTGATAATATGCAATATCTTCGGCCTTGATGGCATGCTGGTGTAGAAGTATCACTTTTCATCCAAACTTCTCTCTCGTTTTGCTCTTCATATTATTACAGCTGGATGATCTCATTAGCATTGTAAAATTTTTTGAATGCAAGTATATGCTGTATGTCAATTCTTAGCCCATGAAAATATCAGTCAATCAACATATCATCATCCTCATTCAAGCCACAACGAGCTTGTATGGTCATAAACTCCTCAGAATACTCAACAACTGTCTTGGAACCTTGTTTCAAGTCTTGAAAATTTGAACGCATATCTCTTATATAATTTACACGAAGGAACTTTTGCTTCAATGGGTTTTTCATTTCAGTCCATGTCTTAACGGGGTCAATGTTTTGATTCCTTCTCTTCTTTTGCAACTCGGCCCACCATATTGCAGCAAAATTGCGGAATTGAGTTGCCACCAGTGCAACTTTATGACCATTTGTCATTGGCTTGTGTGCGAAACTATTCTCCACACACACTAACCAATCCATGAATTCATCTGGCTTTAGTTTTCCATCATATTCAGGAATCACGAGTTTAATTCCTAAATCTTGATCAACATTAACTGCATGTGGATCTCGTTGATTTTGATTATGTCCTCCATCATCTCGGTGATTATCCTCACGCCGATTATTTTCCAAATTGGCTAATCGGGTTTCCATCTTGGTAAGTGTGACGCCCCGGAGTCCCACATCGACTATAGAGAGGAAAGTGAATGGGGTTATAGGTAGAGCTTACACCCTTACCTTGCATGAGGCCTTTTGATGAGTTGAGGCCCATCAGAAGCAAAACCGTGAGGCCCGTGGGCCAAAGCGGACAATATCATGCATGGGTATGGGTGGGGCGTTACAGTAAGAGTCTTGCGTGAGTGCCGAAGCATGTGTCCAAAGAGATATGAAATCGTCTCCACAGAGACTTCAACATGAGGACGCACTTCTCCCATGGAAAACCCACGATTCTATTCAATTTCAAAGTCTGAGATTTCCATCTCTACAATGTATTATAAATAAGAAAGGTAAACTTAGGTCCTAAGCAAACCTAAACCAATAATGGAAACTACCCTAACTATAATTAGAAACATGCTAACTAATAATTAGGAAAAATAGAAGGAAAAAAAATAAAAATAAAAATCAATAACTGGGCGGGACAACTTGTGGCCCGTTCTACATCAATGAGGTATCTATGTAGGATGATGATGCAGCCTGAGTGGAAGTCCGTTGTAAGGCCTAAACTACAAGGACCAGGCACAATTGTCTGGACCCAGCTTGTTTACAAGGATGCCATTCATTTGAAGTTTTTTTTTTTTTATCTTCTTTTTCTTATTTAGATTTATTATGCTAGATTGCTCTACAGAAGTTGGAGCGTACTTCAGGAGCAGTTAGAACATTGGAAAATCTTCCCCTTTTGTTGTCCTTCTACAGAAGATCATTTATGATTACCTCTGTTGTAAGTGAGAAAATACAATTTCTTTGGACCATATTTGTGATTATCCCTCTAAATTGGCTGTTCCCTTCTCATTCAAGCACAAGGTTTGGCTCTGTAAAGGACCCAAGTTACTGATCGTCAATGGCTTCTCCAGTGAGATCATTGGACACCATCAACTTGATCCATGGTGGATCTAGGATCTGATGATGTTAGAACCATCTTTTTAGTCAAGTGGCAAAGCTAATAGCTGTTAAGTACTTAGTTTTCCGCACCTTTAATGCCTAGGCATTTTGTGTGTACTGGTTAGCAACTTAAGATGGCATTGGAGCCAACACATCCAGGTTCAAATCCGCATAGGGTAAAGAAAAGGAGAAGACCCGATGCCGCATCTTGTGTGCGGGTGCATATGCACAGGGCAAAAAAGCCCCACGCCGCGTCTTGTGTGGTGGGCGTGTGCTTTGAGCCCGGGTGGTGTCTTGCCGGGGTGTGTGTTAAGTAGTTAGTTTTCCGCACCTTTAACGCCTAGGAATTTTGGGTTTATCGGTTAGCAAATTAAGAGTATACCTGATTCACATCAAGTGGTATCAAAGCCTAGATCCTTCTAGGTGATGATTCAGGTGCCAAAAGGGTCTCATCATACACACAATCTTTACTTCTGTCTCTAGAGCTCTCAGACCTAGGTTTTCAAATCCAACAAACTCGTCGAAGATCCCATTCTCTACCCATGTCTTTAAATCGAAACTAAAACACCATCTTTACCTTTTCTTGAAATTCTGCATATGACATTCAGTTAAAACTCAGTCCATGCCTTTTTCAAAGTGCCTAACATGTGAGACTTGCATGAATTAGTCTCATCCCATTCAACATTTAGGTCTTTTTAATTACACTCCTGTCTACTATCAAAATTTTACTCTTATGAGTAGTTGCTACCATCTAGAGTTTGCTCTAAAGGTTGGAAGATTATTTTTTGTCCTATGGTCATGAAAGAGTTTGGTGGTTCTTTTGTTCAGTTCTGTCGTGGAAATGGATTGAATGCTGTATCCTTACACGTTTTTGATTTTTTTTTGTGGTATTCTTTTTTTTTTTTTAAATAAAATTCACTGTCATCATTTCAAAATGAAAAGAGGAGTAGTTGCTGCATTTTTCCCTCTTAGCCACCAACGTTTTTGTTGATTGGCTCTTAGACACCAAATTAATTGCAACAATCTCTCTCTTCGTCTACCTCAATGTTGCCAATTTAATGGCATAGAAATTTGATTACTGGACTTGATTGTTTCAAGCTTTATAAGTTGTCAATTAAGCATTCATACGGCAACCAATCATGTTGTTGCATATGTTTTGCAATAGTATTCCTCTCGATCTGTTCTTCAGGTCCTAGCACAACGCAGATGAGATCATGATGGACTATGTAGATGAACTGGTAGCTTACTTGGGCCAATTGGACCAGTTGGATTAGTCCAAAGGGTGAAGAGCCTAAATAAGTCAAATCCGACCAGATGGACCATCACATGACCCAGCCATGGAGGTTGCCCGTGGCTTGTGTCTAATTTTCTGCTCTTGCTAAATTTTTAGCTTTCCTATTGTACTCTCTCTTAATCGTTTCAAATTAAATTCCCTAGGTACCTAATCTTTTCTTTCCGTTCTCCATTCTTCCTAAAATTCTTCAGTCCCTAATTTCCCTCCTTTCTAAAATCTCTTCTTTCTAGCATCATCTAATTCCTAAGATCTCTAGCCTTTCAAAGATCCCCACCAATCCACTTTCTAAATAAAAACCTTCCATTCGGACAATCTTCTTCACTCTTTCCATATTTTATTTGTCAGAGATTTGTTTCTCCATTTTTGTCCTTCACATTTTCTTGTGTGGCTTGGATTTAAGATTTGATGAAAAATTGTACAGGTTGGATTAAAAGCCATACGCTATAGATACCTATCTAAAGTAGCTTTTGGAGCTGAATTATTTTTGCGCAATAGGGTTCGATGTCCCCTCCATCATTGGACAAGTTTTACTCCATCATTGGTCTTGCTAATCCATGGTAAGGTTGATTGCAAGTGATTTAAGTTGATTTCTCCTTGATTGATGTGAATTTGAATTTTTTTTTTTTTTGTGATTGTTTAACAAATACGAGCTACGGGATGACCCTCTTAGAATGTGGATCCTAACCATTAGTAGGTTTGATCTACATCATAGAGACTCTAATTGGACCTCAGTGATATCACATTTTAAAGATAGTACTAAAGTGAATAAATTTTCTTGGAGTTCTCCTGTTGGTATCCTTAAATTGAATTTTGATTGTAGTTTCTTGCATGGAGCTAAAGAGTGAATATTTTGGAGGTGTTATTAGGGATGGAATGAAAATGTTGTTAGAAAGTTTTCTAGGCTTGTGGCTTCGTCAGATGCCAATGAAACTGAAGTGTTTGCTCTTCTTATTGGGTGTCGGGAGTTGCTAAGGATGGGAACTTTCAATCCCATTCTTGACAGTGATTCTTTGTGTGCTATCCAATGGGGTTCTGGGAAGGCTATTCATCCTTGGAGGCTAGCTGATTGGGTGGAGGAAGTAAAGGATGTTTCAAGACAGATAGAGGCCTCTTTTATTCATATTCATAGAGAGGCAAATGACATGACGGATGGCCCAGCAAGGGAAGGAGTTTTTCATTCTTCTATCTATTTTGATGTATAGTTTTGGTGGTTAGTTAGTTTTTGGTTGATATATTTGTTTTATTAGTTCTTTGGTGTTTCTTCTTCGTTTTTGTAATTTCTTTATGTGAAATAAATTTTTTATTGTTGTTAAAAAAAAGGATAACATTGGTTTGGTTGTAGCCTTAAAACTTGATGTTCATTTGGATTGTGAGTATAATCCACCCTCTTGTGGCAAAGACATGACGGATTGTTACTTGATTGAAGGATTGATGTTGAAAACCATAGTTGAGGAGCTGATTGTTATTGACGTCCAGATATTTGAAGAATCTCAATATGATGATGCCATCGCGTAGCCATCTTTTGTTCATGTTAGGATAGTGATATGATCCTTGGTGTACAATCGGATGAAAGGTTGATAATATACCATTCATGTGCATTGAATGATGATGGAAGCAGGTTGTATTTACACACCTAGTTCGAACTCAAAGTTTTGTCAGACACTAGCCATCATGTGATACTTTGTTTCAAGTGGGGGAGAATTATGCGGCTCAAGAGGAAGCCAATCATAAATTCCTAATCACAAGCAATGAGCCCATTTCATCTAGGCTTATCAGACCGAACTTATTTTGCAAGTACTCATTTCACTTCCTATTTATAATTTATCTTCTACATTGCTTAAAGTTAGTTTTGATTTAGAATTTATTTCCTTGTTTCTTGCTGTTCTTTACCCAAAATCGTGCTTAAAAACTGCTAATTAATGAGAAAAATATGTTCCTTTAGGTTGTTTTAATACGGGATTATCTCTTTCAGTTTGGTGTTCCCTTCTCTTCAATCGAGTGCAACGCTTGGTTCTTCCAATGAATCTCTAGTTATCTACAGTCTCCAGTGAGATCAACAAACACATGGACCTGATCAATGATGGATCCATGATATGATAGCATCGCTACTATGTGGATTGGCACAAGTAGTAGCTGCTAGATTTGCATTAGATGGTCTCAAGACGAAGGGAATTATGAGAAGGTGTAACTTTGGCACCACCACCCTCTATTCCTTAGGTTCGTTTCAAATGAAGACAATCAATGCTTTTCTAGATCCTTCACTTTGTCACTCTAGAATTTCTTGTCCTTCATGTTGTTGTGCCTTTCTCACAAATACTAGTTCCTTCTTTGAATTATGCCCTTGGAACTTGTATATGAGTTGGTTGGCCATAGTAGCTGGTAGAAAAATAGGCATGAATATGATATTTGATCAGCACCACTCTGACTCTAATTTAGATCTTGTTCCAACACACAATATTGGTACCTCTCTAGATAGTATTGTGACGACCTGGGGCCCACTATCCACATGATAATGTTCGCTTTGGCTGATGGGATTTCAACCCAATCTTGTTGCAAGGTTTTAAAAGGCCTCATGTGGAGTTAAGCATAGGCCACACTTATATGCCCAGCGTGAGGACCTGAATATTTCCGATGTGGGACTTAGTGTAGTCCAAGCCCCTTGGGAGACAAGCAAGCTAGCAAAGAAGACTGACAAGCCCAAGCGGGTGGGATCTTACAATCTATTACTGGAAATAGAGCCGTCCTCAGCTTTGATACCATTCTGTGATGACCCGGGGCCCACTACTTACATGATATTGTCCGCTTTGGCTCATGGGATTTCAACCCAATCTTGCCGCATGGTTTTAAAAGGCATCATGTGGAGTTAATGCTAGGCCGCACTTATATGCCTAGGGTTAGGACATGAATATTTCAAATGTAGGACTTAGTGTAGTCCAAGCCCCCAGGGAGATAAGCAAGCTAACAAACAAGACATGCAAGCTTAGGTAGGTGCTCCTCCTGGATGTTTTATCCTCCAGATTGTTGGTTTCTCACTTTGTTCGGTTGGAATTCTATCTCTGTAAGTAGTATATAAGCAGGTTGTAGGTAATGGCCATTAGGAAAAAGCCATGGATGAAAAATTATCAGTATTCCAATGTTATAAAAAATGGGACCTTGTTCCATTCCCTTTTGGCATAAACCTATTTGCTTCTAGTGGATTCACTCTATTAAACTCAAGTATGATGGATCTTTACACTGATATTAATCTTCTTTTGTTGCACTTGAAAATAGGTAGGAATATGTCATCAATTATGTGACATTTCTATTTGTTGCTAAAATGATGAAAGTGTGAATTTTCATGCACTGTCTTTCTACCTTTGCCAAGTTTTTAAATGGACATAAAAGAATAGAGATCTGATTGGTTTGTTTATATGATTCCACCTTGATTCAAGGTCAGTGAACCAGATGTGCTATTTCGTTTGTGGAGACTTCTCTATATGCAGTTATGCAAGCTCCACATTGTGCAGCAAATTCTTTCAGATGCTTTCCTAATAATCATGATCCTTTAGTGTTTTTTCGACACTCTCCAACTTGAATCTAACATTCAATAGCTAGCTATTATTGAATAGGTCAGGAGGGAGATGCCATCTTTTTCAAAAAACCATGAATCAAGCCTGAGGACTTGCATATTAATATCGATGCTAGGACCCAACCATAATTTATTTTCACTTTTTAGATATAAATAACCAGATTTGATGCACCAAATGATGTCTAAATGGCATAAAATGGGATCAGTTAGATGAACCATTGAGTTTTCCATCGAGTTCAGGTTTTTGCGATTTCGACATCCTTTGAGAATGTTGACTTATTTTATGATAGGATGTTGGGTAGTGAGAGACTTGCTTTTGGAGGACTTTGTGATCGGCGCATATTGGCAAACTTAAAGGGAATTTTTACTTGACAACTATTAGACCATTTATGACCAATGGAGCAGGATGTTTGCCAATCAACTATGACACTGTGAAAAAATGAGTGCATCATAGCGGAGGATGTTGAGATGGATGTATGGTAAAACTAGGAAAGATACAATAAAAAATGAGCGCATTCAAGGGTAGCAACATTAGGTGATAGATTTAAGGAGAGACTCTTTTGACATGTTTTGGACATGTCTAACGTAGGCCAACAATGGCGCTAGTGAGAGTTTTTGCATGCAAGTTGATGGCCCCTCAATTAGAAAAGGCCCAAGAGGACATGTTTGGAGGTGGTAATGATAGATCTGAAGAAGTGTAACCTATCCAAGGACTTGGCTCAGGATAGACTAGAATGGTGAAACAGAATTCATGTATCTGACTCCAACATGGTTGGAACAATGCTTTGATGATGATATGATGGTGGCTATGGCTATAATTTCTTTGGTGGTTCTATGTTGAGAATGGATGTATGGCCCAAATTAAATCTTAGGTTTCTTTCTTTTTAGATCTTCAAAGAAATTTATAAATATGACCATTTGATTGTGATCCTTTGCTTGGAAAATTTATTCCATTATTCTTGTGGAGTAAACGTCTAACATAGGGCTTGTTTAAACTTGAAGTTGGGAAGATTGTCAATTGGGGTTTAGTGTCATTCTTCTTGGTAAGTGTAAGTTCTCCTATTTTCTGGTTGGATTTTCTTAAACCTTGTTTGGTAGTTCTTTTAAGTTTAACTTTAAGGGTTTTATCAAGTTGTTAAGTTGCCTCGAGGTAAAGTAGTCTAGATTGGCCTAGATCATCTATGGAATGAAATTTTAAATATTGAATGGATGAACATGATCCTCTCCTAGATCAACTCGTTAGCATAAATAAGTCAGAAGCTTTATTTATTCAATGATTACACATGTTGAGATTTCATATTGCCAGACTATTCATGACAAATCCCTTAACATATTCACACATTTGAAATTCATCGAATCAACTCCCCTCCCCACCCCCCTCGTTTTTTATTGGCAACATGAGTTGAACCCTCAACTTCAAGGTTGCCATAGTGATCACCTTCCACCATGCCATGGGCTCTTGTCGATATTCATCAAATTACTTGCTTACTTCATGGAGCACTTGCTTCTTCATGGAACACTAGATCGAATATTAGTCTTCCTGTTTGCTATATCTCGTGTTTTATCTGCCCATGTTGATGTTGATTGGGAATTCTGCCTGGACATCCAAATATTGACATCTGGCTGGTGTGTGTTTCTTTGAACTCTGTAGGAAATGTAACCAGCATGATCAGTTCTTCTAATCCTCCACAAAGGCAGAATATAGAGTTACCTTGTCAGCTCGCTTGGTGATCATATCGATCTGGGGTCTTCTTTTTGAACTTTGATTTCCTAACCAACATCCCACTTTTCATGCAGATAATACCTACGCCATTTTTTTTTTTTTTTTACTACTAGTAAGCTGCCACACCTGGCTGGCATGACTGATTTCCAACGGCTGGAGCAGGGCTCGAAACCTAATACTCCCCATGGGAGTGGATATTCTCATGTTCATACCACCAAGCTGTACTTCTGGCGGTACTTGTTCTATTCAAATTGTGGCCAAGGCATCATGGAATCACCCCCAGAAAAAAAAAGAAAATAAAGGAACAAAGATAACAAGTTGACTGGCATTCTAACAGAGTCATTTGATTATGCAGAAAATATTCTCATATTTGTGCCCTTAAAATCTTCGTGTTGCTAA
This sequence comes from Camphora micrantha, assembly GCA_003546025.1. Classification (NCBI taxonomy): domain Eukaryota; kingdom Viridiplantae; phylum Streptophyta; class Magnoliopsida; order Laurales; family Lauraceae; genus Camphora; species Camphora micrantha. Next base: position 40,755,121 of record QPKB01000005.1, read on the forward strand.
CATATTTACCAAGACCCATTTCCACTCACGTCCATAAAGAAAATAAAAAAAGAAAACCCTCTTCCATGGCTCGAGAATGTCAGGAGTTACCTATATACAAATTGCTTATGATCAGCTCTCCATCATCCAGTTGAGAGGGAGTGTAAAAATAGCGATAATGAGGAGAGCTTTTAATGGAGTTCTAAAAAAGGATCATTTCAATTATAACAGTTTGATTTGTTTAATCAACCCAAAATAAAGCAAAAAATGACAGCAAATGAAAGGGAAATTCAAGTGAGGAAAATTGTCCACATTTCACAGGCCCAAAATTGAGGTAAGGAAGGTCGTCCAATAGGTGGGGCGTCCAAGTCTCATTATTCAATGGATGGTAGTTCCAAAAAGCTAATTCTCTTTATGTTATATTGGTGTTTATATTTTAGAAAGAGTTTCTCTTAATCTCATCCATGCATTACTGTGGCAAGTCTCAGTCTAAGCCATCTGCAAAATAATAAACTTTTTAAAAGAGAACTACTAAAAGAAAGAAATATCCTTGTAGGAGGGAGCTAAACAATGGAAAAAAGTAAAGAGACAACTAGAGGATTTCTAGGAAAAGGAAAGAGATTATAAGTGGATCTTTAAGAAAGAAACAGAGGATTGAGAAAGAAAATAGGAAAGATATAAACAGTGATCGTTTAAAGGAGGGAAACAAAGTTAAAGAGAGTGAGAAAGTAGGAAAGAATTAAAGAGAGATCTTTTGAAGATGAAATAAAAAGAAGCTAAAATACCCAAAATTTGTCCCTTACCTCCTATCATAGGATGGGTGATAACTTTTTGAAACAAAGTTGAAGTCGCAAAAACTTGTGCTTCCTAGGAAGCTAACTCGATACCCATCCAATTGATCCACTAACCTAGTACCAAGTAAGGTATTTGTGTTCTCTTGTTACCTCAAAACTATAAGATAACTTTCTTGTAAACTAAGAACTCCCAAAGGTATGAAAACCTCCAAAATTACTACGGTGATTTAATATGGGCTTAAATTTCTTTTTTTGCTTGAGTCCGAAGAATCTCTCTTTAGCTTTTGTGCTCTTAACAAAAGCAATTTAAAATCCTATTTATCTGTTTAGGATCCAAGTTTCCCAATAATGTAGTTCTCATTGGCTGATTTCCTCTTGATTGGCTTTTCCTGTTTAGTAAATTCACTTTACTATTGAAGTGAGGTGAATGGTCATTTCAAGAGACAATAGAAGAGAAGGGGTCAAATAAAAAAGTACCATAGTTCAAAAAACACCTCTACTTTTTACCCAAAAAAAGTAAAAAAGTCTTTCCCATGCCACTAAATGACAAAAAGCTATCTTGAAAAAAAAAGTCAAAAAGTTACATGCTCATTTCACTAAATGACCACAAACCATCACTTTTTTTAAGTGACCCCTTCTTTTCTTGTCTCTTAATTTGACCCTTCATCTCACTTGACTTTACGAGTGAAGTTACCAAACAGTCCTTTTGTTTTCTTGTCTATAGTGTGAAGGGCATTCATGAGAATGTTGTTCCTAAATTCTATTTTCGTATTGTGGTGGTTTGTTTACAAATTTGTACCTTCTGTTCTTTTAAATTGTTGCTAATCAGAATAACCTTGTTTCAATTTCACTAGTATGATATAACCAAGTTGTTGAACTTCTTACCCAATATGTTCTCCATGACATTTGTTATTGATTTTGATTTCTGTTTGTTGGATTGGTGAATGTTATTTGGTGGAAAATTCTGTGAATTTCTTGTTTGTCACTGTCATGATTAAAATTCCACTATAGTTACTAGGTGTAACTAACTCCTGAGTTTTAGTCCCTGTAAGTATTTTTCCCCCTGAGATGGGGTTAGATATCAGTGGATGGGCTCTGTTTAGTGCAAAAGTAGTAGAAACCCACAATAAGTGGTTACCTTTACCGTTGCTCCCTGTAAAATTACAGTGAGATGGTTTTTTTTCCATGTTAATTTCAATAGGGTGGCTTTTAAAAATGGACCCTTTAAAAACGCTTTATATTTCCTCAAATTTTTTGGTTTGCCTTCTGGTGCAGTTCTTGGAGGATATGAAAATGGCTTGTATGCAGAAAAGTGGGCACAGTTTGTGAAGGTTTGTCACATATTTGACATGAGATGTTGATTTCATGGTTGTTTTTCCGGATCTTTATTTTTTGTCTGTATTTCTTTATCATACTTTTCTCTGTACTGAACTTTGTGGATACTAATTATATAACGAGCTTCGGAAGAGGGCTGTGAAAAGATATATATATATATATATATGTGTGAGGGAGAGAGAGAGAGAGAGAGAGAGAGAGAGAGAGAGAGAGAGAGAGAGAGAGAGAGATGCACCTGTGAGAACTGTCTCATGGTGAGGGCAACGTAGTAGGGCCCACCTTATGATCCATCTGAACTGTCCAAAATGCACCTGTGAGAACTGTCTCATGGTGAGGGCAACGTAGTAGGGCCCACCTTATGATCCATCTGAACTGTCCAAACACACAGGACCCCCTAAATTTACACGGTATCCCATGGGTTTGCACCCATCTGAATGGATTGGACTGTTGGATTGAAGAGCAATTTTTTTTATATAAAGCCGCTAAACTCATGGGCCACGAATCGAAGGGTTAGAGGCATGGGATTGGCTTCAAACTTCATATCTAGGGTGGTCCCACATGGATCTTTCGATCCCCCATTGTCCCATAATCTATAAGGCCCCAGGTGGGCCCCACTAGGTGGTGCACACAGTACTCCCATGAGCACAATTCTCACAGGAGCAAAGGCCATATGTATATATTGTTAGTGCCTTGTAATAGTAAATAGAATGGTGATTGGGTCACGATCTCATGGTTTTAAATGTCATCTTGCATTGAGTCAACTCAGGTTGTTGACTCAGTGAGTGTGTGTGTGTGTGTGTGTGTTTTTTGATAAAATTTTAATTCACCAAAGAAGCAAAAAACAACACTGCCCCAGTACAAAAACAGGAATAGAGCAAAAGCTATAACAATCTATACATAAAAAATAATAGAAGGGCAAAGAACTCCTTTCTTGGCCAGACCATCTGCCACTAAAATTTATCTCCTTAAGATATGAAGAAAAGAAGCACCCATATTTCTAGAGATATCCTTCACCTCCTCCACCCAATCTGCAGTCCGCCAAGGATGAAAAGCCTTCCCAGAGCCCCACTAGATTGCCGAAAAAGAATCTCCTTCAATAATAGAATTAAAACCTCCCACCTTCATCAACTCTCACAACACCCAATCAAAAGAGCAGACATTTAAGCTTCATTAGCATCCAAAAAATTCATAGGCCCTGAGAAATTTCTGACAACAATTCAGTACCGATTCCTGATAACACCTCCAACACCCGCCTCGTTTAGCACTTCGTAAAAAAACTCCCATCGGAATTTAACTTTAAAAATTCCTAATGGTGGATAAATCCACTCATTTCCATGCACCACTTTTGTCCACCAGCAGCCATTTACAATCAAAGCCCAAGATCGATTAAGATCTGCCAAAGAGATTCCACCAAACTCCTTATCTTAAACACCCATTTTGACATAGTCCAAACAACAGACTCAACTATCTCCTCAATGCCCTTACTCTTATTCCGGAACATCTACTGTTCATTTCCAACCAAAGATTCCACACTGTAGCATACGACAGTAACGACACTAACTTCCGCAAAATTCTACCCTGACCACCTTTGCTCACCAAACACCACTAAAGAATAAGATCTTCCATAGTCCTAGGCATAACCGAATTCATATTGAAAAGATTAAACACAATACACCAAACTTTGTAATAAAACTGACAATGAATCAACAAATGATTTACTGTTTTCTCATCTTTTAAACACATAGGGTAGCCATTGACTGTAACATGATTTCTTCTCCTCAACTTGTCTATGGTCGAAATTTATGCTCCCTTGCCACCCAACAAAAAGCTAAAACTCATGGCGGAACTGAAGAATCCCAATAATATTTCCAAAAACATAATCGGCCACAGAACTATGCTGTCTTCAATCCACCAAAAAAAAGTTTGGGAACTGATTATTCAACCACCACTTGGTCACACCATTTATCATACCAAAATCTGACCCGATGACCACCATGAACTCTATACCAAGCCCAAGGATCAAAACGAAAAATCATCACTTCCATAAACCAGAATCCCTCTTATCTTTGTTTGGAACGTACCATCCGTTATTTCCTAGCTTATACTTGCAAATTAATAGCTGCTGTCAGAGCCCTTGGCCTGGTTCCCCCACCGTCCATAACCACTTCCCTAGCCAAGCTTTGTTACCCAAACCACCTTGAGTCAAAGGTTTACAATGTGTTTCCCATTGAACTAAATGATACATATTCTTTTCAACAGGATCATTCCAAAGGAAATTATACTTCGCAAAATACTTCAGGGCATTTGAAACAAGAAAGGAAATAAATAGGAATGCTGGACAAAACTGATGTTATTAAAGTAACACAACCTCACATAGACAGATATCTTTTCTTCCAAGAGCTTAATTTCTTGTCTATTTGCTCCACAAGCAAATCCCATAGATGTTTCTTTGGTTATCCTAGATATAAATGTAGCCCCAAATACTTAAAAGGAAGCTGTCCAACCTTGCACCCAAAAACATTTGCTAAAAAGGCAACACCGCTGTCCTTCAACCAAATACCAATCATCTCGCAATTGCTAATTTTCAAAACTGATAACAATTCAAACCATTTCAGAATGAATTTCAGATTAACCACCTGATCCAAGCATCACAAAACATAATAGTATCAACTGCAAACTGAAGATGAGTTATCTCATGATCAGCATTGTCAATGGCAAAACCTTTTATTAAACTCTGACGATGAGTTGACTCGGTGTTTTTCATTAGGGCCTTAGCGGTGTGGGTCAATGACCAGGGCATTAAAATTGCCCCAGCTCAGTTGGTTTGGTACTGAGCCGCCGACTTATTTGAGTTGTGGCAACATGGACCAGCATAAGACCTTCACAGAATAGCATAGATTTGTAAGGACTGGTGCGAACTAGCATGAGACCCATATGGACATCTGTAGAATTTTTTTTCTTACTGTTCCTTCTCAAGTTTAAGCAAAACGGCCAAGTATCAGTTATCATTTTTGCTTAACTTGTTCATCACTAGGAATATGTGCACAAACTTATTGTTGCATTTCTTCATTTCACTTGTTGCTTCTCTCCTTTTCTCCCATTTATTGTTTTTCATACACTAATTTTTACCCTATATATATATATATGCATTTTTCAATGTAAAAAAAAGGTTGTCTTGATCGAAAGCCTTAGCATCATCTTGGTTTTGGAGATGTATTAGCTTGGTGGAGATTGAAATCATAAACAAACACATAATACATGTTAAATAGCTCTATGTACATGCAGTCATGACATGAGCATCATGTTGGTTTGCAAAAAAATTAAACATCTCTATAATCAAGAATAATATACAACTCATCCATTTTATCGACACATTTTTTTAGCTTTTTTATGTTATTTTTTTCTTAAAAATTTTCCTTTTTTTTTAAGGACAGCAAGGTCAGGTGCCAACTCATCCTGGTCCCAAGTGGCATGAAGACCGCCATTGGGATGTAAGACCTTGGTTCATCTACAAATTGCATTAGAAAAGAAGTATAGCTTTTAGGAAGTGGAATTTACTTAGGACGCCATTAGAGTTTCTGCCAGTATATTTGGTGGGGCAATCCCAGTGGCTATTATTTCTAAATAATACTTCTTCAATTGCTGATGAGGGAGCGAGAGGCCTATTCACTTTCTAAATAATTCAAAACAGCCACCCAAGACCAAATTAGATCTTCCAAAGAGATACCTTCAAACTCATCTTTCTTGCTTTCCCATTCTGATACAGTTCTTATAATAGTCTCATCGATCTCCTCCCTAGATCCACTCTTATTCTTGAAAATTCTGTTATTGCTTTGCAACCAAAGCTTCCAAAAAGTTGCACACAAGATTAACTTCCATAAACTTCTACCATGAACAAACTTGGACCTGAAAGACCACTGTTGAAATAACTCGTCAACGGAACAAGGCATAACACACTGCATACCAAGCCTAGCAAAAAAAGCCATCCAGACACTGTAAGCAAACTTACAATGAATAAGCAAATGATGCACCATTTCTTCACCCCTTAAAAACACAAGACACTCAATAACAATGAAATGATTTCAACGACAGCTTGTCAAATGTCGGAATATTTTTTTTGTCCCAGCTATCCAACAAAAGACCAAAACTCTTATCAATAAAGTTTTCATAAATCACATAAAACCACTTTGCAGTTCTCCTAAGTTATATGTAAGGATAGAGTGCTAAAAGAATTCCCTCCTCTGAGCACCGGTGCTCACGATAAGTGAGAATTGCATGCCAAAACACCTAGTGGGCCCAATTTATGATCCATCCAAGTGGATCATAAAACAAAGATCCCCTGATATAGTCACCGATCCTGGGTTTGGCACCCATCCGAATGGACTAGAATATTAAATCGACTTGCACTCATATTGGACGGTGAAAAGTGAAAACTTGTTTGCCATTAATCAAGGGTTAGTATGATGATTTCAGCATCTGTCACCATACACAGGTAGATGGGGAGGAGATCTTTTGATCCCCCTGGTCCCATCTACAAGTGGGGCCCCCAGTGGGCCCCACAAGAAAGTGTGCCGTAAAATATTTGTAGAACAATCCTTTTTACTATTAACATTAATTGACAAGGAGCTCTTGTTTAGAATTGATCTCTGGCAAAAAAAAAAAAAAAAAATGGTCTGAGTTGGATTGGTACATAATGATCCGCACAACCGTAGGCATCTTCAATCAAACACAATTACTTTTAGAGTTCTACTTAAGAGGAGAAATTTTGAATATTATTGAAGTGTAATGAAGTTGGATTTTAAGAGCACACGAGAGGTCCTAAAAAATGGGCCTCTCAGATGCCCAAAGAAAAATAAAATTTCCATGTTACACATGGAGTTCTTTTTATAAAGAGAACGTTCATTGAATCTAGATCCTAATAAAAGTAGGAAACTAAAATGAGGAACCTGCTAATAGGGTACGACAAATACTAAAGGAAATAATGAGAAAGATGCTAAAATGATAGATTGCTCAATTGTGAGGCTTGGGCCTCTTCCTGTACATAGTTGGGCATGGGCTTGTGCCCGATGGACTTGTTTTGGATCTCCTCTTATTCGAAGCCCATTTTGTGGTGGCCTATTTTGGGCTGAATCAGTTCTGCTTGGCTTGGAGAGAACTTGCTCTTGAGTTCCATAGATATTCTGGGTTGAATACCCACCGTTCAAACTCCTGATCTGTGAGTTAGTGTTCATTCTCTTTGCATGGTTTGGAAACTTTACTTTGATCTTCTCTTCCAACTAGAAGCAGATTGTAGGCGTTGCTTCTTTTGATGCTCAAATTTTGCTTCAATACGTGTTTGGACCATTAGATTTTCCAACTGTTGAGTTTTTATTTTTAGATTACGATCTTCGACTATCCATCATTGATCTCCAAAGATAAACTTGATCTTTGAGACTTCAATCAATGGTTCTTTTGTAAGAACCATCAAGACTTTCCATTTATCCTTTGATGATCCAAGCTACTGCCGTTAAAATAAAAGAAAAAAATGATCCAAATGCCTCTTTCGAATGTCATTTCAATCTGATTCACTAGATCATCATGCTTGTTGCTCATTGATCCAAGTCTTCAAAATGTCCTCTTTTCCCTCTTCTTCCTCTGTGTCTGTTATCTTCAGATCAACATTATCGATAGAAAATTATGGTCCCTTTGTCTTCTTGTTCTTCTGAAGTGTGGTCCATCTTAAAAGCTTTAGTTGTTACTTCATTTGATTTCATCGTGGAATCTTCTTTCCCTTGATCATTCTTTTTTGTCACCTTTGGTATCTCCTGTCCTTGTTTTCGGATCTTTAAATGTACTACTAACTTCTGTTTCTTTCTTTTGCTCCTTTGGTTCTTCTTGCATGTGATCCATATTTGAAGGTTCTTTTGCCTTTTTCATTTGACATGAGATCATCATTTTGAGGATATTTTTGACATTGTTCTTTAATTGGGGATATCAATGATTCTCTTGAATAGTCACTAGGAGAAAATACCCTTGAATGCAGGTGATGTAGAAGATGATGCATTTGAGTTAACAATATGGACTCTTCTTTGTTGGAACTTCCAGCTTGAGCTTTAAATTATCTCATGTGAGATTGATGCAGCCCAATGCATAAAGGCCCAAGATTTAGCCAACTGGCAGCCAGCCCATTGGGCTTGACTTATGTGGCACAGCCTGTTGGGCCTAGTATATTGGGCCAAGCCCATAGAAGACAGCTTATCCAATGGGCCAACTAGTGCTTTCTTTCTTAGTATGCAGCTTTCCAATAAAATTTCCTAGATCTGAAATTCCTAGTTAAGAAAATCCCATATTAAATCCAACAAGATATTGATTGACATGTAATCAATGAAAAAAAGGAAATAAAAAAATCCTATGTCGCAAAAGACATTGACATGTAATCAATTTCATGGAGGGGAAGGGTAAATCCTATCTAAGTCCCTAATAGGAAGGATTGACCTCCCCTCCTCTCTACATACCTTGTATGCTCTCATTTGTGGACCAGTGAAAATTTCCATTTCCCTCTGATATTGTGCGAAAGTGTACTTCACATGTATGAACACTTCTCGGGTTGCCAATTGTAATGACTCCGAAGGCTGGGTATTCCATGGTGACTATGTGAAGACTCCATCCATCATTGGGTCCCATCATAGATTGTCTAAGTCTATGTTCAACATAGATAGCTTCATTAGATGCTCCTTTAATGTTTTAGCAGAATTCATATTGTCCCGTGTGTCCAATCTAATATGACCTCTAATATAACGAGTTAAATCATGTGCCTCACTCTCCTCTAATGCACATAAATAACACGGTTCTTGAAATTGATCGGTATATTCATTGACCGTCATTTGTTTCAAGCTAATGAACATTGAACAGCTCAAAGTAGGAGGCATTCTCATTATACCAATCTGCATATTTGTACTAAGATAATATTGTTGGACATGTATATGAAGCTCTATTGTTGCTTACATTGATTTAAGATTTAAGAGGGGCATAAAAGATAAGCATGATTTTTTAGGAATAGATTGAAAAGGAGCAAAAATTTGGGAAGAGTGGTGGGGGAGCGGCTGGTTGGACCACTCTCACAAAATTTCTGTGCAGGTGGCAAGCTGTTTGGAAAATTTTAAAATTTTAAAATCACAGTAAGGGTCAAAAGACAGTATGGGATGAAATGTGTTTAGGATAGCGTGATAAAGGTTGGGGCCAAGTATGGAATGGTTTGGGTCAAGATTGAGGGGTGTTTGTGGGTTGATTTTGAAAACAACAGGTGTTGTTTGGGGTCTGCTGTAAACTGGCACTAAAATCTTTGCACATTGGGATTGGATATCTAGGTAATTAAGGGCTTGATTTTGACTAGGATTGACTGGAATCAGTTGGAGACAGGTTTTGGGGCAGTTGGGGTTTACATTATGGAAAATTGAGGCTCAGATACAGGGTTTCTAAGGACTGATGCCGTTACAAAAACTGTTAGTGTGTAGTCCCTGTAATTAACATAAATTGAATGGAAAACAGTGAGGTGAATCAAACTGGGATCAATTTCAAGGAAAAAAAAAATCAGGTTTGGTTTTGGAACAAAATAGAAATCTTAGGGTTTTCAAATTTTGGATGATTTTGGGATCAAATTGTGGTGGTTCTGGAACTGTGTAGGGACTGCTGTGTAGATTTTGTGAAGTGCATATTTTGGGTGGGAAAGGCTTAGGGTGGTTTAGCTAGTGCTAGGCTAGGTGTTTTGGAGGGGAACTATTTATAGGGACTCGGGCTTTAGTTTGGGTATATGGATTGGATAGCTTTAAGGGACCTTTTTTTTTTTTTTTTTTTTTTTTGTGGTTGTGGTGGTGGGTGGTTCTTTGTTTGGGGGGTGGAGGGGTTGTGTTGCTGAGCTTAATTTGAAGAAATTTATGGGGAGAATTGGGATTTTTGTTGGTTATGGTTTAGGTTTGATTTGTGATGGAAAGTTATGGATGTGAAGGGGTTAGATTTGGGGTTTCATAGAGACAAATAGAAATGATGAAAGAAGAAGATCAACTCACACATTTGATGAGCCGGAGCATGACTTATCGAGTATTTGGCTTCTGACGCATCCAGATTGGTGAAGGATCCGTCCAAACGTAGGCTCCTTTAATCAAACACATTACTTTTAGGTTCTACGAAAGAGTAGGAATTTTGAATATTATTGTCGTAAATTGAAAATTGATTTTAGGAGTTCATGGTCCTTAAATAAGCCTTTTGGACATCCGAATTAGTTTCCTTTTCGCTTATGGATTTTCTTTCCTTAAAGAAAACACTCATGGAACCTGCCCCGATAGAATAGGTAACTAAAATAATGAATATACAATCAGGGAAATAATGACAAAAATGCTAAAATAATAAACTGCTATTGGCCTCCTGCTTTACACAGTTGTGCTTGGCTTGGGCCCAATGGACTTGGGCAGGATCTAGCCCATTATCCGAAGCCCATATTGTGGAAGCCATTTTTGGGCTGCTTCAGTTTGGCCAGAAAGGATCAACTATGTATCTAGTGACAGGTTGGAATTTCCTATTGGAGTAGTTATATGAATTATGATTATGAAGGCTGGAGCTAAGGTAATATCTTGGGTGATAGTTCAAAAGAGTTCTTTGGAGTTTCTTTGTTGGATTTATGCAGAAGTATTCTGTCCTGTTTTGATGTCAGAATTTGATTTTATCCTTGTTTCTCTTTTCAGCTTCTGTACTAGATTCCCCAACTTACCCTTAACAATTATATAAAATTAGTGACATAAAAGTGCCATCACTATTATGTATTGGACCATGAGGGTATTTTTTTTTTTTTTTGTTGTAAAAGATTTTATGGAATACGAAATGATAGCTGCATGAACCCTAGTGTTTTGCACATGTGAAGATTTCTATCCCCATCTACCGCTCTTCCTTCTCTTTCTCCATCATAGTTTGTAGATTTTCTAAACTCCTCCCTCTTCTTCCTCTCCTTGTTTTTCTTTTGGTTTACTAGAAATATAAAGAGGAACAATTGTTATCAATTTAACTTGGCTGTTATTTTCTTGCAATGTATTTTGTCATTTGTGGTGCTTCCTGACATATTTTTGCTTCCTAATGGTGCACATATGTGGATCACATTATTTTGGTGCAACGTTTGCTAAGACAATATCTTGGAGATTCTTCTGATTGCCAATCTCTGCAGTCAGACAATATCTTGGAGATTCTTCTGATTGCCAAAATCTGCAGTGAATGCAGAGATCTGGCCTGCTGGACATATTTCTTTATTCATGAATTTCTTAGATCACCAAGACTTGCATCTTTCTGTTCAGTTAAATTTATTCTATCGAGTATTATGGAATATAACATTTTTCCCAGCAACTAAAGAGGTCTTCTCTTCCTTTTTTTGTCTGGTTTAGGAGTTGGCAGTGATTGTGGCTAGGGGAAGAGACGGTTCAATTTCATGCTATCCTGTAGTTGAAACCATACATAAGTAAGATTCTGAATGTAGTTGTTTACTTTTTTGGAGCTCCGGAGTGGGAATTTTTTTTATTACTGTCTCCAATTTAACTCTTAGTGAAATTAATGGTGATTGGATGCATAGTTTTTAAAATCGGAATCGTATCGCAAATCGTTCAGATACATGAATCGAATCAAATCGCGAATAGGATTTTTTATTTTTCTAATAAAAATAAAAAATAATTAAAAATTAAAAGAAAAAGGAAAAAGTAATTAGTCATAACCATCCATTTTCCCATTTATAGTATAAATATAATAACAAATAAGTCTATCATACAATCATATCAAGAACATCATGACATATATATTTATATATATATATATGAAATAAATTATGTGTAAATAGTTAAATAAGTTTAAAGTATCAATATATATTTTTATTATCTTTAAATCAAAATATAAAAATAAAATAAAATCCAAACGATCAATTTTACACAATAGGATATCTCTTAAAGTTAAGAAAGCGTTCATGAAGAAAAAAAATCAAAATAGATTTAAAAAAGAAGAAGATATAGACAAGCACCATACATACAGTCGAATGATTTAGTTAAATGCATGTTCTTTATTCATCTTTAAAAACTTATCAAAGCCGCAAAAAATTCTTACAAGAGGTTTCATTAACTACTAAATAACCTTTTAAAAATACAAGCGATAAAAGAAAGAGAGAATGAAGAAAGAAAAAAGGTAAAAGATTATTAATATTAACTTATTGGTGGAAGCATTCTCACTTACCCGAATCGCTTGAATCGTAAGATTCGATGAAACGAGTATCGAATCGTAGGATTCACACTTGAATCCTAAGATTCATTTGTAAATGGAATTCATTACATAGATACGAATCGTTTTCCTTGAGATTCGGGATAACTATGATTTGATGTGTTTTGAATCATATGTAAGTATGAACACAATATTATCTAGATTTTGATCCTTTTGGTTTTGCAGGGATAACATTTGTCACATAGTTAATGCACCTGCTGATGTGTCCTGGAACATAAGGAAGCTCGCCACAAATGTTGCTGAAAAAGCAGTTAGTTCTTTAGAAGGGGCAGGTGTCTTTGCTGTTGAACTGTTTTTAACAAGAGACAATCAGGTTGGATATATAGTTTTGATACATTCTGATCATCAAAATGGACTTGTTTCAGTGTCTAGATTGCCAACAAATATTCAGACTCAAAACTGAATTTAGTGTGGTTTCCGAATGTGGACTTTTATACTCAAACATACAGGGAAACCACAATCTAATATTGACCATCCAAGCAGTTGGCTGATTAATTGGGAAAAAAAAAACAAAAAAAAAAAAGGAAAAACAGAGAGAAATCCAAACAATTTGGACAATCCAAACCATAGCTGTCAATTCCAATCTATTCTGGCTGGAATTTCCAGAACATTATGTTCCAGGAAGGAAACTGGAGCGGAACACCCCTATATAATTTCTCGGCTTCAATTCCAGTTTGTTCTGGTTGGAACAGGCAAAACAGACCTGTTTTGGCAAGAAGAGGCTGGGTACATTCTGGCCCGAACAGTTTTCTTTTGCACATCTAACCCTCTAGGAGTCCTGAAAATTCATGTATAAGGGTCATTTGACTCCCTAAGGCAATGAGATGGATTATTTCCCTACAAACATCTCTTTCCCTCAACTTGTCCCAAAATCCCCTATACCTGAGGAATGTTTGGAAAAAGGGAAATGGGCTGCAAATATTTTGTAGGAAAATGACCCTTTATAGTGTAGTTTATCTCAAAAATATGTAAATAGGGATTTTCCGTATCATTTTAGACTCTAGTTATATTTCCTTTTTTTCTTCTACTTCCAAATATTTTTGGTTTTTTTCATTGTATATTTTTTGTAATGGAACGCTTGAATGGCCGGAATGCAGGAACATTCCATTTCACAGCCAAAATGGAATGCAGACCAGAACTGAATTGGCAACTATAAACTCCAAACAGAGCCATTTCAAAATGTCATTTAACAACATCCCCTTTTTCTTTCAGCTCACTGGTTTGATGGTCTAAACATAAGCAGTCACTTTTAATTGTTTAACTGGCCTTGCTGTTATGATTTCTCGAGTAATGCTTATGTAAGATACCATGTACAAACCCAAAAGCTTAAGCTGATAGGTGGAAGGCCCAAACAGGTATATGAAACCCTTTTGAAACCATTACTTGGGTGATGTGGATGTGGGACTCTCTCTGCACTCCCCCTCACGTGCAGGTCTAAGGTTTAAAAACCCGGAATCAGGACCGAAGTCGGTCGAGTCGGGTTCAGTCCCCAGCCATGCAGAAAGAGGAGAGGGGAGGGGAAGATGATGGGTGTTGGGTTGTAGGTGCCAAGTGAGTTCAGACTTCAGAGTTGGCTCAGCTAAGATTGAGAGCTAGGAAGGAAGGGGGGGGGGGGGGGGGGGGGGGGGGGAGAGTACCAGGCTCTCTCTCTCTCTCTCTCTTCTGGTCCACCAGCAACAAGCAGCCGGCGGCCCAAACCCCACAAATTGTCCCTCTAGCTGTCCAGATTACATTACAGCAGCACATGCTCTCTCTGTCTCTAGACCACCACCCTTTTTCATTCTCATCCTTTTTTTTTTTCCTCAAATGATGCATGTGATTCAAACGAGTTCGGGCCCCATGGGACCCGACTCGGCCGATTTTTTAAACCATGGTACAGGCCTAACAGATTTCATGGACAGGCCTGCCACGTGGGCTACATAAGAACAATAGGAACCAGCTCTGATACCATGTACCAACCCAAAAGCTTAAGCTGATAGGTGGAAGGCCCAAATATGGCGCAGCCTGGATCCGCAATCGAATCAATAGATCAATATCCGGAAGGATTGATCGAATCCAAGATGGATTCCAGCCACTAGGGCACAATTAAAACCATGGAACAATCCATAAAACTCACGATGAACTCAGAAATATATTGTTGATTGAAATTAAGCATGCCTTAATACAAAGGGCTCAATATATATACGCAGTGTTCTTAGCCATTAAGTATCTCAAAATAGAAAGATACTAATTATAACTAAACAGTGAAACAAGAAACAATTCCCTAATTAGACTTAAAATAAAATAAGCATGCCCTCGTAGCTTCTCAGCCAATTTGGGCCTGTGGGCTGAACCCAAAGGGCTAGGTTTGATATCCGGGTCCATCATGTGGGCCCAGAAATTTTTTTGGACTTCCATACTGAATTAACTCTCCCCAGCTTGGAAGAACTACTTTCAATTGGGCCCCACAGCAAGGTCCAGATCCTACTTTCAATCGGACCCCACAACAAGGGTTCCGACCAACTCCAAGCCAACTACAAAACCAAATCCAAAGGCAACAACAAGCTCCACCACAGGGTCAACAGAATCCTCCGCACAATAAAAAATAACAAACAAATTAGAATAATGCTAGAGGAACCGGGATAGCAGCTAAGCGAGATATTATATGTCATTCTTGCAAGCCGTGAGGTCATTATGCTAAAGAATGTCCATACAGAAATCTACATTGTAAAGGTGAACCTTATGACAATGAACAGTATGATGAGGAGATCAAGATGGAGCAATATGATGTTCAACCTCCTACGGACCCGGAACCACTTGAGGTATTCAGAGTCGATGATAATAGCCCATTGCTTATCCTTCACCGGCGTCTTTTGGTGGTAGATGGTATTGAGGATGACGATGAAAATCAAGCTCCAATTTTCAAAACAAGACTCACTTGTAAAGGAAGAGCTTTCAATGTCATCATTGATGGTGGACATGCTATGAATGCCATATCTAAGGAAGCAGTTGATAAACTTCAATTGCCAACTTGGTAGCACCCAAGGCCTTATAGAGTTGCATGGGTAGATGATTATTCGATTCCCGTCAACCAACAGTGCATTGTTCCTTTAAAGATGGGCTCATATGAAGATAATGTCAAGTGTGATGTTATTCCGATGAATGTTGCCCAAATCGTTATTTGGTAGGCCTTGGCTGAAACGCTTGAAGGTCATTACCAATCATGCGAATAACACCTACACTTTTAAATGGAATGGATGCAAATTCAATTGAAGCCCATGGAGACTCCATTCTTTGCAATGCAAGTTACTACTACTGCATCTCCTCACATCCTTACCATGCGCAAATTTGAAGTTGAAGGTAAAGATCAAGGTGTGATGTATGCTTTGGTTTCCAAACAGGTGACCAACTCAAATGAAGAATCAAAGCCATCAATTCTGTCATGACCCAAATTCCGGGGCCCCGTCGGATATCTGGATCGTGATCATAGAGCATTATTCACCATGCATTCATCAAATAAGATTCACAAGGTATTAGGCATTTAACTTCAAATATAATTTTAGTTATAAATATCATTAAATCTCTAAGAATTCAAACTTTATATATAACTCAATCCATAATATGCTTGAAACATTAGATAATTTTCCTAAACAAGTACTAATGATTCCATCATCTACTTAAGTTTTTTTTTTTTCGTTCTCTCTTTTCAGCCACGCATACCGAAATCTACGTGCTGATCGTCATTCCCCTCTGGCCCACCCGCAATTTAATTACCTGAAGGGGCAACACAACATCAATATTACTGGTAAATGAATTTTTCCTAATTACACAAGTCATACATAACATAACATCACATAATCAACAAATTTGAATCAATAATCAAATATCATTAAAAATACAACCATATGCATAATTGTGCCCATGCACATTACCACGCCTGAAAGGCCCATCGTATACATGTATACCGGTTACCATGACCATGTCTCATTAGACACGTCCACTAAGGACCAGCCATCATAATGGCCATTCATGTCCACTAAGGACCAGCCGCTATAACGGCCCGGACACAAAGTCCAACATCCCACGTACGTCTGGGACCCAACACATAATATCACATAACAACCAGAATATGAATATTAAATAATATAATTGAACACACATGCAGCAGCGTGGGCCCAACCCATGCATATCTCACTGATTACTGCCCCACTTCTTATCATCACAGGTATGAGATGATGTAGGAATGGCCCACCTTCATAGCATAATATATAAATAACAGAAACATACCAACATGCACAAATTAGCATAATTTACACAACTTTCAATTACTATAGATAGAAGGGCCATATGGTAATTACACACTCATCCTAGGGTTATTCCTTAATTATCTAACACATTTGTACACACATGCACCATTACAGAACATAGTCCACGTCTGCAACATTCTTATTATAGAATCCAGTGGGTCCCGTTGGACCAAATCAAGATCAGACCTAATGTCTAAGGTCACCCAAGTATAGGCTTTACCCTTAATGGATTGGATTTACCATCAAATATCTTTAATGGGCCCCGCAGTCTCAAAAACACAAACAGTAAGCCTCATGGTTAACAAAATTGAAGTTTCTGGATAACTAGGCAGATGGAGCCCAGGCCACATGGGACCAGCACCATTCAGACCGTCCCTAGGCCCTCTTCAAGACGTGGGGTCCTAATATCTGATTGATTTAGGTAGTGGGTCCCATCATGGATGTCGACCTTCAGCCCTGTATTCATCAAATTCACGCCTGGAATTCATTACACCTCTTGAACAGTGGGACCCAATGGTTCAAAATCCAGATGTCCAACTACACAAAGGTCGCCCAAGAGTCCCACACTTGATGGTCGGAGTTGATTTTCAATCGTGTACAGGTGGGACCCAGAAAGCCCAGCGACGAGAAACCTATAAAATTCCTGAAACAGTCGCTCGTTTCATCATACCCATTGGATAAAGGCCCAGATGGGGCCCCACTCCTTTTGGGTCCAAGTCTCCTTGGGTTGACCAGGGGTCCCCTGCATGATGTGTGGTCTTGATCGTTGATCAAGTCAATAAATGGGTCCTACAACTACAAACGACCATCATCAAACACCCCGTCAGGCCTCTATTTTCCATCAGATTTGCAGAACTGTCTCTTAATCTTGCATCCAAATATATTAACACCATTATCATATCTATTAATATGAGATTCAACAATTTTTGCAATACAAAATATACATATATATGATCCATAAGATCTTAATGTCAATTACTAATAACATATGATTTCATAACCAATAAATCTTCTCACACAGATTATCCAACTCACATCACAATACAATCATCTTAATTGATCAACTAGTTAACTAGGAAAATCCACTCACCTTTCGTAAACGATCGTTGCTTTCACAATATGTGGACGCGAATAGAACATCCGTCAGTGACCTCCTTCCCCTGAATTCCAGCCACAACTTCACAACTTCCTTTCTCAGAATTTCTCAAAGAATTGGATATCACCCTACAAGAGGACCGTGGTTTATTTATATACATGAAGAGAAGATAGAGTCCTAGTCCTTTCATGCCTTCCTATTAGAGTTGTATAACAACTCCTTATCTTTCCTTTCTAAAAACGTCCACGTTAACACTTCTAATTCAAAAACCGGTTAACAACTAAGGGTCCATCCTGGGCCAAAATAATCCTGGGCCCAGGTATTCAAGATATTACAAATTCCCCAAGAGGTACAACCATTGCTCCACGATGTTTTTTATTTAATTCCTGATGAGCTTCCAAATGAATTACAGCCAATGCGAGACGTACAACATGCAATAGATTTAACTCCTGGAGCATCTCTCCATAATCTTTGTGCTTATTGGATGAGCCCATCCGAACATGCTGAACTAAAGAAACAAGTTGATGATCTATTGCACCGTGCATATATTCAGAATAGCCTAAGTCCATGTGCCGTACCCGCTATCCTTACACCAAAGAAGGATGGAAGCTGGCATATGTGCGTGGATAGTCGGGCCATCAACAAAATCTCTGTAAAGATCGCTTCCTTATCCCTAGACTTGATGATATTCTTGATCTTATGAGTAGTGCTTTTGTCTTTTCTAAGATTGATCTTCGCAGTGGATATCATCAAATCAGAATAAGAACAGGTGATGCATGGAAGACAGCGTTTAAAACTAAATATGGTCTTTATGAATGGCTGGTTATGCCTTTTGGTCTTTCTAATGTTCCTAGCACATTCATGCGTGTTATAGCAATTGCTGAAACCTTTTATTGGAAAGTTCGTTGTTGTCTATTTCGATGACATCTTGCTTTATAGCAAATAAAAAAGGGAGCATCTTGATCACTTGAAGAGCATATTTCAGCTTCTTCGCCGGGAACGCTTATGTTAATTTGAGGAAGTGTACTTTTATGAGCTATTCTGTGGTTTTCCTTGGCTTTGTTGTCTGTTCTAAGGGTATTGAAATGGATCCATCCAAGGTAAGAGGTCTCCCTCTTTAGTTTCTTCACTGCACGAAAGCCGAGACCGAGAAAAGGAGAGACCCTCACACATGTGGCAGTTGCAAGCCGCAGTTGGACTTGAGTTCGGGCCAAACCCGACCCATTAGCAGCAACATCATAATAATAATAATAATAAAAAGGTGGGCCCAACGAATAGGGGTGCACAAAAAATCCGCCAATCCGTAAAACCGATCCGATCCAATCCGCGGATTTTTAACTGAACCGAAGGTAAACGGATTGGTGAAAGATTGAAAATCTTGTAATCTATTAGCAATAGATTGGTGACGGATTTCAACCTCAATCCGCGGATTCAATCCAATCCGATCCGTTGACATTAAATATAAAAAAAAAAAAAAAAAACTTAAGGGGTCTAAATATAAGTTAAGAGGTCTAAATATAAAAGAAGAAAAAACTTCAGGAGTCAAAATGTTATTCACTTTTATATATAAGTATAACAAATGAAACCCGAGACCAAATTTCACCCTAGCCTTGAGAGCATGCTCTTCAAATTTTCACTGATCGATCTTTCAGGAGTCCCGATTTCTGGATTGTTAGCTTATATGCTAAAACTCTTTACAACATATTGATCTTTTTCTTTAACATTAGATTCAACGGATTGAACG
Source organism: Camphora micrantha (assembly GCA_003546025.1). Lineage (NCBI taxonomy): Eukaryota > Viridiplantae > Streptophyta > Magnoliopsida > Laurales > Lauraceae > Camphora > Camphora micrantha. The sequence continues at coordinate 40,774,636 of QPKB01000005.1, forward strand.
GATTAAAGTTTTTAAAAGCCACAAATTGGTGACGGATTCCAAATCCATCAATCCCTAGGTAACGGATTTGGCCTAATCCGCACCAATCCGATTTGTATACAACCCTATGGCATTCAACAAAGATCTCGACCCGATCGACGAGGAGTATTTACCTTCATTGAGCTCTTGTAAGCAACATCAGGTCAATTCATCTTTGAAACAAAAAATGTCTTATTCCTCTTTTACATCCAATATGAGAAACATTGAAGATCTGATTAAGCAACAAAGAAAACTTTATCAAAAGAGATATGGGGATCGATAATATAAGAAAGCAGTCTACTTCGAGCAGTTCCTCCCTTTGAAGCAAGGAGATCTAACAGTCAATGAGTACATGTGCTAATATCAAAATCTGGAATTTGATTGTAATTTAAAGGGCATGGATAAAGATGATAAAAAGCGATATATGAGAGGTTTGCAATCAGAAATACGAGATAAGATGCATTTTTTGCATGAATATTCAAGAAGCATATGCTAAAGCACTCCTGAATGAAATTTGGCATTCTTAGGAAGAAAAGTTTCTGCAAAGATTAGGAGCCCATATCGTGGAAAGAACTTTCACAGGAGAAGTTAATCTCACTCTTGTAATTCGGCGACTCCTCATTACAAATGAGAAGGAAGAAGAAGAATGGAGACAGGCTAAGAAATTCCACACGCAGGTAATAGTTGAAGACAAGTTTGCTAATTTGATTATTGACAATGGTAGTGCAATAAATTTTGTCGCACATGAGGTCATTGACAAACTTCGATGGACAACTAAGAAGCTTCCTAAGCCTTACCAAGTCACATGGTCTAATGATCATGCCAACCCTGTGACTTGTAGATGCTTGGTATCATTCAAGATGGGCCATTATGAGGACAAAATTTGGTGTGATGTGATCCATATGAATATTGCTCATATTATTTTTGGACGTCCATGGCTTTTTGATTGAAAATTGCATGATAAAGAGACGAACACATATTCCCTTTTGTGGAATGGAAAAAGGGTTATGCTCATTCCAGCGGCATCGACAGCCTCATCTTCGTCTACATCTCCACTGAACCAAAGAAATAGCAAAAAAAAGACATAGTAGTCATGATTGCACCACAAGAGATACCATTCATACCAGAAGGCATCAAGGATGACATTGAAGAGAGAGTTCGTGGCAAAGATGCTTTCGTGGGTACATACAATATTGGTCAAGGCAATGCCAATCAAGAGCTGCAAAGGTCAAGCAAATATTGAAGACTTTGATCAGGTTAGCAAAAAGATTGAACATCCGGTGGATCCGAATGTCATGTCAGTTCCAAAAAATCCAATTGGGTCATCGGAAATCAAATCAATTGTTTCATAGGTTTCACAAGAAGATCAAGTTGTTGAAGTTCCTCACATTGACTTCATTTTTGGTGATAAAAAATGGATAGTCGATGTTCGTGATTTGTTGGTACAAAGGCAACACTTGAAGCATCTAATGGTTAGATCACATGTTTGAGCTAAACGCAGCCATCAGAAGAAGCGATACTTCCGATCTGTTTTTTGACGGAGGAACAGGTTACGTCAAACTTCCAAACCATGCTATGCCAATGTTGATCAAAAGAAAAGACGAGCGTTTGTGCGATTGATTTTCGATCCAGGAGGATAGTTTCTGAACTTGTGATTGATTTCTCTCTATTATCAAGCTATCAACTCGCCGGAGTTGAGTTTTTTTTCAAGCAGGGGAGAATTGATGCAGGCCAGACAATAGGTCGGCTTATTGTGATTGATTTCTCCCCCCATTCTTTTTTCTTTTTCAGCATGAGTTGATGAATTTTCTTTGCTTATTATAGTCACAAATCACAATGACTTCACTGGAATTGTCTGCTTCTGAAGATAGTTTTTCCATACTTAATTTTGACAACAGGTCTAGAGAAAACCCATGGCTTTCCAAGAGAGCGAGGAAGATCTCTCTCTCTCTCTCTCTCTCTCTCTCTCTCTCTCTCTCTCTCTTTGTGTGTGTGTGTGTTTGCGCGCGCGCGCTCGTGCATGTATGTGGAGAGCAAGGATCAAAATAATAGTTGCGGCGGGTGCAACGGCCATTAGCCAAAACGCTATGGACTGGCCAATACTTAGTGGCTATGATGCACGGATACTTCAAAATGGGCAACGTATCGTATCCGATACTTCACTTTTTATTGTAAAATCCGTGTCCCTGCCGTGCCCTTGCTGTATCCATGACGTATCTGTGCATCATAGCTTAGTGGCATCGCAGGGTGAATATTTTAAATGGTTAATAGAATTCAAATTTGTGTTGCAGCAATCTTGTATATTTTTTAGTGATTTGGATCCATATAAGGGTGGAGACAACTTTAGGAATGGCTACTAAGGAGAAGAAATAGGAAAAACAATGTTTTAAATTAAAATTGATTGACTTTACTAGGTTTTAGACCATAGCAACATTATTTTCAAAATAGCGTAATGGCGTCAACTGCTACGGCCGATAATGCATGTAGTAGCTGCTATTTTGAGCCATGGTAGAGAGAGGTTTCAAAAAATTTAGGTAGAGTTTCATCATATTTAAAGGGGTACAACTTGTTTATTCATTGACCAAACCTGGGTGTCAAGATGTTTTGTGTCTATATTAGGGTTTGAAAAACTCTGTCTCAGCTCCCGAGTCTCAAAGCTCACAAATCCCCCTCCCAAATGCTTAGTTTTCTTAAACCCTTTGTTTTCTTATGATTGATTATGTGGCTTTCTTGAAATCTCCAGCATGTCCATCCTTCTTCCTCCGCCTCCCTTCGCTCCAATCCATAGAAAATCACATTTTGAAAACCTTACCATCTTTCACTTGCATTCCTTCCCATCTCAATGATGAATTGAGCTCCACCCTCTTTCCCCAGACTTAGTCCTTCCAACTCATAATCCTTTGATTCCTCTCAGACAAAGAAGCCAAAGTGGTAATTAACAGTGAGAAGGAAAAGAAGAAAGCGTCCATCTGATCTTGATCTGGTTTTAGTTTTTTTTTTTTTTTTGGAAGGGGAGATGGACTTGAGTTTGGCTTTGATCATTCTTGGGCTTCAGAGATTAAGGAAGAAGGGAGGAGAAAAAACAATTGATGAATCTCTTGTTTCTAGTCCGCATCTGTGAGACGTAGCTCTGAATCCGTGGACGAAAGTGGATAAACTCCACAATGAGGGTTTGTCGAATCCTCAACAGATTCTAAGTGAGAGACCAACTGCACAATGAGGTTTGGGCCAAACCCCCTAGGGATTCAATACACACAAACACTCTCAATCATAGAGGGACACTTTACCACAGGGAAGCCAAGCAATTCTTTATTAAACAATGAAAGCTAATCCTCTCCAATGGTGCCAATAAATATTTATAGACCTGGGACTGGGACGGGATATCCTTCCTTAGTTAAAATTCTCATCCCACCACACAACCATTCTCCTCCCTAGATTCGCTACTAGAAATCGGAATTCTAAATAGAGGGAGCAATTAATACTTAAATAAAGATACTGCTATAGATTGATTGTCCAACCCATAACACTAAATGAACTGGTTGATTGGCCCATTGGCCCTAACCCAATGGGCTGGGTTGACCCCTGGATCATGGGTCTGGGCTGCATCAATCTGTTAGAGGCATGCAATGTTGGTGAAAGGGAAGAGAACCTATTGATGAAATGGAGAGTTCCTGCAGTTAATGGTGACAACTTGAAGGATTTTTTTGTAATAGAGAAGAAATCCCTAAACCCCAAATGCTTCTCTCCCCGTAAATCTAATCATCTTCCCAAAAGCCTCTCTAGTCTCCTCATCGATTCTTGTTTCTTTCTTTCATTTCTTTTACAAAATGGCGTGACCTGGCCGAGTCCCGTATGATGCTAATCGTCCATGACTGACTCCAATTCGACTCTAACTCACACAAGTTTTAAATCATTGATCTAGGTTGACGCGTGTAATTTTCATATATATATATATATTTGGGTGTTCTTGTGGTGCGCTTTCTTTTTCTACATTCAGTTGGTATATTGCTCTTGTACCTGTTGGTTTTTCCTTAATGAAATTCGTTTGCTTTAATGAAAACTCTGTTATTGGTTAAAAAAGAATAAGAGATTAGAAAAAAGAAGGAAAACAATTAGAAGGGAGAAAAATAATCATTCCCTATACGCCCAAATGTGTTTGCTAACTACTGCATTGATGCAGGCCCTAGGGTAGGGCTTGTGGGGTGCTGAGGCACGTGTCCACAGACACCTCAAACAAGTCTCCGCAAAGACCTCAGCTCAAGGGATGGAAAACCCACGATAATATTATTCCAATAATCAAACTCTGAGAATTTCTTCTCTACAATGCCATATAAATATTAAAAATATAACTTAGGGCCTAAGAAACCTAATGAAACTAGGAAATGAAGTAAACTAGGACTCATGAAAATAAAAAATAGTAACTAATGACAATTAATTAAATAAAATAGGAAAATCCCTAAACTATCTTAGGCCCTACACATGTGGCCTTTGAGGTCTATCATGCGTCATTCTCCCCGGCATGGAGAGAACTCGACCTCGAGTTCGGTACATGTCCTCCTAGGTCGAAGATTAGTTGCATGAACTTCCTGTTAAAGTGTAAACTTGTATGATATTTGGCCCAACCCACTTGTATGATATTAGGCCCAGCCCAAGTGTAAATAGGAGACCTAGTCATAATGAGTACAGCAAGATAGATTGTATACAGCACGATAGATTTATTGTCTTTCCATTCTTAGAGATCTAATTGATCTAATTAGGTGCTAATTCCTGATTTGTAGCCTTGATCTGTAGCCTAATCTTAGGTATTGTAAAGTCTATTTAAAGAACAGAAATCCAAGAGGACAGACATCGAATGAGAATATATTTCACAGAATTCTCTATCTCTTTCTCTCTCGTTTCAGTATTCTCTTCAATATGCCTATGAATATCATGGTATCAGAGCTTGCGTTCTAGGAGATCTTCTTCCTTCTTCATTCTGAGAAATTTCTAAAGCTTCGTTTCTTCTCTTCTCTCTGCCTGGGATATCTCTGATCAAGGTGGCCCACCTCTGATCAAATCACTTATAGCCAGAAATCTACATGGTTATGATCGACTACTCTTCAAAGATTTTTTGAAGATTTTTATGGATTTTTTCTTCATCGGATCAGGTGTTATCTACTCACTTCTTCTTCTGACGGTTTTGGCGATTTTTTCTCAATAAGTTTTCATCTTAGCCGTACAATTTTGTGGATACTTCTCCAAATCCAGTCAAACTTGGACTAGAGGACACACTTTTGATCTCCTCCAGGATGCTGTCCTCTGATCTGTGATTGGATAAGGTTGTGGGGCCCACGCATCTCTCCTGCACAGCATCTCAAGGTCGTCTGGCTCATATTTTTTCCTGTTTTGAGTAACTTATTGCTACATTTCTTCCTACTGGGTTAGTACACACATCTCAGTAATTCTGATCATCTATGATTGTTTTGTTACACTACTCTGGTTCCTTTCAATTACTTTTCTACACTCTCTGGTGGCTGTTTTGTCTGGTGGCTGTTTTGTGTGTCTTCCAGTTGTTTTTACTTTGCTGGTAGTAGGGTTGTTGCCTGTTATTTTAAACATCTCTCTGCAGTAATATCATGGAGAAAGGAGATATCACTTTAATCAAGTTTAATGGTAAAAACTATACCACTTGGGCTTTTCAATTTCAAATTTACCTTAAGGGTAAAGAACTCTGGGGACATCTTGATGATTCCGATCCCAAACCTACTGATGACAAGCTCTTAGCTAAATGGGAGGTTAAAGATTGGCAGATCATGACCTGGATATTGGGGTCCGTCGATGCACAGTTTATCCTGAACCTTCGCCCATACAAGACTGCCAAAGAAATGTGGCTTTATTTAAAGAAGATATATTTGCAAGAGAATTCTGCTCGCAGGTTTCATTTAGAACATGAAATCTCGCAGTTTGTTCAAGGGACCTTGTCGATACAGGATTACTACTCTCAGTTTACAAGTCTGTGGACTAATTACGCTGAGCTTATTTATGCTGACCTCCCTGCTGCCTCCTTAGCCTCTATTCAAGAGATCCATCAAACTAGTCAGCGGGATCAGTTTCTGATGAAGTTGCGGCCACAATTTGAAACTGTCCGGTCCAACTTAATGAGCAAGGTCCCATCCCCCTCACTCGAATCATGTTTGGGTGAACTCCTTAGAGAGGAACAGCGCTTGGTGACTCAGACGACACTTACACAGAATGCTCCTCAGGCTGTTCCTATCGACGTTGCTTATGTTGCCAGGGGTAAGCCTCAAGGTCGGGACATGAGCAAGGTCAAATGTTTTTGCTGCCACAAACTCGGACATGTTTCCACTCAGTGCGATCAGAAGTTTTGTTCCTACTGCAAAACCAAAGGTCATGTTCTTCCGGAATGCCGGACACGACCTCAGAATCGAGCACCGCAACAAAGAGCCTACTCTGCTCATCTTCCTGACGCTTCTTCACCAGTCATGCCTGCACCACCTGCTGCCACTTCTTCTTCTACCCTCACTCCTGAAATGGTCCAGCAAATGATCATAAATGCTCTCTGCACTTGGCCTCTCAGGTAATCCAAAAACTTCAGTCTCCACATGGTATATTGATTCAGGGGCCTCCAATCACATGACATACTCTCCTGCCAATATGACTCATATTAGGAAGTATGATGGAGACCTCTGCATCAATACTGCTGATGGTGGCAGTATTCCCATTTCTGCTGTTGGACAGGTTCCTCACTCCTTACCATTGCATAATGTTTTTCTTTCACCTCGCTTAACCACAAATTTGTTATCAGTTGGTCAACTTGTTGATAGTAATTGCTCCATCTTGTTTTCTCGCTCTGGTTGTGTTGTGCAGGATCAAGTATTGGGGAAGGTCCTAGCGAAGGGTCGTAAGCAGGGACGCCTGTTTCCCCTCCAGATTTCGTCAAAAGAAAAGCTCCATTCGGAGTCTGCTTTGTTTTCCCATTTTAGTCATAATAAATGCCAGTTGTGGCATAATCGTTTAGGACATCCTAATTCCAAAACTTTGATGTTTTTATTAAATTCTGGTTTAATTAATGACAATAAAGTTTCTTTTAAGGATGTTTCTTTTAGTTGTGATAGCTGCAAGATGGGGAAAGGGAAAACCCTTCCTTTTCCTCTTCATGATTCTTTAGCAATGAAATGTTTTGATATTGTTCATAGTGATGTGTGGGGTATTGCACCCGTTCTTTCTCATTCTCATTATAAATACTTTGTTACATTCATTGATGATTATAGTCGTTTTACATGGATTTATTTTTTGCATGCTAAGTCTGATGTTTTCTCGGTTTTTAAAGTTTTCTTGTCTTATGTTGAGAATCAATTTTCCACTACCATTAAAATTCTTAGGTCTGATTCAGGGGGGGAATATGTTTCTACGGACTTTCAAACATTTTTGCAATCCAAAGGCATTATCTCCCAGCGATCTTGTCCTTATACCCCCCAACAAAATGGTGTGTCTGAACGAAAAAACCGACATCTTTTGGATATTGCTCGTACACTTTTGATAACATCTTCTGTTCCAACTAGGTTTTGGCCCGAAGCTCTCTCAACCGCTGTGCATGTCATAAATCGCCTCCCTTCATCTCGATTAGCTAACCAGACACCTTTTTTTAGACTTTTTCAAAGGAATCCACTCTATGATCATCTTCGTCCTTTTGGGTGTGTTTGTTTTGTTCTTCTTCCTCCCACCGAGCGCACTAAGTTAACAGCTCAATCCTCCGTCTGTGCCTTTCTTGGTTATGCTCTTAATCAAAAAGGCTATCTTTGTTATGATTCTAAAGCCAAAAGAATTCGAGTGTCTCGCAATGTCGTGTTTTTTGAAAATCAATATTTCTTTCCAAGGCATGGTGATTTGAATGACTCTGTCTCATTCTCTTTTTTACCATCATTTTCAGATACAATGCATCTACCTGTTACTCGTTTTCAGCCGGATTTTGTGTATAAACGACGGAATGTTATAGGCGTTCCTGCCTCTGGGTCTCTCGCTACGCCTATCCCGACTGCTCCTGCTCTTACACCTGATCCACCTCCGGAGCCTTCTGCTTCTGCTCATGCCCCTAATCCACCTCCGGAGCCTCCAGAGCGTCTTGCTCTTCGCCGATCCATCCGCCACATAAAGCCACCTGATCGATATGGCTTTACTCATGCTTCATTATTAACCACTTTATCTTCTATTTCTATTCCTAACTCGTACTCTCAGGCAGTGCAGCATGATTGTTGGAAACAGGCTATGCAGGAAGAACTTACTGCTCTTCAAACAAATCATACATGGGACATTGTTACCTGTCCTTCTTCTGTCAAACCCATTGGATGCAAGTGGGTATGCTCGGTGAAATTAAAGTCTGATGGATCCTTGGATCGCTACAAAGCTCGTCTAGTTGCCCTTGGAAACAGGCAGGAATATGGTATTGACTATGAGGAGACTTTTGCTCCAGTGGCCAAAATGACAACTGTACGTACAGTTCTTGCCATAGCCGCCTCTCAGTCATGGCCCCTATATCAGATGGATGTAAAGAATGCTTTTCTTCATGGGGATCTTAAAGAGGAAGTCTACATGCGTCTTCCTAATGGAATTCCTTCTTCTTCCAAGACCGATGTTGCTCGATTACGACGCTCATTATATGGCCTTAAACAGGCACCCAGAGCTTGGTTCGACAAGTTCCGAACCACTCTCCTTCAGCTTTCTTTCATACAGAGCCCGTATGATCCTTCGATGTTCACACTTCATTCATCCAGAGGATCCACAATTCTCCTTGTGTATGTCGATGATATCATTATTACTGGCCCTCACAGTGATATGATTCGACAGATACAGGCCTCTCTGCAAGTTAAGTTTCATATGAAGGATTTAGGACCTTTGAATTATTTCTTGGGTTTGGAAGTTCAACAATCAAAGAAAGGCTTGTTTCTTCATCAGCACAAATATGCTACTGACCTAGTGGTTCTCGCCGATCTCGGTGATTCTAGCCCAGTCGATACACCGTTGGAAGTAAATGCCAAGCTTCATCAACAAGACGGCGATCTCCTTTCTGATCCTACATTCTATCGTCGTTTGGTTGGTAGTCTTGTCTATCTAACCATTACTCGACCAGATCTCTCTTATGCTGTTAATCTGGTCAGTCAGTTTATGACGGCCCCACGGCATCATCATTTGGCGGCCGTCAAACGGATTATTCGATATATCCTTGGTAACTCTACCCGCGGCTTATTTTTTCCAGTTGGCACACCTCTTACACTCACTGCTTATTCTGATGCGGATTGGGCTGGTTGTCCGGACACACATCGCTCTACTACCGGATGGTGTGTTTACTTGGGAGAAGCCTTGGTTTCCTGGAAATGTAAAAAGCAAGAGAGAGTCTCCAAATCTTCCACGGAATCCGAATACCGCGCCATGTCTTCCGCCTGTTCTGAGATCCTATGGCTACGTGGGTTGCTTTCCGAACTTGGATTCTCCCAGACTCAACCGACTCCTCTTCATGCTGACAACACAAGTGCCATTCGAATCACTGAAAATCCTGTTTTTCATGAGCGAACCAAGCATATTGAAGTGGACTGTCATTTCATTCGGGACGAATATGATCGCAAAATCATTACTCTTCCCCATATTTCCACTGAGTTCCAGCTTGCTGATATCTTCACCAAGGGCCTTCCACGACCGCAGCATGAATTCCTGGTTCGCAAATTGTTGCTGGTTGATTCACCGCATCAATTTGAGGGGGGGTGTTAAAGTGTAAACTTGTATGATATTTGGCCCAACCCACTTGTATGATATTAGGCCCAGCCCAAGTGTAAATAGGAGACCTAGTCATAATGAGTACAGCAAGATAGATTGTATACAGCACGATAGATTTATTGTCTTTCCATTCTTAGAGATCTAATTGATCTAATTAGGTGCTAATTCCTGATTTGTAGCCTTGATCTGTAGCCTAATCTTAGGCATTGTAAAGTCTATTTAAAGAACAGAAATCCAAGAGGACAGACATCGAATGAGAATATATTTCACAGAATTCTCTATCGCTTTCTCTCTCGTTTCAGTATTCTCTTCAATATGCCTATGAATATCACTTCCGATCTGTTTGTTGAGCTTCAATGCTATGTATGACTTAGAATCTTTAGCTGATCTCTTACTGCAACTGGAGCTAGGCTTGATGCATTGCTTCATTTGATGTTAGGATTTTGTTTCGATGGTGCAATCGAGACATTGGATGCTTTACTTGTAGAACCTGCAGCATCAATTCACAATCTTTTGTTGTGAGTCACAGAATGAGTTAGGGACTTCTATGTAAATAGTAGGAAATGTCAGGCGCTTTCATGTAAATCTTAGGAACTTAAGGTACTTTTCTGTAATTTACTGAAATAATGGAATAACCACATAAAAAGGATCGACTGACCTAGTTGGTCAGTTAGTTCTTCTGTGGCTTATCTAAATTCCTCTTCTTTCTTTTTTTCTTTATTTTCCTTTTTCTTTCATTTATAAATCGTTTTGATGTCTTTGAATAAAACCATAGTACTAGGAAGATCTAGGCTTGTAACTTCTTTGACTATCCGCCATTCATCTCCAAAGATGAAGTCAATGTGGGAGATTTCAACAATTGGTGCATCTTCCCTAGCTGCCTGTATATTTTTTTTTATCACCATTACCCATTGGAGGAACTTCGGGCCCCTTGTCTTCTAATGTTGCGGAAATTTCATTCATCTTCTTTCCTTGATCTTCCTCCTCAATGTTTTTTGGGGCATTTTATTTATCTACATTCAGTTGGTATATTGCTCTTGTACCTGTTGGTTTTTCCTTAATGCAATTCCATGAGCACTGTTGGAAGGTGCTCATGAGGTTGAAAGTTTGAATCAGTTTACATGGCAAAGGAAAAAGGCCTTGGAGACTCCTTCCAATTGTTGTAACCTGATGTATTTTTTCCCTTGGTTTTGAAAATAATTTCTTGATGAAAAGGTTTCTATTGTTTACATCAAGGATGTTCGACATTATTTTTTTGGCTTTATGATTCTTGATGTTATTTCCTGCATGTGGAGGATTTTTCTTTTATCAGTTTTAATTCAATTTCCTGCTGACATTTCCACAGATTTTGCTAAATGAAGTAGCCCCTAGGCCCCATAATAGTGGGCATCACACAATTGAGGCATGCTACACCTCACAATTTGAGCAACACCTACGAGCCATTCTTGGACTTCCACTTGGTGATCCATCCATGAAAGTGCCTGCTGCAATTATGTACAATTTACTGGGTGAAGAAGAGGTAACTTGCTACTCTATTTTTTCAGTCTTAAGGCACAAGCGCTGAATCATTTCATCCACAAGTAATTTTTTCTTTGAAACTTGATCTTTCCTTTAAACTGAAGTGGGCATTATTGACAAGCAAATGATGTTTAGGGCTTTTACTACTTGAATAGAAAGTACACTTCCATACTATTCTATATTTAGCTATCCATTGGTCAGGACTTGTGGATTGACAAAGCTAAGATTTTTGTTTAAGTTGCTTTGTCCTTTCTGTTGTATGGGTTTATGACTTATGACCTTTGAATTTGATAAATAGAACATGGTTTTCTTATTATTTCACTGTTGTTATTGTGTTGGAGATCTGGAACACTGAATACCTATCTAATCTGTTTAACCTTCCTAAGATACATGTGATGATATTTCATCCCTTGAAAGGAAAAAAATTTATGAAAAGATGAGGAGGGGAAAAAGAAAGATAAGAAATGAAGAAAGGGCTTATTGGTCTTTGTGTGTGGGGGTGGTTATTTATTTATTTTTGGGGTTTGTGTGTGGGGGGGGGCTATGATGCCCAGATACAACATGGATATGACTAGGATACGCCATAGACACTGAAAGGACACAGATTTTACACATAAAAAGCGAAGTATCGGATACGATATGACACAATACGTTATCCATTTTGAAGTATCCGCGCATCATAGGTGTGGGGGATATCTTTAATTAATGCATTATCCAAAAGAGAAACTAAATGTACAAGCTGAAAGGCAAAATTCAGTAGAAAGTTGGGCATGTTTTGCATCATTCTGGGAATGTTTTGTTCTGAGAATGAATGAAGAAAATCTTTTTTGACAGCAATTTTGTGAGAAAAAATCTAGAGAGAGGAGAGAAGAGGGAGATAGCGAGGGAGAGATTTTATAGATGTATAGAAAGGGTGAAAAATGCTAGCCAAACAAGTTTTTCTTCATTCAATCTCAGAATGAAGCATTCCCGGAAGGATGCCAAATTGGCCAACTTACGAAGTGCCATTCTCATCTTGGGACAGTGACACCTCATCATTTCGACCAACATCTCCATAAATCAGTGGCCGAAATTCTAACAAAACTCCTTTGAAGTAGCCCACAAGATAACTTTGCCCAAGCATTAGTGATGACACCTTAAGCCATATCCATTTAAACTTTGGAAAGTCCTATTTTTCTTTCTAGGCAGATTGAGCACAAAACGCCAAAGTGGAATGACTTCATAAAAGAGAACTTTGATGCCTATGAAACCCAATTCTCTTAGTCAGCATTAATTTTCCATCTCCGGCATAACCCAGTGCACTCTAAAAGGCTGCGGGAATCATCCCACTATAACTTCAAATTGGGGTGGTCACCGAGTGAATAGGAAACATCCTCCATTCCTACGAGAGCACAATATGTAGATGTTGACGAGAACATGCTTGTGACTCATTAAATATAGATAGTCAAAATTTTGTCCAGTGTTGCAATCCATTGAAATCCCTTATTTGATTCCCAAATAAAGTCAAACCAGTTACGGGATGATTTAGAATTAAATTTGGGTTAAAACATGATATGGAGAATCTGCCCCAAAAGTTGAGGTTGCCCGGGTTCTTTTTTCGCCTATATTTTTTTATATCCTGAGCGGTTCAGCTAACCTTTATGTTCCTAAAACTGAAAAATCTGAAATGTTTTCTGTTTGATTTAATGGGAAGAAATATTTCTCATGGGAACTTCAGTTTTGCATGTTTGTCAAACAAAGGAACTATGGGGGTCGCATTGACAAAACAACTACAATATGATTATTGTATAGGAGAAATGTTCATATGCATACCATGGTGAGAGGTGTCATGCATGGGCCCACCTATCACCAATCCGCACCATACAACACCCTCACCTGACTTTTGAGTTTTCACCAATCCGAATGGATTGAACCATTTGATTGAGGGTTATTATTATTATTATTTTTTGTTTAGTGTAAAGTTGTTAAACTTGTGGGCCATGGATGAAGTTGTTAGAGACATGGGGTTGAACCCATACTTGATATCTGGGCCCATCCAAGATGGCTCTTTCCATCCCCCTGGTCCCGTGATCAGTGGAACCCCAGGTGGGCCCCATCAAGCTAACTCTTACCATAATACGGTGAGAGGCGTCACCGATCCGAATGGACTAGACTGTTAGATCGAGGGTCAAAACTCTTTTCTTATATAAATCCATTAAACTTGTGGCCATAGATCAAGGGGTTAGGAACTTAGGATGATTTTATGGACTTGCAATTTTGCATTTACGTAAGTCTCATCCAAATCGTTCGATCCCTTACCTCCCCCAAGATTGATGGGGTGGGCCCCACAAGGCCGTCTACACGGAGGTCCATGGGGACCATCCATAGGACAGCACGGCCCTATTTTAATATATATATATATATATATATTATATATTTCATATACTTCATATATATTTATACAATCATCAACACAATAGACCTGTCCCAACATATGGGTTCACCTATATGAATTCTATTTTTCCATTTCTATCCTGGGCCAAATCCATATCGATACAGATCATATTAGACTAAAATTATTATATTAATATATATATATATGTGTGTGTGTGTGTGTGTGTGTGTGTATAATTGGATTTGAGTCAACCCTGTACTGTAGTTATCAAGATAGGAACAGGGTCCTATACATTAGACCCTTTTTTTTTGTACTGTATTTATCCAAATAGGAACAGGGTCCTATACAATAGACCTGTGTTTTTTTTTTTTTTTTTTGGACTAAACCTATTTACACATAGACAATAGACCTCATCTACCTTACAAAATAGACAAGTAGAGTTTCTACATACCAAAACTACAAGATTTGAGGTGTTTGTGTACCAACTTTATATTTAGGTTCAACTAGTTGACAGTGGAAAACAAATGCATTTTTAATCAAACTTATGGGCTGTATTGGCATATTATCAGCTCTTAGTATGGTTTTCATGTATTGACCATTATTATGAGAATTGAAATTCTTTCGCGAATCATTCAAGTGTTGAAACAAATTGTATCGTGAATCATATCACGTAGGAAAATTTTCAGAAGGATATAAAACTTTTGGTTCATTTTCAAAAAAATACATGGAGATTAGAATATTTTAAAAAAGTATAAAAGTTTTCCACAATTCTTTCAATCAAGACACTCCATTAAAAAAAGTCTGAGAAATGAAAAAAATTCCCTTATGTCATTTTTCAAAATTTTCATTAATAAATCATTTAATAGAAATGATCAAGTCTCACCCAAATGACCTAGTGGGGCCCACTTCAACTACTTTATGCCTATACGGTTAAAAAGGGGCATTCCAAATGACTAAAAATCTAACTTCATTAACTGGTTATGATCATCAAAATCAAAATGCCCAGTTTTGGAGAGGAAAGAGGTTAAAAAAACACAAATGCCTCTCATAAGGGGAGGGTAATTTTGTCATTTCTCGAAAAAAAAAATAGGAAAAGGACTTGATTGAAAGAATTGTGGAAAACTTTCATGCTTATTTGAAATACTCAAATCTTCATGTCCTTCTTTGAAAATGGGCCAAAGGTTTTATCCTTGTTTGAAATTTTCCCTATCACAAATAGTAGGGTTTTTTATTTTTTCGTAAAAAAATAAAAAAAATAAAAAAATAAAAAAATAAAAAAGTACTTATTCATAATATTTTCATTTTTTTCCATAGTTGCATCAATGCAGTGACAAACAAGATTATGATATAATCATAAGAAAAAACATCATTGGCGTAGATTAGTAGATTATATATCAGTGAATATTTAAATATATTTAGGATATCAATGTTACTAGTGTTTTTTTTTTTTTTTTTTTTTGTTTTCTTTAAATAAAAAAAAAATAGATTTCAAATAATCAAAGTCACTCTCGAAGTTTAAACGAGTATTTGTGAAGAAAAAATTTGAAAAAAAGAATGTAGAATGAAAACTCGTGTAAAGTTTAATGCTCTAGTCGCATGGCTGTTCCCTATTTATATCAAAACGTTACTAATGTCTCACAAATATTTGAGAGGTTTCGTGAATCACTAAATTACTTCTTAAAAATAGAAACACTAACATATAAAATGTATCGATTTATAAATACCAGCCATTTGGCTGTGGCTATTCCCACCCAGACGAATCCGTTGGATCCTAAGATCTTCTAAAAGCATTGCCATTCCCTAGTGGTAATGGCTTCTGCTCCCATCCCTCCCAGAAGGAATCGATCCCTGGTGGGAGGCTCTAATCCTCTCCAACTTGGCCACTGAGCCAAGCAGCCAAAAAAAAAAAAAAAAGCATTGTCATTCTGATATTTTCAACCATGTAGTTCCCTTTGACAGTATGGAAAGATCATGGTTTTGAAACAAGTTGGTCTGCTACTCTGCTGTAGAATTCTTGAAAATTAAATTAGACTGGTGATGCTTTTATTGCTGTACTACCTTTTCTTTTGGTCAGAAAAGAGCTGTTAGATGATTGTTTTCCACTGTAAACAAAAACATATACGTACTTTTGGAAAAGTAATATTTTTGTTCATTTTTGCTTCATGGACTGCTATTGTTGTATCTTTCTTCACCTGTCATTCTGTCAAGTTTCTTCTGTCAAGATAGATTTTTTTGCTGGGCCACCGCAATGCATTTGGATTTGGATTAGAAATTTCAGTTTTAACACCTACTGTTTCATCCATCTTTAGAAATGCTCAGTGTTGGCATCTGCTGTTTCATCCATCCTTAATGTACGTTGTTATATAATTAAAGAAGCCTTAGCTGTAAAGAAACTAAAAGGAAAGCTACAATTTTGTTGTGACTGAGTTGCTTCTAGGGGGAGTTGGGCTTCCATTTAGCTCATCAACTGATGGGAAGTGCTCTGAAGATTCCCGGGGCGGCTGTTCATTGGTATGACAAACCAGGTTAGGTTATGTATGTTCTGTTTGCAATTATGGCTGCCTGTATTAGCATGATAGTGTTTCTCCTTTGCATTTTAATTGTTGTTATTTCCAATGATCTTGTAGCGATGCGAAAGCTACGTAAAATGGGTCATATCACAATTGTGGGCCCTTCTATGCCCATTGTGAAAGCTCGCCTAGATTTGATGTTGAGTGGGAAAAGTTTGGGAGGTAATACTCCTGCACAAGTGGTTAATTCTCTCTTGCTTTTCTGATTTCTCACACGTCATCAGAGATTTAAAAATGGTGTAGGTATTTGTTCCCCAACAGGTAGTATGGTTTGGTTATATCTTTCTTTTTGTCTTCTTTTTCTGGAGTTATATATGAATTTTTTGGTGCTGCGGAGTCTGAAGGTTGGAACAGTCAAGCATAATGTAGTCCATCTACCAATGAGAATGTTGTGCTTACCATGTATACTTTTTATTATTTCAAGTACCTACTACTTCAGATGATCACTGTTCCTATTTTATTTATTGATTTATATTTCATATGTTAGGATTAAATCATTATTTAAAAGAAAAAAAATAGTATGGATGGATCCTTTGGGGACGAACGTTGATCCCTAAGTACCCAAACCGAATACCAGAAACCCCAAAAGATCAGTCTACTGCCCAATGTTTGGGAAGAAGATTTGAAGATTTTTTTATATATTAATTAGTAGACTAGATACTATATACTCACATAACTAATTATTTTCGGCTAACTTTGGATGTAGAAAGCTTCATATTACATAATTTATAAATATGATGTTAAAAAACTATCTTTCATATAAAACAATGATTGCAAGTCTTATCAAAATATCTCCGCCTGTGTTCATGGGCAATCATATATCATAGTAGTCCTATATGATTTTCAAAAAGGTACATTCATATTGTGATTACCAACAATAAATGGGTTTCTCTATGATTATAAATATTAGGTGGGTTGCCAACATTAGTTGGGGCCTCCCTTGATTACCAATATTAGGTGGGTCCCACTGTTTTCATATTAGGTAGGTTTGAATATGATTCCCATCATGATGTGAACATTACGATGTTTGATTGTATTTACCAGCTTGCCATGAATACATAATTACCATCACGATAGTCAACATTTGACATGTGAGTGACTCATGGGAACAAAGAGTTGACTTACTCTCATTGATTGGCTAACAGCCCACAAGGATATGTATAATCCCTATAATCACACCCCCATTTTGTAAAGCGGGGATTATGCGTGAGATTAGGGGCCACTTAAAATTTTCTCCTTAATAATAAACAACATAGCCCCCAATCATTGTCCTACAGGATCCACGGTGAGGTATAAACATTTCCTCTGTTTTACATAAGACACAACGGAACTTCATGATAAACAAATGGTACGATATTAACATTTCAGAGTACGCACATCTTCCACTACTATAGTTTAAGTTGAACGAAAGATAACAAAAGTAGGTTAATTAAATGACCTCTATTAAAAACCTTGGCCAACAGAAGAATAAATACTAACTGTCTAGAAGTATCAAGGCACCTGTGTGCTAGCCACGACGACATGTCGTCGGCACCATACTCGCACTCACCAACAAGCTAAACCGTCTGAAGCGACACCTCCGCTTCCCGAGGTAGATGGACCCCATACCTGTACACCAAATGCAGCATCAGACTACGACCGGTCGCCAAGCATATATATATATATATATAAATAACAACAAATATACAGTAGTAAACAAAATTACGAGTGACATATTATCAGAGTTGTGTTTCATATCGAATCATAATAAAATACCTAACATAAACTTCCTAGCAAGATAGGCGGTCCACATATGCTAATCACCACAGGATATTGTCACGGCCCTCCCTAGTCGTACTGAGTCCTGATAGAAAAAATGCATGGGAGAATAGCCCGGCCAAGAGGTTGAAACCAGGGTACAAACAAATAAACTTCAAACCCCTATCTTCTTTGGTATCCAATGGTGTACATCCATCTCAAAATACACGATGTGCAGTCGGTCAATCAAAGCCCTATCACAGGTGGTGCCGTGCCCCAACTGTGTCGGATGGTACAACTGAGTGGTGCTTGACACTAGAATTATAATCATACAATATTGAGAGGCTAAGCTTTTCTTGCATGAACAAGATTCGTCAAAACGAAAGAGAGACTACTCCGCATCAGAATCGTATCAAACAAAGGGACAAACACTTCAAACTTGAAAAGTCATTCTCTATAAAGCCTTACAATCGAAGCCACCTGGCCTTAACACCTTGGTCAAAACCCATCAAACAAACGGAGTACAAAGGGGATCCTAAGTCCAATCATCTAAGTTCCATAATTGATCCCAACATAAACAATAATCAAAACGAAGCTGAGGAACATGTTCGAGACATGCAGACATCGGTACCCAAAGGTACGATTAGGAATCAAAGCAGATAAACAATCCTAACCTAAGTACATAGTTATTCCTTACGCATCATACTTTGCTATTCAGTCATTGGAGAGGATGGGGTCCACAATACCCTGACAAATCATCTTGGTGCATAGTACAGAGATGGGTATCCGAACACCCTGTGCCGTCCAAGACTGACGTAGTATGTATCCCGAAATCGTCCGGAATAACTATGAGGGCAATGTCACTCAAACATCCCTCACTCAAAGCCCAAGTGAGTCATCAAAGGGGGTAACCAAGGTCCCACCTAAGTCCATCAAGTTCTAAGGAAAAAGGCCCTTCAGAAAAGAACTCAGTAGTACCGGTTAACCCCAAACACAATCGGTCGATCGAGTACAAACGCAGTCGACCCCTGGTCAACCGAGTACACGGTCCAAGTAGAAAGCAGGGATGGAAAAAGGGCGCAGACATCAGGCTTCACAGAGCTTGACTTGCAGTGTGGCCGGTCGACCGCAATACCAATAAGCAGTCGACCATGTGGCTTCAGAAAACGAAACCCAGTGTTCATTTTTGAACTGAAAGAGGGGAAAATCCCTTTGGCGTTTGCTTGCACCTGATAATACAATTATAACAGGGCTTGGCCCTTCCATTCAAACCATAAAACAAGGCCTATTCTAATCATTTGAATCAAAATCCATTCCAATCACCATTTAGACCTAATTAGCTTGTTCCTAATCAAAACAAAATCAAATGAGCAGTAGGATGTCTAAATGATCATCAAGCATCAAAACCAAGGAATAGAGAAACATATCAAAGCTATAAAACATAATCTAATTGCCTTTGGTTGAAAATTCCCAATTCCACGAAACGTAGCTCCATAGCCCAAAATCCAAACCTAAGGAAATAGGAAAATCAAACTAAATTAAAACTCAAAATCAAAAGAGGGGAAGTTATAAACTACCTTAGCACAGTACTACACCCAAAGCACATGAACTCAAACCTATGGAGGGAGAAAAGAGCTTACCAAATAGTGAAGGAGATGGAGGGAAGGCTTGAAATTGAGGTTGGGAAGCTTGCGGGATTTACTTGATCGGTGGCGCACCGTGTTGGTGGTGATCTGGGTCTCGGTGTATAATATCCTGAATTACTTGGGCCCGGGATTAGTCTGACCCGGGTAGTACCTTAGTTGTTTCCTTATTATTGGAATTAGAAGTATTACTTATTATGGAATTGGAAAGTGTCTTACGTTTTTTTGGGA
Organism: Camphora micrantha; assembly: GCA_003546025.1. NCBI lineage: Eukaryota > Viridiplantae > Streptophyta > Magnoliopsida > Laurales > Lauraceae > Camphora > Camphora micrantha. The sequence continues at coordinate 40,794,495 of QPKB01000005.1, forward strand.
CTCAACTCTAACAGAGGAAATAAGAAAAGGATTAGAATTAGGAAGTTTATACACCCCATCCTTATATAAGCAAACCAACAACCACTATTATGGTGTTTTGTTTTGGAGAAATTCTGAGAGAGAGACCGTGGGCTGCAATTTAGGAAAAAGAGATGAAGGCTAACTGATGTCCTATTCGCATCCACATTTTGCAAAGGCGACGATCATTTATCAAAGGTGAGTGGATCTTCCTAATTAATTAGTTGATTAAGTAGATGGTTGATATTGTGATGTGATTTAGATATTCTGTGTTAAGAAGATCTGATGGCCAAGGAATATGTATATTCTGTACTAAAAATATCTGTTTTGGTTATGAAATCATATGTTAATGGATATGGAAATCATACATGTAGAAAGGGGATGCAGATTCATGGAATAGGTTTGAATTCTGTTGAAACAGAGACTGGGCGGCAGTGCTGAAATTGATATTGGAGAATTGTGGGACCCCATGGCCCACCTGATCCTAGATTAGGCCCAGAGATCTGGTAAGGCACTACTGGTCGACCAGGGCAGTGTTGGACCCATGTGGATTGGGCCCTGCTTGGGCCACCATCCACTTAATTTTAATGTTTCAGGCGTGAATTTGAAGGAAATAGGGCTGAAGGTCAACATCCATGCTGGGACCCTCTGCATGGTTTGATCAAAGATCAGGACCCCACATCTTGTAGGGGACCCATGGTCGACTATAGGGGACTAGGGCATCTTGGGTTTGGACCAGTGGGACCCACTGTCCAACAGACTCAAAGAGTTCCAGGCGTGTATATGATGGAAAAAGGCCAGACTGTCGACAATCTTTGTAGGACCCATCAGTGGACCTGATCTGATATTAGGACCACACATCAGGAAGGGGACCCAGGGGCAACCTCTATGGTGGTGGTCCCATGGGGAGTGGGCCCCATCTACCCCACTATCCAATAGCTTCAAATTAATGAGGCGTGAGGGTTATTTTGAGAGATATGTCTTTACCAATAGCATTGTGGGGCCCAGAAGGACCATTTATTGATAAATATAAACCATGTGTTGACATGTGGGACCCTAGGCGACCTTGGAGGGCAAGTCTGATCTTGCAATAGGACATAGGAGCCCACTGTTTGATGTACCCTCAAGTCTGGTTGATTGTTACATGTCAGTACCTTATAAATTACTTGTGGGACTTTTATGTTGTATATTACATGTTATAAAACTCTTGTTTACCCTGAGTATTAATTCTGTGAGAATTCTGGATTTTGGTTAATGATGGACAAGGTGGGTCACCTATACACCATCAATTACCAGTTATGTCTAAGATGGGGGCAATGATAAATCTAGATGGTGTTAGAGTTGGGCCCACACTGCTTTTATGTGTGTTCAATTATATTATTTCATGTTCATATTCTGGATGTTATGTGTTTGTGAGATATTATGCACTGGGTCCCAGACGTGGAATGTTGGACTTAGTATCCGGGACGTTATAGCGGCTGGTCCTTAGTGGACGTGAATGGCCATTGGGTTGGCTGGTCCTTAGTGAACGTGTCTGATGAGACCATAGATGAAAATAGCGGCCGTTACGTAGCGTAGCGGCCGCTATATCCGCGGCCGTAGCGGCCATCGCACCCGTAGCGGCCGCTACGTCCGCTACGGGGCCGCTACGGGCTGCTACGACCGCTACGGGGTCGCTACAGGGTGAGAAAAATTCCTACTTTCCAAATTTTTTTAAAATGCATAATAAGACTTTTTTTCTTCTTCTTCTCTCCAAATAACATTTCTACACAACTCTTCTACTCTTTTATGTTTAAAAGAACACCAAAAAGCACATGATCTTGCCGAATTACAATCGATACAAAGAGTTCTTCTCAATGATTCTTCTCTAAGTACATCCTATTAGACACCCCCTTTGGTAGATGTATTTTTTTCTCTAGGTACTCTTAAGTCTTGACTTCATGACATAGTTTTTTCTTTTATAAGCCTTTCATTAGTTTCTAAGTTAGCATAACTAAGCAACATAAACACATGTGAAAAAAATGATCATTACTATTATTTTCTATTTATACAGCGATACAGGACCTTATACAGTGAGGGGACTGCTACGCCCCCTTACCTTAGTTACTTTTGCAAAAAAAAAATACATTTTCTCTCATTTTCCAATATTCTAGATTTTCTAGAATTTTTTCATATTTTTTTGACAATTTTTCCAAATCGCACCGCTACACCGCTACGTAGCGTTTTGGCGGCAAGCCACCACGCCCACCGCTACCGCTATTTTCATCCTTGGATGAGCAGGGTTATGGTGACCAGTATACATGTATACGATGGGCCTTTGAGGCGTGGTAATGTGCATGGGCACGGATTTGTATGTGAATGTACTTTTAATGATATTAGATTATTGATTCAGATTTGTTCATTATGTGATGGTATGTTATATATGACTTGTGTAATTAGGAATATTCATTCACCAGTATTGCTGATGTTGTGTTGCCCCCTTCAAGTAATCTTATTGCGGGTGGGGCAGAACAGAACGACGTTCCGCACGTAGATTTTGGCATGCACGGCTGAAGGGAGAGAACGAGAAACATTTAATTAATTGTTAGAGAGATTAGCTTTTGTTTTAAGGAACTTATTTAATATCTTAAATACATTATTGACTCAGTCAAGGCATAAGGATTTTATGCATAGATCATTGGTGTTACTGACTTTTCATAATTTAATTGAAATTATGGTTTGATTTAAATGCCTACCTCCTTGCTAGAACTATTTGATAAATGTATGGTAAATATTGCCAAGTTATCATGATCCGAATATCCGACAGGGCCTCGGAATTTGGGTCGTGACACGGTGGTCCATTAGCAACGAGAAGAGAGAGAGAGAGAGAGATGGGTGGGGTTTCAGTCACGTGGGATGAGGATATGGGAGAGAGAGACATAAGAAAGAAAAGAGAAGGAATGAAAAGAGAAAGAAAAGGAGAAACAGAGGGGGGAAATGGGGGAAATAGAGAGATGGACTGGGGGGATTTCGGTGGTGGGCTGATGGTGACGTTGGTGGCTTGGCGGTGATGACATCTGGTGGCAGCAAGTTGTGTGGGCGAGAGAGTGAACAAGAGAGATAAGGGTGAGGCACTAGGGAGTGAAATGAAACAGGGGGGGTTCATCGTGACCTAATAAGGGGAATGGGGGAAAGTGAAATAGAAGAGAGAGAGAATGGGGAGGTGGGTTGGCTCACATGGGATAAAAGAGGTGGGTATGAGGTGATATTTTGGGAATTTTGGGTTATTTGCTTTTTTGGTCCAAATTATGGATTTGGGTCAGGCTTGGATTTAAAGGGGTTTTGGGGGTCTGGATTGAGGTGCGATAGAAGGACAAAGTCCGGGAAATTAGGTAATCTACCCGATGGCGCCAAAATCTCAAAGAGCAGAAAATACGAAAAAGCCCTCGAAACTTTCTAAAAATTGCGACACACACCCCTACTGTACCCAAATGGACTTGGATCTCAGCCCAACTTCGCAAACGCGATCATAACAGTTAATCGGACCTATTTGGCTTCTAAAGGAGCTCAATTAGCTAAAAATGCAATTAACTAGGCTAATTACATCCTTGGAAATCCGGGATCTTACACCTATATTAGGGAATACAGATTTAATGCCATGTAAGTCAGCCAATTAAGGGGATTAGACCCTCTGTAATGAGAAGGGAAAAATATATAAAAGGGAAAGCTCTTTCGTAGGGAGGGTAGTTGAATACTTTGTTCAAACTCAAAAATCCCTCTTTTCTGCTCATATTGATATGATATAAAAGCCCATATCTTTAGCATGGTTCAAAACGTAGCGGCCGCATTATTGGCATTAGCCGTTGAGGCTGCTATGCTATTTTGTAAACAGCAGCACTATGGTCTAAAACATAGTAGAGCCGAGCCGTTTTAATTTAAAACACTATTTTTCTTATTTTTTTCTCCTCGATAGCATTTTCTAAAGTTGTCTCTACCCTTATATGGTTCCAAATAACTAAAAAACACAAGATTGGCTGCTACACAAGATTTGTTGTTTTTTTTTTTTTTTTTTTACCACAAAAACTTCTCACTGCTGTGCTACTACGTATCACCACAACCGCTATGTATCGCCCGTTGTGTATCGTTTTGGCTACTGCCTGCTGCAATCGCTGCAACAGCTATTTTGATCGTTGAACTCTAGGATTTGATTTTTGTAACAGCAAGAATACCTTCATGCGTGAAGGTTCAAAGATTTGAAACATTACTAGTCAGCAATCGAGATAGGTAGAATCTTCAATCTTCTGTGTGGCCGATCTATGATCGATCTTGATCAAAGCAAGCATGTAGAGTCATTTGGCGTGTATCTATCCTCTAGTTGGATAGATCTTGAAGATTATCCAAGTCTTGAGCAATTCGTTCAAGAGTTGCAGTTGAACTCCATTCAGCCATATCTCTTTGATCATCTGTGGGGCCCACTTTGATTATTAGTTCAAGCCAAAATTATCAGAGGAGGGTCACCCAATATTGGTGGGTTTTTTAGCAATTTTTATGAAATTTTCTGGGCTTCATCCGGTAAGGTACTGCTCAGTAGTTTGACAATTCTCTCAACTAGTTTTCATCAAGGCAGTTGAATTACTTACATATTTTCCTAACTCAAGAAACTTTTGTTCCCAGTGGTAGATAAATACATGCACAAACTCAAAGTGATAGCTGATCGATGATTGCATATGTTTTTAGGGGATTTAAACTGATTCTGCCCAAATTTTCTTGGTTGCCCAGCCTGCAGTTTATTTACATTTTATTTTTTCACCATTGACATGACAAACAGCAGTCCCTCTGTCTGTGTCACAGATTTGTGTCAGTCCCCTAGCTCTTTTGTTTTGATCATTTTGTCCCCTTGAATCTCGACGACTCTCATGGCAGAAAAATCCAAGATATTATGTCCAATTCAATGAGATTTTTATTTTTTGAAGGAAGAGGAGGGAGGGGTGGCTTCCTTATTTCCAATTCATTTTTTTTGTTGTATCAATTATTTTCATTTGCTTCACATATGAACTTTTTGACTTAAGAAGAAATTATGTGATATTAAACTTGCTAGTTCATATTGTCCCAATTCATTTTGTTGGATGCAGTGACCCCAAGTGTTGCTATTATAATGGGTTCTGATTCGGATCTTCGGGTCATGAGGAGTGCGGCAGAGGTTTTGGAGGCCTTTGGTGTTGATTTTGAGGTTTGCCTTTCATATTTTAGAACTTGTGCAAAATTCCTTTCTATAAGAGGTTGAAAAGTGTCCTGGTTTATCTTGGATACACTGTTACCTTATCTTTGTGTTACTAAATTTTCAGGTGACCATAGTTTCAGCACACCGGACACCTGAAAGAATGTTTTCTTTTGCTTCATCTGCTGAGGGACGAGGGGTGCAGGTTATCATTGCTGGTGCTGGTGGTGCAGCTCATTTACCAGGCAAGTTGATAATAATTTCTGTACTAAAAACATCTCAATTATAGTACCTCCATTGCCATGGCTGTTGGGCTCTAATTTGAGGAAGCTTCAATTTGTAGGTATGGTGGCTTCATTGACCGACTTACCAGTTATTGGTGTTCCTGTTAAGACTACTTCATTGAATGGAGTCGATTCAGTCCTATCTATTCTGCAGGTATTTGTCTCTATTCTGTCTTTTGTATCATTGTCATAATTTGGGAATGTATATTATTGCAATTATTCCAGAAGTATCTTTTGATTTTAGAAATTCTATGCTAATTTCTCTGAACGATGCAGAATGGATTTTATCATTATTTTGATTCTGCTGTGGCCTACATGGCGCGAATTGATCATCTTAAGAAGGCTTGCAAGGTTTCAGTGAAGTTTTGATCGATGTTGGGGCCAAAACTGTCCAAAATATGCATTACATCATACTATCAGGGATTGTTTTGGGCAAAACAGAGAAAACAGGGTCTTTTTTGAAATTACAGGAAAATGCCTGAGTTTTAAAATTCCTGAACATGCAGGATGTCTGGGCTGGGTTCGTGGACCAACCTGGGCCCAGGGAATGCAATCGCAGGGACGCCCAGGGGTCTTCTTTAAGATCTATGCATCTGATCTTTGATCAGGTGGGCCATGTCGGGTAACATCCATTCTTGTGCAAGTAGTCTGGATCAACCAGATTTTGAAAATTGCACAGATTAGTTGAATTTCCTCTTCAATTGCTATTTTATCTCTTTTAAGCATCTTAGATTAAGGTGGTGATCTGTCAAGTTGGGATTAGGTTGTTTAATGTAGGAATTGTGTGGATTTGGTGTGTATATGCAGTATGCAGAGACGGTGCATAGGCGTCCAGTCGACAGTCATGCAGCATCTTTTATAGCCTTTTGTTTTGTTTAATTTAACCAAATTTAGTTGTTATTTTGTCTTATTTAGGAAGGGTGAATGTATAGGATTCTTAGAGATCATCAATTAGGATTTTATGAGGGTTTACAAGCCTCATAAAGCCAATGTAATGGCCAACAGTGAGTGGTAGTATACAGTCGCCCTTTTTCACTTGAATAACAGTGAGTATTTTCTAATTTGCCTAAGGTTCTTTGACAGCTATTCATGTTCTGTATGGTATGTTGTTTGGGAGTTTGGAATTTGTGTTGGTGAATTAACACTATTCTTGCACTTTAAGTCCAATAAGCGCTCAGCAGTCACTGTGTAATGCTGTCACGGCAGTATTAGACATTGAAACACAGTCATTGGGTCTGTTAATACTTAATACTTGTGACTGCGTCAGAATTGGAATGCGGTGTAGGGAATTGGTAGTTTTTGGGGATCTTACATTGAAAATGTAAAGGTTAAGTTTGGCACATTAAATAGAAAGGTTAAGTTTGAATACTTTTATTTTGTAAATTTTGTAAATAGTATTGTTGACTCCATCAGTCATTGGCTCCAAATTGCAGGCTATGTGCAGAAAAAAAAAATCAAACTTAGATAACACCATGAATCACTTCCCTTAAAATCCGACTGAAACTGTTTTTATGGATATGATAATGAAGGTGGAGATCCGAGAAGCTGCTTCAATTGTTCTGAATATTGAAGTTGTATCATAAATCATTCTGGAGTTTGAATCGAATTGTGTCGTTAACAGTATCGCGAATCATAGTTTTTTTTATTATTTTGTAAAATCTAATTAAATAATAAAATTATAACAAGATAGTTAATAGAGAGTTTTACCGGAAAAATCCCTTTAGATTTTGTAAAGACCAAAAAGGTCTTCAAACTTCAATATCGACCAAGAAGGCCCTAAACGGGGTTATCCCTGCTCGTGTGTACAAGTGAAGTAGAAGAAATGAGTAGTGATATCCCTGCTCATACAAATAAGCTGCGATATCGCCGCTCGGCAAAACATCAATAAAAAGAAGAAACAAGCGGGGATATCCCCGTTCAGGGCCTTTTTTGTTGTTATTGATATTTGAGGACTCTTTTTTTTTTTTTTTTTTGTCTTCACTAAGTCTAAGTGCTTTTTTCCAATAAAATCCTCTTGTTAATAATACTCCAACCCATGATGCATGGATACTTCAAAATGGGCACCATATCGTGTCGCATCATAACTGATATTGCACTTTTTATGTGTAAAATCTGTGTCCTTGCCGTGTCCACAGTGTGTCCCTACCATATCCATGTCGTGTCTGGTCATCATAGACTCCAACCATTTTCCATCTATAGCAACATCATTACAATGAAAACTAAAACCATTAAACTACTAGCATATGAAGAACATCATTGACATATATTAATATATTATAAATGATATATGTATGAATACTTAAGTATTTTTAAATATCAATGTTACTAGGAAACCTAAATGAGTTGCAGTTTTTTATGTCATATTTTAGATCAAAAACTAAAATAAAATTCATAACATCAATGGTACTTGATATGTCTTGTGAAGTGAGAGAATTGTTCATGAACCACAAGATAAAACAAAATAATGAAATCCATACAGTTAAATGCTTTAGTCATATGCCTATCCTTATTTATCTCTATAACCTTCCCAAAACTTCACAAATTTTCAAGAGGTTTCATTAATCACTTGATAACCTTTCAAGAATAAAAACACTAAAAAGTACAAAATCATTTTATCATTGCTAATCAACATCCTATTCAGAATTTTGTTTCATATCGTTGTTTATCACCTATGTGTCAATCTTTTGTGTTACAATTGTCTACTGGACGCATGCATTGAAGTTTCTAATCAAGGATCCTAGGAAGGCAGCCATGATTGATGAAATACAGGCTTTTGAAAAGAAAGGTGCATGGGACCTGATAAATCTTCTGGAAAGTAAGTGTACAGTGGGCTGCAAGTGCATAATCTGGATGCAATTATTAAGGGATATAAAGCAAGACTAGTAGCAAAAGGATTCACATGAGCTTATTGCATTGACTATCTGGAGACTATTCTCTGGTAGCTAAGCTAATTCAGTAATAGCTATTATTTCTGTGGCTGCTAATTCTTGGCCTTTGCATCAATTGAATGTAAAAAAAAAAAAAAATGCAAAACATTAGTGCGTATGGATATAAGAGGCATCGTGCAAAACTGCAAATCACATTGTGAATAATGCTACCGACCTTGTTACCATTCTCATTGTCTATGTGGATGTAGTCACAAGTAATGATGCAAAAGAAATTAGGAATCTAAAGGCAATATTGGTAAAGAGTTTGAAATAAAAGATCCTGGAGAGTTAAAGAAATTTTTTTAGGAGTTGAAATTGCAAGATCAAGGAAAGGCATTGTGATTTTGTTGCGGAAGTAGGCGTTGGACCTTCTTGAAGAAACAGAAAAGGTTAGGTGAAAAAATCAGTGGACACACCAATAAAACAGAATCATACTTTCCATTTCAAAAGTAGTGAGTCGTTACATGATCCAAGTGCATATCAGACATGGATGAAAATAGCGGCCGCTACGCTACATCGGCCGTCACCGCTACGCTACGGCTGATTTATCGGCCATCGCACCCGTAGCGGCCGCTACGGCCACTACGGGGTCGCTACGGCCGCTATGAGCCGCTACGGGGTGAGAAAAATTCCTACTTTCCAAATTTTTTTTAAATGCATAATAAGACTTATTTTTTTTCTTCTTCTCTCCAAATAACATTTCTACACAACTCTTCGACTCTTTTATATTTAAAAGAACACCAAAAAGCACATGATCTTGCCAAATTACAGTCGATACAAAGAGTTCTTCTCAATGATTCTTCTCTAAGTACATCCTATTAGACACCCCCTTTGGTAGATGTATTTTTTTCTCTAGGTAAGTCTTGACTTCATGACATAGTTTTTTCTTTTATAAGCCTTTCATTAGTTTCTAAGTTAGCATAACTAAGGAACATGAACACATATGAAAAAAATGATCATTACTATTATTTTCTATTTATACAGCGATACATGACCTTCTACGGTGAAGGGACCGCTACGCCCCCTTACCTTAGTTACTTTTGCAAAAAAAATACATTTTCTCTCATTTTCCAATGTTCTAGATTTTTTAGAATTTTTTCATATTTTTGACGATTTTTCCAAATCGCACCGCTATGCCGCTACATAGCATTTTGGCGGCAGGCCGCTACGCCCGCCGCTACCACTATTTTCATCCTTGATATCAGAGATTGGTTCCAAGATTGATTTTTCTGACTATAACTTGGCTAGACATGTTATATGATATAAGTGTTATAAGTCAGTTTATTCATGCTCCAAGGATTAAGCACCTTGTTGTAGTTCATAGAATATTTAGATGTTTAAAGGGAGCACCAAGACAAGGTATTGTGTGTGCTTGTCGTGGTCATCTAAGTATGGAGGCATATACCAATGCTGATTGGGCAGATTCCGAGACAGATAGAAGATAGACTATAGGATATTGTACACTTTGGTGGTAATCTAATTTCATGGAAGAGTAAAAAGCGACCAGTTATTGCTTGATCAAGTTCTGCCTCCAAATATCGTGCTATGGTCCATGGAAATTGTGAATGATTATGATTAAATATTATTGCATAAATTAGGATTTAAGTGCAAAAATCCGATGACATTACATTGTGACAATGGCGGACCCAGGATTTTCATTTGGGTGGTGTAGGCAATGGTCAAGTTAAGAAGTCAAATAATAAAATATTTTTTTAAAGGTATTATTAAGGAGTTTCTCCAATCTCGCAGGTGCACGTGCACCCGTGTAGCAATACTTAGGTCCACCCCTTATTGTGAAAGTATATGTGATAGTACTTATGCTCTTTATTATGATTAAATATTATTGCTTATACCATTGTTTAGAAGCTTTCTTTAACCCATGCAATGATTTATTCCATCTGCATTCATGTTATTCTTTATTAGGATCCTAGAACTTCACTATGTGTGATAGTACTTTTGCTCTTTTTTATGATTAAATATTATTGCTTGTACCATTGTTTAGAGGCTTTCTTTAACCCATGCAATGATTTATTCCATCTGCATTCATGTTCTTCTTTATTAGGATCCTAGAACTTCACTCTACCTGCATTTGGGGTTCTTTTTTTCCCGTCGGCCCACTTGCATCTGATAGCATGTTGGCACTTAGGAAGCTTCACAAGTTTCCTGTGTTGAGGGCTTTTTGTAATGATGAAAACCTTTGGTGAATAGTTTTTTTTTTATATATAATCTGAAAATAATGAAGAATATAAATAAAGTGTTAGGGCTGGTCTTACTTAGGGGTTGGATGACCAGCCCTCGTGATTCTCTTTAAATTCTTTATCCTCTTAAACCTTAATTTTCATCCCTGATTTCTTCTTTTTCTCTAGTCTTCTGAAATTTTAACTCAGTTTTCTTGTGATAAAATGTTTCAACTGTGCTGAGGGATGTAATTCCATTGGAGAAGGTTGACTTGCTAGTGCAGAAGTGTGCATTTGAGTGTAAAACGAGCTAGAATTAAGGAGATTTGTTTGCTTTGTGACAGTTTGCTTCTCATTATAATGGAATTTTTCTAGACCTTTACATGTATGTATGAAGCCATACTTCTCTCTAGGATCTTCTACCAAATGATAGCAGACTAAAATTCCCTTGCATTGAGATTAAAGTTATAAGAACACCACGAATTCAACACACTACTTGTGCAACCAAATCTAATTTTGTTCTAATATCTTTAAAATTTTCTTCATATAATGCCGTAGTATGTCTACCACTTAATCTTGAGTGCTTATGCCAATTGAGGAATATATATGCTCATGCTTGCAACATGAGTCATGCTGCATCCCTGATCAGCCTAATTTTCTATAGATATGAATCTCTATTTTGCGGCATCAGACGTTTTCAAATTCTAGACTTTCTTGCTTTATTTGCTTGGTTAGTTTTAAATAATATTCTATAATAATAAGTGCTTTGATCAAACAACTTTCTGTAAAAATCTTTGCCTCATATTTTCTTGCCCACTTAGCCCAAGAGGATCTTGTGGGAATTGTGGAAGCTAAGCAGACCCTAATATATATTGCATCATTTGATCAATATATTTCGTCTATGATATGATGATTGATTTATTTTTTGAATTGGAGTATAACTACCCACCCTAATACAGTAGAATTAGGTTGTTTCTTTATATATATATATATATATATATATCCAATGTGAGTATGTATCCTGCGTACCCAACTGGATGTCCTGAAGGTCTGAACATAGACAACTATTTGGGTATTGTAGTCTGGGAAGCTCCCTATTCTGCATCCTATTAATTGTCATTCAGGTACCAACTTTGGGGATGTTGATCCCTGGTGCCGGTGTATAGTTTGACTTGTATAATATTTATGTATCACATTCCCATTTGGTCCACGTGGTGATCAAATGCTAATTTTCAATCAATGTAATTGACAGAGAATGATGGCTGGGAGACATGATGTAGTATGGATACCTCTATATACTTGCTTTTATTGTGGATTGGCATTCCACTAATCAATATTCTGACCATGCAGATGCCAAAGGGTGTTCCTGTTGCAACTGTCGCGATAGACAATTCTACAAATGCAGCTTTACTAGCTGTTAGGATTTTGGCCAGATCGAATTCTGATTTGAGAAAAAGGTCAGTCATATCTGTATTTTAGAAATGGCTATATATCATTCTGAAGTTATTATTGAATAGATATTGTTTTATTTATTTGTTTTTACAGACTAACCCAATACCGAGAAGATATGAAAGACACTGTATTAAGAAAAGCAGAGAAGTTAGAAGAAGATGGTTGGGAGAGATACTCCACGTCTTGACTCCACACATGCTTTTGGGTAAGTTCACTCTCCCGAGTTTGCACTTCATTCTGAAGAGGTAATTTTTCTGGTTCCATTACCAAGAAAAATAACGATAATGTAATGGTTCACAGACCATGCATGATAAAATGAATGCATGCAAATTTTTTCTTCCCAAATAATACTAGAAGGAATACACATAGAAGAGGCTTAGGCAAACATATAAAGAAACATGTGGTCAAATCATTGGTCATTACTTTAAAAAATGCTCCGAAGTTATTTTCCATGGAACATAAAATCCAATCCTACTTTTTCAAAAAAAAAATCCAATCCTAACCTACTTATTTTCCTTGCAACCGCAAACCATTGAAAAGTTTATTATTCTTACACATGTATGGCTGTCCCTAAAGAGATCCTGGAGCTTGATGTGCATGACCTTGAAGATCAAGTAATTGTTGGGAAGCCTCACATCCCACATCGCCTAAGTAATGGGCTGAACTTGTCTTAATATACCTGTATGGGCCTTCCACCTATCAGCTTAAGCTTTTGGATTGGTATATGGTTTCTTACAATAATTGGACTAGCTATGGTGTATATGGAGGCATAAAATTGAGCACATCCAGACCCATGTGTGAGGAGCCCTACCAAGTTAGAGAACCCAAACAGACTAAGATTACGGAGATTTTACCAAATCAGAACTAGACAGTACGTGACTTGGTTTTTGGGCCTTAATTTGTGGGCTTATTTGAGCCTGAACCCAAATGGGTCTGGCGCCACCTCGGTTGCCCATGGGTGGGCTATGCGGGCCCATAGACAGAAATTTCCAGATTCATCTGGACATCCCAGTCAAGGGAAACCTTCTAGAAAGTTGACTTTTCTAGTCCATTTAAGATCCTAATTAATTCAGGTTGTATCTATTAATTAGGAAAATAATTGCAATAATGATTTGGGTGATGGATTTCCGAGATTTCTCTGGAAATCTCCTTGGTAGTATATAATGTAGCAGCCAACAGTGTGTGAGACGTTTCAATCCTCTTCTCTCTTTCCCTGCTGTGTGTGGTCTCATGCTTGACCTCTTGTAATAGGGTGAATTGAACCACCTCTTTCTTCCTTGTTCAATCTCAGTCCAAAAAGTAAGTACAAAATCCCACTGTTACAAGGTAGGATCTTAGCAGTAGTTTACTGTTCCTGCCTTCCGAGGTTATCCCTTTCCCGCAACTGCATCAGAGCTTTGCTAAACATGTGAATTACAAGGGAGAAAAATCAAGTTTTTGCAACAGGAATAAGTTCCGGGTTTTGGGACCTAAATCACCTCCAACAATGAAAAAAAGAGAACCCACAAATCATCAAAATAGTATCCAAGAGTCGGTGCTAACTTGGAATCAAGCAGCATTGTTCTGACATCTTGAACCATATGAACTTTGCTCAACTTTGCCAAAAAAATGAATTTGGCGGTTTCTTGAAAATTCCATCAGAACCTTCATTTAAAAATGTTGTAATGACATTGGTTTGTTGGTATCAAGTTCAAGAAATTTAACATGAGTGTCAATTCGTGTGGCTTTTGGCTTCTAAAATGGCATGAATGTATTTAAAATATGATACACATTAAGTTTTCTCCAAGTATGGCACGCAGTACTTAGATAGAGAAACAAGTTTCTAGAGTTTATTTTTAGCTCATAATTCAAAATCAAATTTTTTGACCAATTTGCCATTGTCATGTTATGGGACTGTTTATCTAGTTGATAAATTGTTGAATGTCATTTTACTTCTTTATCACTTCAAATTGCTTATTTGCTTGGCAGGATCTTTTTGTTGGGGTTCCTAAATTTTGGATTTACAAGCACGAAAGTGCAAACGGCAAACGCATACAATCTTTGTTGAATAAAGATAAGAATTATTTTTTTGTTGAGTGTGATCATATTTTTAAGATATTTGCCCACCAGCACATGGTGCAATGGCAAGGCGCATTATCAGAGAGGTTCACAGATTGAAGACCGTGAACCTCTCCACCTCCAAATTATAGTAATAATAGATTATATAAATCTCACTCAGCTGGTTAGGGACTTGGGTGCGAGATAGAGTGCTGAATTCGAATCCCAGATGTAGCTGGAAAAAAAAATGTAGATTATATCTGTCTTCATTATTGTGATTGTTCCCTGTTCATGGGGATATTAAGTTGATAAATACTCTGGACATTGTATTGGTGTATATTTTTTTTAATCACGTTGTATTTGATTTAAGTCGTGGCCAATGATATAACAGCTACATTTTTCATTTTAGATATTTTATCCTTTTGTTTCTGCAATAAGTGCCCCATTATCTTTCAAAGTTCTAGGGGGTTTAGCAAATTGAAAGGCCCACTCAAGATCCATTAGGAGTGCATCATTGTGTCATGAGTCAACCAGGAATGGGCCATGCAACAATAGTCTGCACTGGTAAGTTGATTCTCTAATGCGTGATCAATATTGGAATTTTCAAGCGTTCAGAGCTAACCATTTGCATTTATGTTCAAACTGTGCACTTGCACGAAATTGATTCCATTGAGTAGGTTAATCTAAAGGGCTTGTTCTTACTCAAAGCTCACGAGATCAGATCCACTTGAACAATTTCCAGTAATGAGTTTATGATCAATGCTAATGTGTAAGGCTGCGAGCATTACAGGCCCTGAAAATATTTACTAGGGTCCGCTTACAATATGATCAAAATTTTGGAATGATCCAATGTTGACCAGGGGAGAGTAATCTGTGGACTAAATCATTGGATAGGAAGGATCCTTATGCATCTGACCTCTACCAACTTGACTGCATGTCCTCGCCATCAATTGTAGTAATGGGGCATCCAGAGGGTGGGCCTTTTTATATCCAACAACCAAACATGGGGGCAGTTTTGTTTCTGTTTAGAATCTGTAGGAAATCATGGGAAGGAGGCTTTTATTTCTGTAAGGGGTCAAGAGGTTATGGTGAAGGGTGGAGAGACTTCTTAGTATCGAATTTACTAGAGTAAAGGATGGGGAATCATTTCATCTCCACCATAATACTTGCACCATTGGTTGTCTCATTTTATGCATGGTATTTGAAAATTGGATTTACAGATGATCTAATGATTTGGTCAACACCCAACACTAGGGTTAGCATGCTGGTTTTCATTTAAAAATGACTTGGGAGTTGGGAGACAATAGTTTCATTGTAGAAGTAGATGTGTTGAGCGAATGTGATGTCATTGGCCTATCAAATACAAGGAGATTTTATCTAGCAATCCCAGGGGAATAAAAACCACATTCATTGAATAGTGTCAACAGGTGTTATGGCTTTGAAGTAGATAGCAATTTAAGTTTCTCTAATTCTGACCATTCTCATATATGATCCTTGATGAGATAGTTACATCCTAAACCTGGTCTTCCATGGATCGGTTGAGCTTAAAGCTTTCTCATATTTGGTGAGCCAATGGGCTCCATTAACCCGGCTACATTTCCTATCTAATGACAGTTTTTAAAGGAAGTTTCTATGATCCTTGGAACTCTCTGTGCATTGCTTGTTGCCAACTGGGTGATCGTCCAATTTTGCAGCCTGAGACTCGACATGATTAAGAAAGGAACCTGTGGGTTCCCCTTCCTCAAAGAATGATACCTGATTCAGGCTTTGCATTCGGTACATATTGCTGATGGGGACCTTTGCATAGCAGCACATCAGCATGACTGACACTAAATGTTATTTTTTTCAGTTAAAAGGAAATCTCATTGATCCAACTGATATCCGTGTCACTTACATCAGGTTTTTCTCAGCCTATAAAAGACAGATTCTTGATAGAAGCATTTGAACGGTAATATTATGGTGAGAAGTAGTTCTCACATATTATATGAAAACTTTTTTTGTGGGGTCCAATTGTGGCCTCCATTTAGAGATGGGACTAGGGGGGATAGAAAGATCTATGTGAGACTACCCAAGTATCAAGTTTGACCTCAAACTCATGCCCCTAACCCCTTCATCCGTGGCCCACAAGTTTAATTTCTTCATATTCAAAAAAATATTCAGCCCTCGATCCAACGGTTCAGTCCATTCGGATGTATGCTAGTCCTTGGGATTAGTAACTATTGGGGGTTCTCCATTGGTTGCTAAGTTTGGATGGATTGTTAGTTGGGCCTCGCAAATAAGTTCTCATATAATAAGTGAAAACTAGTTCTCACTTAAATATTTCTACCATTTTTGAAAGCCATGCATTATTTCCAGCATTTTCTAAAGCCATGCATTAGTCCGTTGTTGTTATGTTCTCCATGTGGATTATTCCACAGAATAGACTTTTGGAATTTGATCTCCAATTAAGAAAAAATAAAGATAAAAGAAGGAAACATTTTTGAGTTGGATGGCCTTTATTCATTTCCTTTCACTGTTGAAGAAGGGTTGTCCGGTCACACACAAAAAAAAAAAAAGTCATGGGTCCCACACTCAAGGGAAAATTGGATACCCAACAAATTAATTGATAGGATAACAACTTGACCACATCTTTTTCTTGTTTTGAATTAGGAGAAACACCTTTCCTCTAGAAAAGCGTCAAAGCTCTTGTTTTGGATTCTTCTACATTTTTTTTTTCTTCTGTGAGAACTTAGATATATGTTTTTCTATTAGTGCTATTCTGTGGGGGCACCAAACTGGCCTAAAGTAATATTATTAGACAAAAGGAGAGAATTCTTCACCTCAAAGTTTATCCTAATTTCTCGGCTAACTTGGAATCCTCATTTGCTGTATGCTTGATAGCAAGAAATTGAGTATTTCTAATCTGAAGAATTTTTACTCCACTTCATATTTTTGTCAAGTACTATCGTTTAAAATCCCTCGAGAGAATAAGAGGCTGCTCTGGTGGTTGGCAACCCACCCCGTCTCTCATCCCAATGACCAGGGATCAACCTTGGTCTCTTGGCATTCGTCGCATGTGCAAGTTCTTACCCTCGAGTTTGAGGGTCCTCTCTCCTTGCACATGCATTTCTCCAGCTGGGATACCAAAAAGGAAAAATCCCTTAAAGCATTAGTTTTGGTAAGACATTTGGAATTCTAGAATTCAAAACAATGCCATTTTATTGGTGTAAATCCTCGTATGTTGTAGAATTATCTCCGTCAATTGAAGGATTCATGAAGAGTATCTAAAAGGAATTTTGAAGTTCCTAAATAGGGATGAACTTTATTCAAAATAGTTCAACTTATCAAAGGGACCCTTGGTGACTTCTAATCCAAGCGACCTCTGAAGACCTACTCCACTCTCTGTCACTTCCAATCCAAGGGATCTCTAAAAGACATAATCCTCACTTTGGCTCCCTCTAAAGATACACTCCATGCCTTGGCTTAATGACTGTTTTTTTGGTAAATGAGTAGGTTGCAAGCTTTTAATAATGAGTATTACCACAATGGACAAATTCTATTCCTAGATGCATTTAATATAAACTACTACAGAAAATTTTAGCATAGTGCCCACAGTTAAAATTTTGAGCCATCTAGCACACATGAGCCACAGTTGGGTTTTATTTTAGAACAATAGATCTCAGCTCCACCTTTTTATGAAACAAAAAATAGAGGAGCAAATCCATTATTAGCTAGTGATGGGTGTAAATTAAGGGGCTCAACCCGGCCCGGCCCGGCCAATGGACAGCCCGTGCTGGGCCAGGGCACTGCGGCCTGGGCACAGCCCGGCCCGGTCCAGCCCCAACAATCAATCAACAATTGACTCCTTTCTTAATGAAATTCAGGCTGGTTTTTATATAGAGGGGTGTCACAGTGATGTGTTTAGCCAAAGAACCAATTTTCACTCAAGAGTGACATGATAGTTGGATTGATCATATGTTCAATATATTAAACTATATTTTCTGCACATGATCAATTCAAATGTGATGTCACTTTAATTGGGTTTAAATTTGGTTGAATTCATATTCAGAGCCGCTCTGGTCATGCAAAGGCGAGCTCGTAGGGTTTTCATCTCACTAGAAATCTTTTTCTTCTCTTGCTTCTAGAGTGATATTTCTAATGTGAGGACAAGGATTGATCCCCAATTGATATGGTTATTAAGACCGGCATGCCTCTCACTAAGCTCGGCAATCAGTAGTTTGGCTTCACTAAAAATCATTTAGAAGTCACACAAAAATCACTAATTAAGCTTATTGTCTGCAATATTGGCTCTCATCTCCACTTTATATATGTTGATCAACAAGGTTGAAAGCTCTACATTTGACTTAGGTGGGATGAGAAAAGAAGAAATAAAAAAGTGTTTTACTATTATGTTTTTCATATCTAGGCTCTAAAAAAAATGCTTAAAAAAATGAGAAAAAAAACCTCTTATAGTTGAAAAAAACAACGAAAGACTTAAATACTTCAAAATAACATTTAGAGGATTTTATACCATGGGTTTTTTTTTTTTTTTTTGATAAATTTGCGTCCCCTCTACTATGTTTCAAATGTCGGATTGGAGGCCCTCTACCGTCATTATCAAGTGTTTCAACTCTTTATCTTCATCTTCATCGTTTTTCTCAAATTTAAAGGACTTCTTTTAATAAAAATCTTAAAAAGAAAACACAAATATCGTATGCATGAAAGATATAATGTATGGACATATCAAGTTTAAATGAGTTTTATCTTGAGAACAAGTCTTACCCCCACCTAAAACCTGGCCACCCCCTTATTGCATGTGTGAGTCCTTGTTAGTTATTTCTTTGCATGTGCCCTACTCCTTTAGGTGGTTGACTTACTATTACCTTACATGTGGACACAGCTTTCCATGAGTATATAAAAAGCCCGGAAGAGCCTCACCTTAAGCCTGTTTGGATGTACGGTGGATTGAAGCATGGTGAAATAAAACATCAAATCAAAAGAGAATAAAATATAAAGTGTTTTGATGGTGTTTTATTTTTAATTATTTGGTATTGAATTTTTTTGACTTTTTATATAGAAAAGTGATTTTATTTTATTTTATTTTTGTCTTTTAGTGAAAAAATGAAGTTGCTTTTTCTACTTATTTTTAAAAATTCAGATAAAATTTTAAAATTTTATAATTTCGATACGACCCATTGTCATTTTTTTACTAGATTCACTTTACTTTATTTTAAATAGTTAATTGCCAAACATGCTTAAGAAATGCAACTCACTTGTCTTTGATAACTCTTGTACCATCCGGAGATTGAACATGTCCCACCATAAATAACAATCTTGATTGATAACCATCCCTAAGCAGTGGGCCCCACCCTTTGGACATACCTCGTACTTTGGTATATTCACATAGAAGACCAAACCATTAACCATCTCATATCCAAATTCCAATCACACCCATTGAAAGTCTCATCTCCATTCCTTCGTTTTTTCTTCTCTCCAACTTCAACCAAGATCTGCTTCCAAATAACAGAACACATACACACACAGAGACACAGTGTGCGGGAAAAAATGGCGGAAGAAAAGGACGCATCCACGTCAACTCCATTGAGCCAAGGAGGAGGAGGAGGAGGAGGAGGAGGTGAAGATCCCGAGGATCCCGCTAAATCTCCCCCGAGTTCTCCAAATTCTTCGACTCGGAAGGTCCGCTCTTTTTTAGCATCTGCTGCATTTTCGGATTCTTGTTTGGGACTTGCTTGCTCTTTGGATTTATTTCCCTTTATAGTAGTTACTTGTAATAATGTTTGTCTAGAGATGGATGGATGGGTCATGGGTGATTTGGATTTTTCTTCTTCTTCTGTGGATTCTGTGATTTGGGTTTTTCTCTTCTGTGGATTTTGTGATTTGGGTCGTGAGATTTAGAGTCGGAGGTTTCCTGTTTGGGGAATTGCTGCTTGGATGCACGAAAGGTTCATTGTAATTTGATCATTCTAATGTATTTTTGGAATTCTGCTTTGTTTGTTGGATAGAATTCGGGAGAGAATTCCTCAGATTTTGAAATCCCAGGAAGCCCCAGAAAAAGAGGGGGTTGTAATTGGGGAAAAATAAAATTGAGGGGTTGCTTCCAAAAGTATGTTCCTGTTCCTGATTGCATGGGTGTGCATGGATGCATTCATTCAGTTCAGAGGGTTATAGAATAAGAAGAGTATGTTGTGGGTTAGGGTCTCTCCCAATATCATTCTAATTGGTGTGAGTGATTTGGAAATTTGGTGAGCTGGTGATGTCAAGTGACCTTAATTGTCATTTCTCCATTCTAAATAACATCAGAGAAATGTGAAAACAAAACTAAAAGTGAATTTGGATGCTTTGGAAAATGCTTCATAACAATGCTAATCTGGATGCTTCAATACTTCAGAATGTAACATTAGTCCAATGCCTAAGAAACAAAATGTGACAGATAGAAGAAATTTATATTTGACATACGAATGAGATGCCCAAGGAGTCAAGATTTCACTCCTTGGTGAGACAATTGGTTAATTGAAACTCTCAAGCATATAACAAGTTTCTTATTTATTCATCAGTCATCCTTGAAAACATTTCTGATGAATATATTCTCTCCAAATCTGAAAAAAAAAAAAAAAAAAAAAGGAGTAACGTCATTAATAAAAGCTATACAGTATAAGAAATATATACTGAAATTGTCCCAAGATAATGCCAAAACAAGTGTCGAAAAATATAAATAAAACACCTATCGCTTATGAACGATGTCATCAAAAGATACAATCAATTCCCGGCACTCCTCCCCTCTTTAGCTTGGCGATCCCCCATGAAAGTCACACTATGCTGACATAATAGAAGGATACACGTAGGTTCCGCTTAAGATCCACCACTTCCTTTGACACACCAGCAAGCTCCCTAGAGGCTTTCCTGAAAGGCCTTAAGCCAAATGAATGGCACAAAAATGAATTACCCTTAACCATCATCTTATGAAGAATCAAACGAGAGGCCTCACGGAGACCAATCTTAAGAGTCAACATTTCACCTTATTTTCAGAACAATAACCTTTTGGACTGGAGAAGGATAAGATGGGGGAACCAACACTATCATGAGTTCTTCCACCCACATGCACCATGGAAGCAGTGGCGGACCTAGGATTTTCGTTTGAGTGGGCATACGATGGTCAGTTGAAAATGTCAATATTTTTTTGGAGTATAAAGTCAGTTTTCCATGCACATAATATTGATCAAATTGAGTAAGTGAATTTCAATAAAAATTCAAATAAATAAGGTATATAATTTTATATTTCTCGGACTAAAATCGGACATATTCCAATCACATAAGAAATTGCATATAACTCAAAAAAAAAAAAAAAAGCAGAAGAAGTAAAAAAAAAAAAAAAAAAAAAGAAAGAAAATTACTCCAATGAACAAAACCATAATCAAAACCCAAGAGCAAAAGCACTAACTAAAATATATAAAAAATGAGAAATCCTTCAAATTTCTTCCTTATCAGACTTCAAAACAAAAAGGGAAAGGGGATTAGGGAAAGGGAATGGTAAGGGATAGTGGGTGGGGTTTAGGGATTTAATAATGGTTTAGAAAATTTAGGGATTAGAAAAGGGGTTGGGTTAGGTTATGGCCTGTGTGTGAGGGATTTAGAGAGATAGGGGAACACCCCCTAGGACACCTCTCGAAGAGGGAGAGAGCGTGATGCCAGTAGAAATGCAATTGACTGGTGAGGATTGTTATTGAGAGTGATGGGGATTTTTGAGAAGAGGGTTTTTGGTTTTCCGGTGAGCAGGGGTGGGGCGGTGCGTTATGAGTGCATGGGGTGTAGCTGACCTGGCCAATGGTGTTAATGGGATTTCTCGTCCGCACCAGGTGCCCAATACATGGGTCCGCCCCTGCATGCAAGAATTGCTCTGAGCACTTCTGTCAATGTTTAATTTCAAGCCAACTATAGCCAAACCATCTTATAGAACATACCTTAATAGAAATTGAACAGAAAATGGACCACTGTTTCTGCCACTGGTAAAGCACATATGGAGGGCGTTCACTATTATATTCTTTTGACTCCATGAACTATCCATGGTTAGAAATTAGAATTCCTCATAAAAGCATTGTCTAATTAAAAGCAGTATCTTGGCGGAGACTTACCTTTCCACAAACAAGCTAGAGGACTAGGAGCTATCATGGCACCCTTTATGGCTAACAAAAAAGAAGCAATTGAGAAACCACTGTCTGTAGTTCCTGTCTACACTCTTCTATCCATCCTTCTTCCGGGACATAAGCGTCGCTTATTACTTGCCATCTGTAGTTCCTGTCCACACTCTTCTAGCTTCAAATGAAACTAGGATTCCTCTGCCCCGAGAAGACCCCTTCTAAATATTGGGCCCCAAACCACATGCCCTCCAACTCTCTCTTAATAATTGTTGACCACCGCTCGCTAATCTTGGGTGCACTGGAAAAGATGGGAATTGGGAACCAAAAGGCTCCTTCCCAACCTAAGTGTCGAGCCAAAAATAGAACTCTTTCTCCTGTGCCAACTCAGGATCTTACATTCTTAGAAAAGGCTTCGCTTACCAGCAAGATTTCTCTTCCATGGGAATGTTGAGGGAAGGCTATCTCATGTACCATCCATCCCTAGTCACCCAATTCTTGGAGGTTAAATTATACTTCCACAAGCATAAGAATCTTCACCAATTCTCCACAACTATTTTCCTAGAAGGGTTTGACTCATCTCACTTAGGTTTGAATACCCAAACCACCTTCATTCTTTGGCTTGCATACCATTTAACTTATTTCTTTTTTGTCTTAACCGCCTGGCATTCCAATGTACCATCCATCCCTAGTCACCCAATTCTTGGAGGTCAAATTATGCTTCCACAAGCATAAGAATCTTCACCAATTCTCCACAACTATTTTCCTAGAAGGGTTTGACTCATCTCACTTAGGTTTGAATACCCAAACCACCTTCCTTCTTTGTCTTGCATACCATTTAACTTATTTCTTTTTTTTCTTAACCGCCTGGCATTCCAATATGCTTGGAGACCTCCACTGGACATATAAAAATAGACATGAGATTTATAGAGAGATTTGAAGGGGATGCCTTAATAATTGTTACTGTACCTTTAGAGGATAAGTATCTGGCTTTCCATGTTGCTAGTTTCCTTTCCATGCATTCCACCATTAAACAGAGAGAGGCAATTGTAGGCCTACAACCGAAAGCTTGACTACCACATGAAGTTGATATCAGGTATCCTCTTGCCAATTAATTCTCCATTTGGAGAAAAAAAAAAAAAAACAACCCAGAGACGGCTTCAAATACCAACCAACCTCTAGCATGAACCAAGATCATACAAGTCTCAAAACATTGACTCATAATTGATAAAATATTATTGCCCTTTTCATCTTTTGAGATCAAACTAAATTTTGAAATGCCAATTTCTTGATTATTTAGATTAAGATTTGTATGTTACTTTTTTCAAAAATGCTTATTACTTGATTTTTATAGTATTTTTATAGCGAAGTATTTTTTTTTATGTATTTAAATATTATACCAAATCTAATCCTAGGGGCAGAACCAGAAAATTGGGCTTGGGGGGCCTCTTTAAAAAAAATGGAAGGGCTATACATACAAAACCCCAAAAAAATTCTCCATAGGATATAAGAATATGAGGGACTTCCAAACCCGCCCAACCCCCCAAAAGTTCCGCCCATGTCTAATCCTATGCTTTGAAATTTGCCAAATTGGACACTTCATACCTGTCTGTACCAGATGACACGCATCCCCATAGTCATGCAACTAAGGTGGTCATGCAAGAAGCATTTAACTTGTTTATTAATATGTTTATGCTCATCAATCAATTTATTTTGTACTGTTCATTTGTTTGGCTTACGTCCTTTTTCATTCAATCTGATCAGGCTTGCTATGTTGTTCTCCAGAGTTGGTTCTCGAAGAAGTTTATGACTGGATGGTATGGTACTAAACCTAGAAGTTCTTTTGGACTTTGTTTCTACAAATGTTCCTCCATATTCTTTGATTCAGGTCTAACTTTGTCATTTAATATTGTGCTGCAGTGTGGTCCTTTTTCCTGTTGCAATTACATTTTTTATTACATGGTGGTTTATTCAGTTCGTAGACAGTTTCTTCAGTCCAATATATGCCAGACTTGGCATCAACATATTTGGTAAGCCTAAGAAGTTTACTAAGTCATTCAAGGAATGAATTTGCCTTTAGAAATTAGTGTGAATGCAACAGCAGTTCCTGCTTTTTAGTGTACTTGAAGTGAAGGTGAAACCACCCGGGTAAAGTTTGAGTAAGTTGGTGCATTCAATTGAGAAAACAACAATATAGTAACATACTAGTGGTCTTCTTTTGTTATCCACGCTTACCATTGCCGTCTGACCTTCATGAGTCATTTTATTTTTGGTTCATTACACAAGTGAACATAATGTTAATGTACTCTCAAAAAAAGCGACGCACACAATTAATTCACTTTTGTCTTCTGTGTGATACTTATCCTAATTTCCTCTAAGCGTTCTGTTATTATGATCAACCTTGTTTGCATGCTCTTGTGTCAAACCATGTAAGTGAAAAAAAATTGGAATTTATTGTCCTCATCGTCTGCCTCCTCTTGCACTTGTTTCAAAGTTTTTTCCCCCTCAACAGATATGTTCCACATTCTGCAGTACTTCATAGATGCAAGGTTTAAAATATCAGTATCAGAGGGCATATCTGGGGTCTGGAAATTGTGACGTGTTTTTTAGAACGAATTTTATAAGGACTATTTTTATTTTTTTTTAAGAATGAATAGAAATTTTCAGAATATTAGAAAATTTAGATTTTTATGTTTATTTGCGTTCTCATGTTGTATCCTATGATGCCTGGATATGGATATGGATGCGGATATTGATACAAGGATCAGGGATATAACTCCTCACTTTTGAAAATCTAAGACACGGACACGGATACGGATGTCCTATTTTTTTTTATTTTTTTTTTCTTTAGATCACTTTTGAATCAATGAAATAATCATTATTTCCGTCCCCTTCTAACATTTTTTATGGTGAGAAGTAACAAAGCTATTGGCCAATAATATCAATTTGTCATATCGGCCATGGTTGGCACCCTGTACATAACGTATCATACTGACCAGTATTGTGGTAGATGTTAACACATAACACGTCCAATCTACCCATCCAAAAATTTGATGCTATATTGGAGCAGATGATGAGTAATCAGTTTCAGGAGTTTCAAGGTCTCCTTTGCTGCATTGCCCTTTGCATTGGGTATATTTCAGGAATTTACTTTTGAGTGGTATAACATGCAGACCTATGTAGTGTTGTAGCATGATGTCAATATTCATCCTTTAAAGCTCTTGCTTCCATGGTGCAGGACTGGGATTTGTGACATCGCTAATTTTTGTATTTTTCGTCGGTGTATTTGTTTCATCATGGATGGGCGCCACTGTTTTCTGGCTTGGAGAATGGTTTATAAAGAGAATGCCCTTTGTGAGGCATATCTATTCAGCCTCCAAGCAAATAAGTTCTGCTATTTCTCCTGGTAATGTATAAATTGTTTTCTTTTGATATTTTAATGTTTCTTTCTACTAAAGAATACTTTGTCAAAAACTTTAGAGAAAAATGAAATTTAAACTAGACAAAGAAGGGAAGTAGTCTTTTCTATTGGCAAATAGAATATACATGACCGAGTTGGGGGGTTCCACTTATTGAACATTATTACGAGCCAAAGTGATCGAAATTTCTCCTGGACAACCGATATTTTCATTTAAGGGTAAATAACAAAAAATAACAATGCCAAAATAGTAACGGAAAAAACTACTCCCACAAGTCACTTGGATTAGACTTGTACATGATTTGATGTCTCATTTTATTCCAAGTTAGCTTAAGAATGCATGGCATAATCTAATTGCATACAACTGCGATGGTTTTAAGTAGTTTTCCATTGAACGAATGCCATATTAAACAACTTCTTAGCCAATTGGAATACAAGTGTGAAGGGATGCGGAAGTCTACAGATAACCCGAAGATTATGGAATCTCACCCACTGATTGAAAAATCGGACTTGGCCCCCAACTCAGCCATGTCTGGTTTACGATGGTAAAAACATGCAACAGAGTCTTCTTAAGGAATTACATGTTTGTCATCCTAGCATTTAGAAGAAAAAAAATGTTGTCCTAGTCCTATAATATAAGTCCCTGTGACAAATTTTCATTGCTTGAACCGGGAAACTCTAAGTTGGACAAGAGCTACTGCCTTCTGTGTCTTTTTTTTTTTTTTTTTAAATAAGATAGTCAGGTGCAAGTTAGTGATTCAAGGAAGATATTTGGATGTCATGTTTGTCTAGGAAATGCATTTGATGCTTGGGCACTTCAGTTTGCAAGCAGAGGCCAATTATTAGTTGGAATTTCATTACCATGGGAGTACTTGTTGTTACTTCATTCGTGAACCATATCTTAGATGGTGAATGTACATTGCTATAGAAGTGGGCCATCAAGACAAGTTCACATGACCCAGGTCCATGACCCAGGCCCATCAAAAACAAGATAAAATGGTATGTTCGACAGTCAAGCAAGAGATCTCTCTCTCCACATGGGTCATTGTACAGTTACTAATTTAGGAGATTTTGTGGTGCTATTCTTATATAGTAGATTTGTTAATTCATTGTAATTACTCTGTAATCCCTCTATTGTAGCCTTTGATTGGCAAATACTGACATATAAAATCAGGGTCGATCCCAAAGGGACGTGACGCCTTTCATTGCAACCTATTTCTCTTTCTTCTCTTGCTTATGTTAAAACAATTGCCACTCAAAACAGAGAGTGAATGTGCCTCTTTAATATAGCTGTTTCTTAATGCAGACCAAAATACTACAGCTTTTAAAGAGGTTGCAATAATCCGACATCCACGTGTTGGTGAATATGCATTTGGTTTTATTACATCATCAGTTACTCTTCAGGTACTTACAGAAAAAACATTCCCATTAAAGTGATAGTGCCTTTTGAAGTTGATTTTATTAAATTTGAGAGTCAGGTTTGTTTGGAAGTTTTATAAGATTGATTGTGTTCACGTTGATCTACTATTTCATATTGTGTTGCTTTATTAGTTTCATTGTTTCTTCAAGAGAATGGAATTGTTCATATGCTAATTTGTGAGTTGAATTTATTCTTAAAAAAATCATATCTTTTGTGAGAAAAATGAAAGGATAAACTAGGAAAAAAAGAAAGATCAGAGAAAGAAAAGAAAACAATTATCCAAGAAAGGAGACATATGTTGCATCTTCTTCATTTTGTAATGGTAACAAAAACTTCATTAAAGGTATACGGAAGTATACAAGTGTGAATACATAATATGCAGTAGATGAAAAAGATACCATTACCATGCAGAAAGATCGTAGAATGGCAAATGGATCACAAAACTTGCCAGCACCACTCACATAGACCAAATATCAGGACCTAAAATAGAACCGCAAGCGAACCAGTCCTGTAATGTGGGCAAAGGAACAGACAAAATGAAGGACCTGCAGCCCCTTGGCAATGGAACCATGTTCGTGGATACCAAGAAATCCCTTGAAAACCCCAGGTTTGCAAGAGTAACAGCCTTTTCATTAGCACTTTAAGTAGATGGGCGAATGTTATGGGAATTCTGCACCAAAGATGTTAGCCTGTGGTGTACAAGCACGAACATTAACCTTGTATTTGTATGATCAGGCACCCGATGTGGAGATCTTAGATCGCAGACTAAAGATTGATCCCTTCTGGTTCACTCTGCATTATCTGAAAATGGGTCTCAAGGTTTCCTTAGGGAAATCTCTCTACATCTCTCTTTTATTCTTTGTTTGGTATCACTTGAACAAAGGTTTCTCATGGGGTATTTGAGAGGGCCATTCCACCCCCTTTATATGGGGAGAAAAGCCCTTTTTTCAAAATTTATGGGGATGAGGATAAAGAGTGGCCATCCTCATCTGAATCACTTGAGAGCGAGAGAGAGAGAGAGAGAGAGGTAATCACACGTGGGGCATGTCAAAGATGCCCACAGATGATTGGGAATTTCGTCAGTCATATGAGTTAGCCTCCAAGGAGCATTGCTGCAGCTTTTTCCCAATTTGAAGTGCACATGGTACCCTTCAACAATAAGGTGGGAGGAGTGAGCTTTATGCCCTTCCTAAGACCCACTCACACTATCATCATTGTGAATCAGAGAAGAATACAGGAAAATGAGAAAAATTCGCATGTCAAGGTCGCTAAATGATGGCCCTCTGGCACAGCCCTGGATCCTCGATCGAAAAATAGATCAATCTCCCAAGAGATTGATTGAATCCAAAGATGGATTCAGCCACTAGGGCACACTCACGATAATGGTAAACATCATAACTGAAGAGAAAATTCAGAGATAAATTGATTGATAATAATAAGCATGAATTACAAGAGGTTTGATCATCCTTATATAGAGAAGTAGGATTGTTCCCTCTCTTACATGGACACTAGACTTTCCTAAATAGGAGAGAGGACTTTCAAAAGAGGAGGATGATGATGATCATGTGTCTCAGTAATGACAAAACGGAGAGGTTTTGTAACAAAAACTGAGACTAAGCAGCAGCCAGAGATGGTAAAAAAAAAAATCAGCCAATTGAGGGCGAACTATTGTTTGGGACACTGAAACTTAGGTGTTCTTGCTTGTTCTTTTTGAACTCATAATATTTTGCATCAGGTACGTGGCTTTTTTTTTGGTGCTACATTGGATTATGAGTCCAGTAGTGTTACTCAAACTTGAGGACCCAGGTGATGCAGTAGCAATTCCACGTTATTGCAACAAGAGGCATGGTCCACTTGTGGGACCCGTACCATTCTGATTTATCAATTATTATTAATTTCTAATTTTTATTTAAGAAGTTGTGTTTTAGGAAGTTTCTAATTTAGATAGAATTATTATTTGTTTCCTAGTTTGATTAGGATTGTGTCTTAGGGCTTAAGTTTCTTTTATTATAAATATAGCATTGTAGAGATCAATGATATCAGAGTTCAGAATTGATTAATAGAATTCCCTGTGTGGATTTTTCGTTGGAGACTGTTTCTTCATCGTGTGATTGTTCCTGTGGGAACCCAATTGTGCCCTGGCACTTGCATCCTAACCCTAGGATTGCATCAATTGGTATCAGAGCCGAACGATCTCCGATCGTCGGCGTAACTACCCTTTATCCCCTCCTTCCGTTCGTCAGTTCCCTGCGCCCAGCCTAGCCCAATCCACCGTCCCTTCCCATCGAAAATCCCTCCCTGTCCGAGAATCCCAGACCATAGCCGCCCCTTTCCCGCTACCCTGAAAACCATCCAGAAGCCATCCAAACCCTCGAACCTTCAGAACTACAGAACCCAACCCCATTCCAGCAATCCACCCACCCCAGACGACCTCCCTGATCTTCTGCACTACCGAAAGCCCTAATTGATCAGGGCCCCCTCTCCAACAACTCCACAAAACCCCAGCCCCTTTCGTCCAACCCCTTTCTTCGACAACCCGGACCGCAGAATCCCCAAACTCGCTCCACCGGAATCCCTAATCCAGCCTTGTCCACTACCAGCAACCCAGCCACCTTCCCGTCATCGTCGTCACACCCAACCCAGACCCAGCGTCTTCGTCACCCAAACCAGAACCCAAAAAAAAAAAAAAAAAAAAAGGAGAGAGAGAGAGCAGACAGAAGGAAGGAGCGTACCTTGCACCGTCGTCGCCAGCGCACCGCATCGCCATCGCCCTCGCCCTTCTCTTCCTTCGCTAACGCCAGCAACCAGCGAAGCCCCGGAAGCGCAGCACTTTCGACTTCGTTGCAGAAAGGTCGTCATCGGCATACACCTTCCTGCCGGTCGTCGTCAGTCACTGAAAATCCCCGTCCAGGTCATCGCGGCAGGTCTTCATCGCCATCGGAGACCCACTCATCTCCCCTCTCCATTCTTCTCTGTTGACAGCGAGAAACAGAAAGGGTTCAAAACCTTTTTCTCTCTTTCGGGCAATCGGATCGAAGCAAGGGGAGGACGCCTGTCCATTGGGCCTCATCGCATTTGGGCCCAGTCCATCCCAGACCAAGTTTAAGTTGATTTCTGGTCCTAACCCGCTCAAACAAGAAGCCCGGTTCCATCAGCAGATTGACCAGATCAACGGTTCTAATTTATTTTCGCGATATCGGGCTCATCTATCGTCAGATTTTCGATCCGTCTTCGCCAGCGTGATCGCAGTGAGCAGATCTACACATCAGGTCAGTCGCAAATTTTAAATTTCCATCAAACAAAAAAAAAACAAAAAATGCCTCCCAAGAAGCAGGTCGAAGTGGAATCTTCCTCTCATAATGATGAAGATTTGAGAGGAACTGTTGCGGAATTATCAACAAATGTTAATCAACTATCTGCAATGATGGTTCAAATGCAAGACACTCTTGCAAGAATTGAAACCCGATTAACTACTTTAGAAACTAATCGGCATGAGGATGATCATCGAAATAATGGAGGACATAATCGGAATCAACGAGACCCACACGTGGTAAATGTTGATCGCGATTTGGGTATAAAACTTGTGATTCCTGAGTATGATGGGAAGTTGAAACCAGATGAGTTTTTAGATTGGTTAGTGTGTGTTGAAAATATTTTTGCACATAAACCAATGACGGATGGTCATAAAATTACACTTGTGGCAACTCGATTTCGAAATTATGCTGCAATATGGTGGGCCGAGTTGCAAAAGAAGAGGAGATACCAACAAATTGACCCTGTTGACACATGGGCTGAGATGAAAAATTTGTTGAAGCAAAAATTCTTGCCTGTCAATTATTCCAGAGATCTCCGTTCACGTTTTCAATACTTGAAACAAGGCTCTAAGTCAGTTGTTGAGTATTCTGAGGAGTTTATGACCATGCAAGCTCGTTGTGGTGTGAATGAAGATGATGAGATTTTAGTTGACAGATACTTTAATGGGCTTACACTTGATATTCAAGATATCCTCGCATTCAAGCATTTCGATAATGTTGATGAGATTATTCAGCATGCTATCAAAGCTGAGGGAATTGCAAATCATCAAGCCCAAAAACTTAATGCAGCTAAATGGGGCATGCAGAAGAATTTCTCCAGTTCTAAACCGAGTACATCGTCGGAGAAAGTTTACAACAAGCCCGAGGGACAAAATAGGCTCACATGTTTTAATTGTAAACAACAAGGACATCGTGCAGCAGAATGTCCAAAACGTCTCAACCTCATTGAGAATGAAAGTGATGTGACAGATACTCCAGAAGAGCCTAAAGAGACTGATACAGTGGAAATTGTGGATTGTCCTCCTGAGGAGGGTCTTGAGTCTCTCATGGTCATTCAAGAACCAACATCGACTACTGAGAAGAAATGGTTGCGAGAAAACATCTTTCGTTCCAAAGGACAAGTAAATGGTAAAGAATGCACAGTCGTCATTGACGGAGGCAGTTGTCAGAATCTCATCTCCCAAGCTTTTGTGGATCGCTTACAAATGAAAGTTCGGAAGCATCATCGTCCTTATTTTGCTAGATGGTTAATGACAGGTGATGAAGTGCAAGTCCGATATGCATGTCCAGTTACCTTTTCCATTGGTGCAGATTATATAGATACAGTTTGGTGTAATGTGGTACCCATGGATAGTTGTGATATTTTGTTGGGTCGTCCATGGATGTATGACAAGAATGGCACTAATGGCATGCGCGACAACACCTACACATTCATGCATGGTGAAAAGCAAGTCACTCTCCGTCCTATGAAGCCGACACCACCAAAGCATGGGTCCAGTTCTCGTCTCACCAAGGATGCGCTTCACGTACACACTATCTACAGAAGTAACGTCAAGAAGAAGAGCCGAGTTCGAGGTCGAACTCTTTTCCAACCCGGGGAGAATGATGCAGTAGCAATTCCACGTTATTGCAACAAGAGGCATGGTCCACTTGTGGGACCCGTACCATTCTGATTTATCAATTATTATTATTTTCTAATTTTTATTTAAGAAGTTGTGTTTTAGGAAGTTTCTAATTTAGATAGAATTATTATTTGTTTCCTAGTTTGATTAGGATTGTGTCTTAGGGCTTAAGTTTCTTTTATTATAAATATAGCATTGTAGAGATCAATGATATCAGAGTTCAGAATTGATTAATAGAATTCCCTGTGTGGATTTTTCGTTGGAGACTGTTTCTTCATCGTGTGATTGTTCCTGTGGGAACCCAATTGTGCCCTGGCACTTGCATCCTAACCCTAGGATTGCATCACCAGGGATCGATCCCTAGGCATCTTTGTGAAACTAAGGTGCCAGCACCACTCAACCATGTACCGTTAAAAAAAAAAACACCACTCAACCATGTGTGTTGGATATGATGCAGAATGGTAGTTTGGCAGTGGATATGAAGTATTATGGATTGTTTATATTCCTAGAAGCTGTCTTGGCAACTCAATCAGAATCATAAGGCCAATCTTTTTTCAAGCTGTGAACATTATGTAGCCTTTTTAGGATTAAAAGGATAAAATACATAATTGCTACATATCGTTAGTAATTTAGTATGTAATGGATAAATATGTTACTTGCATTAACTTCTTCAGCAAGTTCTGTTAAGTGCTTGAATATACCTGATCTTCTTGAGTATTATCAGACTTATTTTTCTTTGTATCACTAATTTGAGAGTGAAGTATTGTATGGCACAATGAAATCCTGTTGCTGTTGCTCAGTTCCGACTTCTGCCCAAACCTATGACGTCTTGCAACCTAAGATTTGTCTCATACTATATGAAGCATGTGGCATTTGCCGCTAAGTGTATGGAATTTTTACATTTGTACTTTTTGGCTGGTTATTATTGATCGCAGAATGAGAGTGGAGATGAAGAATTATGCAGTGTATATGTTCCTACAAACCATCTTTACATTGGTGATATTTTTCTGATCAACTCAGATGAAATCATAAGACCAAACTTGTCCATTCGAGAAGGCATAGGTATGCTTTGTTATCAGACACCTATCCTTAATCATTTCTGGCATTAGGATTTTTTAAAGATTTGGTAGTCTGCAGCCCTTATTTATAATTTTTACACATTCTCTTCTAAATGACTTGACTTTCAAAGAACAATGTAACGAACTCCAAAATTATCATATAGTCATTTAAATTTTTACCAGATTAAAAGCTAATTTTTTGTATATCCATGTGCTTACATTTTTTAGAGCTGCAATTTTTTAAAACTTGTTTTTGATCTTCACATGCTACGTTGCATTTAATGGAACCGTAATATAAGAAGAGGGGTAGTGTTACTAATCTAAATCACTAACTGGAAACTATTGCCATTGCAATTCATGGTTTAAAATATCTGTCAATATAGGACTATAGGTACATTAGCTATGACCTATGAAGCAGAATGTTGGCCAATCAAGAAGCAACATATGTACAAGATGAATGTAGCAAAGATGAGAATGTCGAGATGGATGTGTGGTAAAACTAGGAAGGATAAAATTAGAAATGAGCGCTTTCGAGAGCATTTAGGGGTAGCAACAATAGGGGATAAAATTAGAGAAACATGTTTGAGATGGTTTGGGCACGTCCGACGTAGGCCAGCAATGGCACCGGTAAGGAAAAGTTTGGCTATGAAGGTTGATGGCCCCACCAAGGAAAATGGGTAGGCCAAAGAGGACTTGGATGGAGGTAGTAAAAATAGATATGAAGAAGTGTAACTTATCTGAGGATTTGGCTCAAGATAGATCGGAATGGAGAAATAAAATTAGTGTAGCCGACTCCAACATAGTTGGGACAAGGCTTTGATGATGACGACAGGACGACAGGTACATATCGGCCAATGTGTTTTGGTATCGGCCCTTATTGCAATGATATTTTGATGCATTACTGGTATGCTGTAAAGAGGAGACATAATTGGGCCTTAGGCCTAACCCATTGGCCCACAAGCCGGCTATGGGTCAGCTCAACTCTATGTTGTAATAATACTATTTTCCAGCTCATTTTTTGAATGGCTATTTTCCAGCTCATTGCAATCTTCTAGATAAAATTAGGAATAATCCTAACTCACTATAATATATAGTATATAAGGTTGAGCAGTTTCCAAGATAAATGTAACCATTATATATATAGTCTCTCTGTGAAAATCGAAGCCCTCCTTTTCCCGAGAGCTCTGTCTTCTTAAATTCCAATGAAAAGGGGGGAAATGGAAAGAAAGAGAAAGAAAGAAGGGAATGAAAAAAGGAGGAGGATGGGGAGTAAAAGAGGAGACGAAATGAAGAGGAGGAGTGCGGCGAGCAGCGGTAGCGGATGTGACCGGGGAGTAGCTGGCAACGACGAGCGGCGGCAATAGAGGCAATGACTATGGAAATGCTAGGGCATAGGTAGATCTGTCCCTTCTTCTTTTCTCTTTTTCTTTTTTCTCCTCTTCCTCCTTCCCCTTACAACCCTTCTTTCAAGGACAGAACGCATTTCTTTCCTTTCTTTGTGTTGGTTGCATGAAAGGGGAAAGGGTTAGGATTTATTTATTTTTTATAAAATGAGAGAGCCGAATCCTCAAATTTTACACCTTAGCCGTATCTTGTCGTATCCCGTACCCAGATCTGTATCAAATCATATCGGTATGAGTACCTTGGGTGAAATGCCATATCCCGGTATCATAGATCAAAACCTTACCCCAAGCAGTCAAGATCTATTCCCTACATAGGGTTCAACCAAGGTCTGAGAACTCACTCTCTATGGTTTAATTGAACCCTAAGCTTCACTCACATTGGGTTCGGCTAACCCCAAGTCCTTGGTTCGGGATTTTGGCCCACTCAAAGCCCTAGCATGGGGTCGGTCAAGCATGAAGCACCACTTTAGGTATAGTTGGCCATCACTTTGTGATGATTACACTGCTGGTTCCTAATTCCTTTATGATTCTCTCATAATCATTGCAAATAAGATCATCAAGGAAGCATTCTAGAACTCAACAACTAGATTCACGTGTTTGCACAAGTAGAATGGCATGTTTACCAACTAGATTCTGAGATGTTCTAATTAAACTCTCTACCCTGACTTAGAATCCAGATAGATTTGTCAACCCTTTCACAAACTCCAACTAATTGCTCAAATTGAAACTGAGAAAAACAGCAAAAAGTCTTGCTCGAAGAATTCCCACGAACACATCAAGGCATACTGCTAAACAGCAAAAACATCACCATACATGTGTCATGCTGTGATTACATCACTTATTGCAACGGTGCATCCTAGCATGTTTACATCTAGGGGCGGACCTACATTTTATATACCTGGGTGGTCGCCTTAGGTCTGATCCAAGATTGTCTAAAGTTTGCATGGGCTAGATGGCCCATGCCTCATTATAGTAAAGGCATCCCCCCACCCTAGGTCTGAAAAACCAATAGTTTCCTGGTCTCAGTTTCAATGATCTCCCAAATAAAAAATCTCACAACCCTCCACTCAATTTTTCTCCTTTCACTTCAGGCTCAGGCAGTCAGCTTCTACACGATGGCACGACACAAATGTCTGCCCTCTCTCTATCAATCTCTTCTTTTTTCTATGATTCTCTCTTCTCTTTCTTCCTCACCTGAATTCACCAACACCACCACTCTCTCTATATAGAAAGAAGGGATAGTGATGGGATTTCTACCTTTGAATCAAATAAATATGTGCAAAATGTCTTCTTGCAAATGGATTTGATGAATTGAATCTCTTATTTGTGTTTTTTACTTGAAAATGTATGACACTTTTTCCACACACAAAGTTGTCATCTCTTACAAACGCACACCACATACATTGAAACCATTCATATGCAAGCCACTTTGGTAGTTTTGTTGCATTTTGGTTATATGGCTCATTCTTTCTATTAGGGTATTTGGTTTGTGTAATGTTATTGCTCTTTTTTCTTCTTTTAGTTTTTGCTAATATGATGTTGTGTTATGGGTTTGGATTTATTATTGATGTATTTTTTGTGTTTTTGAATTTTGGCATCTTTGCTTTTTTGTAATTTAGATTTTGTTGGTTTTTAATTTTTTTCTCAAGACAATGGCCTAATACCCCAATTTTCCCCAAAACATGCTGCCTTGGATTTTGTTTGATTTATGTGCTGAGCCTTGAATTTTAGTTACTTTCCTTTTGCTTTCTTGTTAGATTTTTTTTAATTTATTTATTTTTATTTTTATTTTTTGAATCATGGTATGATGTTTATGATTATGCTTGTCTCATTTGGATTCATGTGATGGAGGAACTCTAGGAGCTTAAGAAAACAATCAAAGATGTATTATTTTTATATGATAATGAGTTTACTTATTTGGATTTCTCTATAGTTTCTTTATTATTGTTTTTTTTTTTAAATATTGATGATAGATTGCTCAAAAGGATTCTCATCCCACTTATTTGAATAAAGACTTCCTTGAGAAAATGACTATTATAATTAAAAAGATTATGTAGGAATTGAGTGTTAGTAATTGGATATGAGTTCTATATACTTAGTTTGCCCAAAAACATAAAATAAAATAAAATCATGTGTTTAAACCATCCAATAAGTGGAGATATTGTTAGTTGATGTTGATTTTGAATTTTTCAATTGACCATCGTCCGCCCCACCCAAATAAAAATCCTAGGTCCGCCACTGTTTACGTCAGCCCACCCACTTGTTAACATCAGCCCTAGGACACAACCATAGACCTCTACAACTGTCTAAATTGGCTGGCACTAATTCACTTTGATTTGACTGCTCCCTAACCTTGCTACTTACGGACTTGTTTGGAAAAGCATTGTGTAGAGAGAGAGAGAGAGAGAGAGTATTGTTGGGTGTAAAAATAAATGGTATTTACAAATAAGTCCCTGAACTCTTACAAAAACAACATTCCATGTGGTATCAAAAACTACAGATCAGTCCCTGTATGAACTTCAACTGTCTTGCTTCGTCCTCCATCTTACTTTAGATCTCTCAGAGTCGTAGGAGGCAAACATGGAGTCACTGTACACCGGTTTAGTGAATCGGCTGTCCAATACATGTATATAAAGACATATGAGTCTATGACTAGGAAATCTATGTAATGGCATTTCTTAAGTCTAGTACCGCCTCCAATTATTCTTCCTGTTAACAATTTCACTAATTCTCTTCTAATGAGGTTAGATCTCTTTCCAACAAAGTCAAAATAACAGAACACCCGAAGTGGAGACACTCTTAACTAGACTACAACTAGGACGAAAAAAAACCGACCAAGACTTAAAACTTGCTTGATGCCTAGTTTTGAGATGGGCCTCAACTTCTTCTATCCTGGTCAAAACGCAAAACCACACAATATTGGGCTTGTTGCATGGGTGTAGTTGACTAACTCACCGAACAAAACACAATCTCTGTCAGTGGATATCATTTGACTCATGAGATATGTCCATCTCCTTAACTCTTAAGAAAGACGTAAAATCCCTATTTAATGTATTTGCACACATGGGCCCTATGACTTAGGTCGCAATCCCCCTGGAAATCTTCCGAGAATCCTGGGTCTGCATCAATAATCGCAACCTTAGCTTGTTTGTTCATAGCATTGATGTGATGGAACCTACTGTAGATGGGTCATGTTCCAAAACTAAAAAAGATCAAACAGGTCTCACAATCCATTTTTCGGCACTTTTAAACATTGAATCTGAGCTGCTGTAGTATATCTCTTGACAAACTGTTTGCATGTGTGGATCAAAGGGTTATAATTTCCTCATTGAGGAGCCCTTGGGCACATGTATATGCATAGTAGGAACGGCTTGTAGGTAATGTGGATTGCCAAACCATTGGACACACGCTCAAGGTTTGAGATTAGTATACATTCTTACATTTCCTTGGGGATGATATAAATGCATACATTATGGGGATAGGAATTGGTTGCAAACACTAAAATCATGTGACTTTTTATTTTTTAGTTTAGATAGGACTGTTGTGGAGTCTATGATTTAACTTTGCAGCAAATTATAAAATGTTACCTCTAAAAATGTTTCTTGCAAGCTTCAGCACCCCCTCAGTATTTTGTAGTTTGTACTGATACTTCTAGCACTATTCAGAGATCATTGTATCGGGAGGTATGACAATGCCACAATTAATTGCTCCTCTAGAAAGGTTACCACGCCAGAATGATAGAATTCGTCTGAACAGAATGATATAGTATCGATGAGTTGGGGCATCTCAGGTATTTCTGCAACTCCCAATTACCAACACTATTGGCATTAGACACATTAAATTGTACAGGCTTCCTTCTTCCATTTGTTTGTTTTGTAAATGTGAATGCCATTGATGACATGGGTGTTTAAATGGTTTTCTTGTGTATCAGGTTCACAGAGTACGAGTAAGGAAGCTATACTTTTTTAGTTGGCAATTGGCGTACAGTCTTGTGTGCGTTCAGCGCTCCTTGGGTTCAAATAGCTTTGTGTATCGTTCAAATAGCTTTGTGTATCTTGTAGATTGTTGTGTATTTGTAAGGAAAAAGAACAGGATTATGAAAGGTTTGAAATTGTGATAATCTTTAGTCAAGAAGTCGAGCCGTCCCTTGGTTGCACATGCCATTTGTATGTCATTACTGTCATTGGCATGCAGTGACCATCTATGCATGAACTAATAATGCATGCATCAATAGAGCTGTTTTTCCTGCTATATGGTTGATTCACATTTACCACATTCCTTTCACAGTTCCACTGTTCTGATTGAACAATGAGTTCCGATATTTTTCTAGAATATTTTTGTTGACGGGTTGTTTGTCATAGAGGCAGAAATTAAGGTGACATTTGAACAGTAGGCTGGTTACTGCAAGCATTCCACTTTCTTCCAAATAGTATAATAAGCTCATGCTTTTATTCTATCAATATTCAGCAGTAATTCATGCCGCCTCTAAAAATGTACTTGCCTTTGAACTAGTTTTTATTAAAATAGTGCAGAAGTTTAGTACTAACATCTTCGGATGCACCACGAAATCCTTGTGCAAAATATTAGCAAACCCTCAGCTTTTCAATGGTGGTAGGGAAGGAGAAGATTTTATTGGATCTGTAGGAAGTTGATCATGTAGAGGGCCTAGTTCCAAAATGACCATATTCCAAGAGCTTTTGAACAGGATACATAGGTCATATGACAAAAATGGACAATTGCGTTACTTACCAGAGAAGAAAGGATTGCAATGAGTAGTTGCATGGTTCTTATGCACCTGGCTAATCCACAATGAGCAAACTACATGAAGGCACTACCATGGCAATGCAAGCTTCTAGGAACAGAGGTGAGCAACATGAAATGAGCACACTGGTGGGCATCCTGTATCCAGACTCCATGCTTCTAATTCAGGCAGGGTCATTGTTTTGTGATCAGTTTATTTTCTTCATATTATGAGGTATTCTCTTATCGTTAAGCTTTACTTTCCATGTGGCCGTCTTCTCAATTAAAGTACATCACTGTTTAGGGATGGTAGATGATGACAAAGTGGATGCTCTTGCGTAGACAAATGTTTGAGTTAACTCCATCTAATTGGGTTCCACATTTTGATCCAACTAAATATCATCAAGTTGGCAATCTCATCCACTCGAAGGTATTTTATTTTTATTATTATTATTATTTTATAAGCCAGGGCTTCTCTCGCCCGGCTTGGGAGCCTTTGGCCATGAGCCCGAATGACACTTAATTCTGGACAGCTGAGAACTAATCTGTAGGGGCACATACAAACCCTCCTATCCACATGTACCGGATAAAACTATGGGAGGTGGCCAACGAAGGTAATTGTCGAACACAAGACCTCTCCCCTTCCTGAGGCACTCGAATGTAACTTAACAGCACAATATCTGTTGATAGGTGTGATTAAGTGCCACCAATCCTCCACATAGTATATGTTGGTTGGCTTGATTGGTGCCATCAATCCTCAGTCCTCTTTCCTCTTTGTGTGAGATGCCGATCCAGTGAGCTAATTTTGTGGATTTTATCCTAAGTATTACCATAAGAAAGAAGGGCTGGTCAACATATGTCTAGGTATTGCCGTAGTTCTTTAGGCTCTTTGCTCATATACTCTGATACTTGTGTGGAATTTCATTGAGAGTAATCATTTCCTCTCAATAGTTTCATGACAATTTCATACAAATTGACTAACAAGGTTGATGTTACTGGCGCTACGTTCTTGTAATTGTATCACATCATATAAATGCGAAGAGAAAAAAAAATTATCACAGATGGTTGATATCACATTTGTTTCATTACCTCTCTTCACTATTCTTGATTTCAGTATTCCAATCCGTATGTTTGATTTCAGGATTGTAAGCTTGAAGACTGTCAAAAGAGTATATGAAGGTCTTTCTTCCCTACGTGTATATACCAAGTTGTTGGGAATTAGGATATGTATTGCCTTAGACAGTCTTGTATGCATATCCTAAATATATCTATGTGAAGGTTTGATGATGGACTCCTGGTGTTTGCATAGAATTGAATTCCTAGATTCCAAGAAAGGTATTCCTATCAAAGTGATGAGAATTAAGGAAACAAAGGTGAAGATCTACAAATGGCCATCAAATTGTCTGCCCTTGGAAAATGAATACCTAGCCATGGCCCTAGTAAACCAAATCTTTATGAAGATGAGGTCCTATCAATAGTCGTTTGTAGAGTCCATTTCATCGTGAATTCCTAGGAATCCAATTTCATACAAACAATTGGCCCCAAGCTTAGAAGCATCAAACACTCACGGTTAGCCATAATAGGGCTATGGCGAATCGTAAGTCTAGGTTCCCCAAAATGTTAAAATTGTATCTTTTGACCTTTGGGCTTGTTTTAACTCATCTAATAGACTATAATATAGAGGATTTATGATGTGTAGATGGTTGAGCTTAGTATTCACGCATCGGTTGCTCAAAGTAGGGTATGGGAGGCAAGTTAAGCTAAGGAGGTGGTGAATGTGGGACCTTTGGATGTCATCGACCATCAGAGCACAAAGAATTAAACGTTTGGACATCTGAAACCCCATGTAACCATTATATTGGATGACCCAGCACTCATACCTGAAGTGTGACCTTTGACCTAAGTTGGCTACCAACTTTCATTCATTGATTGATATGAGAAGTTGATCCATAAATTGCTTTCGTATTTCATTTGCTCTCTATTTTTACTGCTTGATGTGTGTCGTATACCTATGGATGGATAATGATGATGATGAGGACCTTGGCCTAGGGTTTACCTAGATGAGACTTGTATGCATTGATGGAGGATGGATTACCCGTGTTTGAAGCTAGGCGGGCTATTCAACGACCTAATCGGATGTGATACCTTTGATATGGAACCTTTGGACTTGGATAGTTAAATGGAATGGATTGATATATTTGATGGACCATTTGAGATTCCATTCTAGCAAGGAAATGATGATTTCAGTTTTAATGAGATGGGGATTGATTGGGTTATGGTGAAAGATGTGTGCTTTGCAAGCTTTCCACAAGAACCACAAAACAGTTATCCCAAGCTGTGATGGTTTGGTACTGAAGCCCCCAAACTAGAACCATTGTTGGAAAGAGCTCCAATTGCATGGGCTTGCAGTTGTTCTAGGAAAGAGATGCTAGAGTTGAACGGTGAACAAACATCTATAAAAGAGATGATAGAAGGTTTTGTCCTCCGCCCGGCAAATGTAGTAAGTTGTTAGACTGAAAATGTAGAGAATTCTCTCCAACAAATTGAAAACTAAGATGCATCCTACAGTCAAAGGGCCTATCATAGACTCTACCTATATGAAACCACTCCTTCTAAGGGCCTGTTTAGATGTATGGTGAATTAAAGTATGGTGACGTGAAGTATCAAATAAAGAGAGAATAAAATATAAGGTGTTATGATGGTGTTTTGTTTTTAATTGTTTGATATGGAATCTTTTTGACTTTTTGTATTATATAAAAATTGAGTTTTTTTGTCTTTTAGTGGAGAAAGGATGTTGATTTTTTTTACTTTTTTTGAAAAATTTGGAGGGAATTTTGAAATTGTGTACTTTTAATATAACCCCTTGTCATTTCTTGTCCGCATTCACTTCATTTCACTTTAACTAGTTAAGTGTCAAACATGCCTTAAGGATTTTATGAGTGAGACACTTAAATGATCGGGACTCTTGAGTAGGTTCCAGTTGTGATCTATGATGCCCAGATACGACATTGATACGGCTAGGATACGTCATAAACACGGAAAGGACACGGATTTTATATATAAAAAGTGAAGGATCGGATACAATACGACATGATACATTGCTCATTTTAAAGTATCCGTGCATCATAGGTTGTGATCATTGGCCATGAATGTAGTTGATGACTGCCTATTTTTGTCAGAGCAGCATAGGATGGGGTGGTAAGAACCTTTTGGTAGAGACTCAACAAGGATGGGCCCACTAGTCAAGGATTGTCACCAATTATATTATGATGATGATGATGATGATGATTATTGGAGATATGCTATGA
This sequence comes from Camphora micrantha, assembly GCA_003546025.1. Taxonomy (NCBI): domain Eukaryota; kingdom Viridiplantae; phylum Streptophyta; class Magnoliopsida; order Laurales; family Lauraceae; genus Camphora; species Camphora micrantha. The sequence goes on from QPKB01000005.1 coordinate 40,837,002, forward strand.
ATGGTTTTATTAACTTGGATGATTAAAAAGGTAAATGATTGGCTGGTTGACACAGGAGAAGCCTCTCTATTTTAGGATTCCAGCTAAATCTAGTCCATATGGAAGAAAGGTTGGCAACAGGAGAAAAATAATAATAAAGAGCAATAAAAAAAAAAAGGAGCTGCATTGGAGTGGCATCAACCTCATAGAAAGTCACCAGAAACACGCTTGTTTATGTGCTTAATACAAGAAATTAAAATTATTGGTACTTCGTTCTTACCCCTTTTTATATTAGATTTTGTTACTTGTACTTCGTTCTCACCCCCATTTTATATCATGCTTACAAATGAAATAGTGGAAGAAAAAATTACAAATGAATATTTATAATTTCCTATTTTTTAATATCAGTGAAGGCTTTGATTAAGGAAGATACAATGTCCCACTCATGTTTTAGCCAAAGAGATGGACTCACATACCCAAAAGCACAAATTTGAATATTCCCCTATGCAAACTACATGCGAGTTCAAAAGGGGTCCTCCTTGTCTGAATAATGGAGGCTTCACTTCACTTTAACTTTACCAGTAAAGTGCCAAACACGCCCGGGCCAGTTTGGCAACTCTAGTAATAGAGTCAAGTGAAGTAAAGTTGATTTTGAAGAAAGAATAAAATATACCTGGGTTATGATGGTATTTTATTTTTATTTGTTTGTTATGAAATCTTTTTAAGTTTTTGTATGAGAAAGTTGAGTTTTTTGGTATTTTAGTGAATAAAGGTGGTTGCTTTTTTACTTTTTTTTTTTTTAAAGATGGAGAGATTTTTGAATTAAAGTATTTTTGATATGACTTCTTGTTTGAAAAATAGAGGCTTTACTTGACTTTTACTGTGCTAGTAAAGTGCCAAACTAGCCCTAAGTAAAAGAAGTGAACTCTATAATTGGGTCATCTATTGAAAATCCAAGCCACTGAAAGAAAACAATCTATTTTTAAATGGTCTGTCCCTAAACTTTTCTCCAATAACAGGAGCCAATCCCCATCATTTAAGCTCTGTGGAGCCTACTTGGGCCCACCTATGATCAGTGTAGGCCTGTTCACACTCTCATCCCCATATGATTTAGCCCTAGGCCCAACTTCACTGTCTTCAAACCTTTAGTGCATATTTCTTTCTTGGAATTTAGAGAATTTCTGTCTAAGGAATTTATAAATTTTCAGATATAATGGAATTGCTGGAGTGCTCTTTTGTACTTGAGCATGCATAAATTCCAATAAAAGGCAAAGGGGTTGGAATTTCAAAATTTCTCCAAGACACTTGAGACCTTTTAGGTAGCCGTGATCATGATTCTACAGAGCGGTTATATTGTCAGTCGTAGCAGTCGAGGCCGTTATACTATTTTGAACATAGAGGCGTTACCGTTTAAAATCTAACAAAGCGAAGCATTTTTAATTTTAAACATTATTTTTTCTATTAATTTTCCTCAATGGTCTTTTCTAAAGTTGTTTCTATCCTTATATGGTTTCAAATCAAAAAAAAAACACAAATTTTACTGTTATACAAATTTCAAGTTTTTTTTTACCACTTAAAAAAAAATTCACACCAATATGAGGTTTCAGATTGCAATATTTGGGGCTGCTCAGGGCTGTGCTACGTGCTCCATTCGTCCTCTCAACCCATTGTTCACAGGGATGTCAAGTCCAGCAACATCTTGTTGGATTCATTTCCACCACATCCACATCCCAAAATCAAGAGCCCATCAAAAATTTGGTTTTGATAAGGAGGTTAGTTCATTAATTTGAGCGTTTTGTAGTATGGAAATGAATTTAGGTCTTTTCTTTGAGGTTGGGTTTGGAAAAGAGAGGAGGACGAAGACGAGCGGATCTGATATTTTTTTATTTGCTCAGGGTCAATATTGACCATGACCTATTTAGGAGAGAGTCGATATCGACGATAGATTAAAGTAGTGAAAAAAAAGGGTTTTTCGGGCGAATTGCCTTATTTGGCGCAAGTTTCTTTAATTTGTCTGATTCAGTCTTGTGGCCATCTTCAGTGTTTTTTCGGATAAAATCCTCTATGCGGCATTCTCTTGATTTTTGAAACTTTTATTTACCTTTAATTTTTTTTAAAAGATTACCAAACGGGCCCTGGAAAAGCCCTAGAAGTCCACTAACCGTTTTGGCGCAGGGTGAGTATAAATAGGGGTGGAGGGATCCGTACGTGGCTCTCAGAGCGGAAAAGAAAAAACTGATCAGAGAGACAGAGAGGCTCTCCGTATCAGAGTCTGCGTCGAGAGAGGGAGAGAGAGAGAGAGCATCCACCGCTTCGATAAGGTACCAAACCCTAACCCTGGTTCTTCTATTTCATCTAGCAAGGTCTCTCCTTTTCTTTCTATTTTTCCCTTCCTTCCTGTCGTTTTCTGTTTGGATTGCTCAGAACAGAAGGTAGGTTTTTTTCCTCTTCGATCTGTTGCTTCTTCTTTGATTTCCTCTCTTTCTATGGTTTTGGAAGCTGTTGTGATTAAAAATAGCTTTTTTTCGATTGTTTCTCTTTTCTTCTTCTTCTTCTTCTTCTTCTTCTTCTTCCTGTTTTTTATTTTGTTGATGTTGATGTTGATGATGATGTTGTTGTTGTTGATTTTGGGGTTGGATGGGTTTTTTTAGATGGATCGGTACCAGAGGGTAGAGAAGCCGAGGGAAGAGACTCCTATAAATGAGAACGAGATAAGGATTACAACTCAAGGCAGGATGAGGAACTACATCACTTATGCCACAACCCTGCTTCAGGTTTCTTCGCTTTCCTCTCTCTCTCTCTCTAAACTAGTGATTTTTTTCTTTATTTTTGTTTGTGCAATGCCTCATTTTTTTGCTGGAATAAACGGTCTTGGATTAGAGTTTCGGTATGGTTTGTATTTATTTGATGTTATCTGTTTTAATTGAACAAAGCAGTCTTTGATTTGAGTTTTTCTGGTAAGTTTTACATGTTGGCTTTCATTCTTTTGATTGAGGAAGGAGAACAGGGAATTTTTTTTCTTGAGGAGCCACTGAATAAAAACGAAGATGAAGAAGAACTAAGGTTTTCAATGAAAAAAGGGGTGGGGTACCATCACCTGGGTATTAGTTTTTTTGTCAAAATTTTATCCCATGGATGGATAATGAATTAATTGGTTGATCAAGGCTTAACAACAAGGAGAAACTTTTTTTTTTTTAAAAGGATTATTGTATTCATTCACAAAAGAGCTAGTAAGGAGCTGAGACCTCCAGAATAACAGGTGTCAACCCGGATAAAGAAAACTAGCATATTAACAGTCAACTAGAGAAGTTACTACCTGAGATTATCTCAAAAGAACAAGAGGGAGGCTTGGGTATCAGATCCCTAAGGCATATGGACCAAGCTTTGCTAGGAAAATGGCTTTGGAGGCTAGGAGATGAATTGGAAGGTCTTTGGAGTTTGGTTGTGATGGAAAAATATGGCAATCAGAGGGGTGGCTGGGAGGTTCATGGCGCTGCCTACAAACACTCAGCTATATGGAAAGGTATAATTGATATTAAAGAGAAGTTTTTGCAGAACATCAGATACCAGGCTTGCTTAGGGAAGATAATTCTTTTTTGGCTAGACACAGGGGTAGGTGAGGACCCTTTAGCTTCTAAATTCCCAGATTTGTTTAATTGCTCTATGGAGAAGCAAGCGAAGTTGGAAAGCTATGTCGAAAGAACCAGCATGAGAGTACAGCTCACATGGAGCTGGACGATCAGAAGGTATTTGAAGGAGCACGGGGAGACTCAATTATTGTCCTTCTAAACCTGTTAAGGGATGCTCAAATTCCTGGTGGAGGGGAAGATACTAGGATTTAAAATCATCAAGAAGTGGGGCTTTCTCTGATTCTTCTTTTATTCGACTCTATCTGAGAGGGAGGGGAGCAGGGCAAGTGTATGGAGGTTCAAGGCTCTACCCAGGGTAGTGGCTTTTGGCTCGATTGCCCTCCATAGAAGAATCTCAACCCTAGATAATCCTAGAAAAAGAGGGAAGATCGTGATCAACGCTTGCCCAATGTGCTTGGAGGACGAGGAAAATGTAGATAATCTTCTTTTAAGATGCAGGTGTGCTGTGAAAATATGGAACTCTGTCATTAGCTGGTTCGGATGCAAATGGGCTATGCCAAAGTTGTTTCAGCACCTTTTTGAAGCGTGGAAATTTCGCATCAGGTCTCCGAAAAGAAAGGAGTTGTGGAAGCTGTCGTTTCTATCAGTCATTTGGTACATCTGGAAGGAGAGAAACGCTAGTGCTTTGAAGGAACAAAAAGTAATGAAGAGGTCTTATGTGACAAGATAAAATTTTCAGTCACTTAATGGGTGAAGATCAATCCTATATTCAGAGACTACCCTATTGACCAAATCATGTATAATTGGAAGGAAATAGCTTTCTCTTAATCAAGGGATCAGGGTGTTAGTAATAGCTTTCGTTTCTAGCTTCTGTTCCTTTTGTCTTCGGGTAGTTTGTACTGTATGGCGGTCTTATGCATTGTATCACTGCTTGTTTTTTATGCTCCTTTTCTGGTTAGTATAAGCCTTTTGTACTGATTTGTTGTTTTTTAATGAAAGTTATCATTAAAAAAAAAATAAAAAAATCAACTAGAATAAACAAAGGAGGTCTTGAAACTCCCTCTTTTGCGAACCAATCCGCCTCCGAATTGGTGCTACGCTTGATTTGATTAAAAGAGACATTCAAGTTTTTTGAGAAGTTAACCACTTCTCTCTTCTTCTTTTTTTTAATTGCAAACCACTTCTTCTATGATATATGCAAGATACCGAGGGTTTGATGCTTGGGAAGCTCAGTTGATAGCACATAGGGAGTCTCCTTCTATAATCAGCCATTGAGGATTAACACGTGAAGCTTCTAGAAGGCCAATCTTTAAAGACAATATTTTGGCTTTGTTACTTGAACATACTCTAGCTGGTCCAAATTAGGATAGCAAGACCTTACCCTCATCATTATGAATTACACTACCCACACCTGCCAAACTCGGATTGCCTAAAGCACTTCCATCAAAATTTAGCTTTAGCACACCTATTGGTGGGGGGTTCCACCTATGAGATATGTGATGTTTAAGCGGATATGAGAATGCCACTTCCTTCCAATTGTGAATAATTGAATCTGCCGAAATACCATTGAAATAAGGCAAACAAGAAGCCCACATTGCCACTTTATGTTTAACTTTCTCCCCTAGTTGATTTCCATTGTAAGATGATTCTTCAAAGCATCTCATGTTTCTTTCTTTCCAAATAGACCAAATAACCTCCGTGAAGGAGAGATTTCACGTTGTTGTACCTATTTTAGACCCTATTCCCATCCTCCAATACTCAAACAAGGATGGCTGAGAATTTGGAAAAGGCCCATGACATTGGAACCACCCCAAAACCAGCTTCCAAAGGGATTGTGCTATTTTGCAATTAAGTAGAAGGTGGTCGATAGACTTTTCCTCCACCAGGCACGTTGGGCATGAATTTACGATAATCACTTTCTTGCGCCTTAAATTGTCCATTGTCAAGATTCCACCCAACCGAGAAGAACAGACCATCCAAATGCAATGACTCTAGGTGGAGCTTTGATTTCCATAGGCTGGTCAAATTAGAATGTGAGGCCATTACATCTCTAGTCATGGATAAGAATAGAGAGGCAACCGAAAACATGCCATCCGTGGAAGCCATCCAAACTCTTCTATCTCTTCCATCTTTTGGAATGAAGACAGTACCAATCAGCACCATCATAGACCGAAACTGTTTTAAAGTTATAAAGATGAGCAAAAGGAATATTATGTTAGGCCAGCCCTTAGAGGATCCGAATAAATTATTACAAAAAATTCATGCATTTACATGACCAATTTTATGATGGTCCCATCTTTTATCAAAGTTGAATCTGTCCATATCCCATATAGGGAGGCATTTATATTGAGTATTTTAGATTTTTAATAGGTGGTCTCTGGTATGGAAACTCATTATTTTTTCCAATTCATATGCTTAATCAATTTGATATTGGCCCTATCCATAGTTTTCAAAATTGGAATTGTATTGCAAATCGTTCATACCCATGAATCGAATCGAATTGAATTGCGAATCGTATGATTTTTTATTTTTTAATAAAATTGAAAAAAATTAAAAATTAAAAGTAAAAGGAAAAAGTAATTATTCACAACCGTCCATTTTCCCATTTATAGCAGTATAAAATATAACAAGTACTAATAACAAGTCTATCATACAATCATATCAAGAACATCATGACATATATTAATATATATATATATGGAATAAATGATGTGTAAATAGTTAAATAAGTTTAAAGTATCAATAAATATTTTGTATTATCTTTAAATCAAAAAATAAAATCTAAAGCATCAATCTTATACAGTAGGATATCTCTTGAAGTTAAGAAAATGTTCATAAAGAAAAAGACCAAAATAGAAAAAGAAGAAGATATAGACAAGCACCATACGTACAGTCAAATGCTTTAGTTAAATATACGTTCTTTATTCATCTTTAAAACCGTATTGGTGCAGCAAAAGATTCTTTGGAGGTTTCATTAACTACTAAATAACATTTTAAAAATAAAAACACTAAAAGAAATAAAGAAAAAGTTAAAAGATTATTAATATTAACTTATTGGTTGTATCTCACTTAGCCGAATCGCATGAATCGTAAGATTCGATGAAATGATTATCGAATCGTAGGATTTACACCTGAGTCCTAAGATTCATTTGTAAATGGGATTCGTTGCATTGATACAAATTGTTTTCCTTAGTATTTGGGATACAAATCGTAGGATTCTAATAACTATGGCTCCAACTCCTATTCGAATGAATTTTGTGTCTATTAAGAGGCCTTTCTTCTTAGTTATTTACATTCCTTAAAAGTTGGCGCCACTGGGAGCCTCAAGAATTTTCCACGAGTCTAATAAGACCATAGGACATATAGTTTGTGGGGCCCACAACCAGATTAATCACACAAGGTACATGAATAAATTTTAAAGAAAAAGAAAAATGAAGTGGCTTAAAAATGTTTTAAAGTTATAAAGGTGAGCAAAAAGAATATTATGTTAGGCCAGCCCTTAGAGGATCCGAATTATGGAAAACGTTCTCCTATGAGTAAATTGCACATTGTTCATATGCAGTCCAGCTCGTGGGGCTCACTAAGAGCATGCCTATCCTTTACCCAAAAAAAAAAAAAATGAGCATGCTCATCATTGTGGTAGATGGAAAGGTCACCTTATGGATAAATCTCGGCCAAAAAACTAGCCCCATCATATTATCCCAGCCCTTGATTTAATTGCCTTAAATATTATTATTATTTTTAAAAGGTGACTGTATTAAAAGGAGAAAACTATACAGTATAGGAGGGGTATACTGTGACAAAAAAAAGGTTTAAAACCAAGGCCCAGGCCAAAAAACTATGGACCCAAGCCCCATCCCAAAAATACAACAAAAAGAAACGAGACAAAATTATAAGGGATACAAAATAACCCTCAGATCATGGCGAGAAGCACCATCTTTGGCTAGACGATCCGCTTCTGAGTTGGCACTTAAGTCAATATGAGAGGAGGATAGTTGGATGCCTTTCGCTAGATCAAAAATCTCCCCAACCACACCAGCCACCTCCCAAGGTCCTTTTGTAACTCCCGATGCCCACTGGATTGCACAAAAGGAGTCCCCTTCAATAATCAAAATTTGAATGTTTAATCTCTTTGCCTCTCTAAGGCCAGCCGTAATTGCCAGTAATTCTGCGATATTTGCTGAGTTGAAACCGGCAGGCCCCTGAGTTGAAACTGCCTTAAATATTAATTATGTTTTAACCATAGATTTTTTAGATGTGACATAATGGTGACTACTGACTGAAGATTGGATGTGTAAAATTGGGTTTGGTGCCAGATCATGGGATGACAAGCGTGAAAGGAGCTGCACTAATCAAATGTAGGCCCAACTGGGCCCCATAGAGTTGGACTACGTATGAACAATATGCAGTGCACTCATAGAAGAAATTTCTCTTCCAAATTATTTTATTTTATTTTTTCATAGGTAACATGACTTAAACTCACTACCTCGAGGTTTCAATAGTGAGTACCTTTCCATCGTGCCAACTGCCACAAGCTCTTGCCATGATTTGATTTATTGATGGCTTTAAAATTGAAATTTTCTCTAAGTGAAATTGTTTTAGTAATTTAATCGAAGTATTGATAATGGTGAAATCATTGTCAAATTGGGTTAAGTGACTATCTGCAATTGGGTCGGTGTGCATGAAAATTTGGATAAAAGTTTGGTAGATTTCCATTATTCCTCATCTTTTAATATCTTTTTAGATTTTTCTGGGTACAAAAGAATTCACACCGTGGCAAGTTGGTTGCAAACCACGGTGTATTAACCGTGAGTTTGAACCATGCCTGGATTTCCGGATGTGTAGAGTCATTCGTATTCCAATCCTCATACCCATGTTTGTATCCTTATCCATATCCAGGCCATCAGATGATGATCCCAACTGTTGATTATGTGGGACTTACTATGTGTATATTACAGCTCGAATCATTTGCTCATTGAAGATTATTAACTATTGATTAGGGCCTTTTCCCCTTGAATACATTGGGTAGACACCAGAGCTTTGCTTGCCTTTGGGCCCATTTGGCACTTGACTAGATTAGTAAAAATCAAGTAAAGTCTCCATTTTTCAGACAAGGGGTCACATCAATAGCACTTTAATTCAAAATCCCCTCCATCTTTTAAAAAAAAAAGTCAAAAAGCAACCTCCTTTCTCCACTAAAAGACAAAAAAGCTCCACTTTTCTATACAAAAAGTCAAAAAGATTCCACACCAAACAACTAAAAAAAATACCATCACAGCCCCATTATATTTTATTCTCTCTTGATTTGATGCTTTACTGCACTTTATTTTACATGTAAAATTACCAAACGGACCCTTAAGGATTCTATTTCATTGTGGGGATCTGGGCTTTGTGCTATGGACATACTAAGGATGGGCCATCTCCCAAACATCATGCTGTTCGTGGAGAAGTTCCCATTATTGGGTTCCATTTAATAAACCTCTTTGGCTATTTTTGGACAGCTCTTAACAAATTTTCATACTTCTTTAAACTAATGTGATATTGGTATATCTTTTCCTAGCGTGCTGCATATCATGTTGACCTAGGGAATCCTATTGTTTGTTATTTCCTCAAAATGCAAACCCTGTGTGCATTAACCAACTACTTATGAAAGTGCTGGTACCTCTTTATTCTTCTTGGCTTGATTATTTAATGGTATTACTCTACCTTTGTTTAGTGTGATGAATTGGATAAGTGAATGATTCATATTTTATGTTCCATATTTGGTATTCCTTTTTCCATATGATCTTAAGTCAATATCTACATTGATCAAAACTGTGGTGCTTTTTAGCTTCTCACCTTCTTTCTTTCTTTCTTTCTTTCTTCTTTTTTTTTTTTTTCCTTTGAACAATTGTAGGAAAAAGGGTCTGATGAAATTGTCCTCAAAGCCATGGGGAGAGCCATTAACAAGACCGTCATGATTGCTGAATTAATTAAGGTGGGTTTACTTATGAAATGTGCATCATCATGTACACAGTTTCTTCTTTTTGTGCTTACTTTCTTCATTAGCTTTGTACTCTGGTATTATTCATGAAGAGTGTTTCCTTTTTTTAGCCTGTTGATCTGGCCCTCTGACGAGGAGGGGTCAACCCAGCCTGCTAAAGCCTGAAAAAAAAAAAAATGAAGTGTCCTTGTCATAAAGCTCGAGGGTAGGGTAGCGGCTGATTTTGAAAAGCCCGCCACCTCGAGGGCTGGTCTAGGGCAAGAACAAGCCTGGCACCCATGACTGTATATAATTTTCTGTGCGTGTATATGCCCTTTGTACATTATGCACATGACATTATGTATTCAATTCCATTCAAACAAATGGGCCTATTTGACAATGAATTCTTATGTATTCCAATTCCATGCAAACACATAGGCCCATTTAACAACGAACTCATATCTATGCCAATTCCATGCAAACAAATAGGCCCATTTAACAACGAATATCTATGTCTTCCAATTCCATGCAAACAAACATGCCCATTTGACAATGAATTCCTATGTATTCCAATTCCATGCAAACAAATAGGCTCATCTGAATCAATTACATCCTATGTATTTCAACTCCATGTAGTCAAACAAGCTCGTTCGAATCAATTACGATTTATATATATTCCAATTTCTATGTGAAAAAGGCCCACTCCATCAATGATATTGTATGTATTCTAGTTCCATCCAAGGAACAGGTTCATTTGAGAATAAGAATAACTTCCTACGTAGTCCAATTCCATGCAAACAAACTAGCCTATTTGACAATTAATTCTCACCTATACAGTTCCATGCAAACTAATGCAGGCCCATTTAACAATAGATTCCTTTCTATTCCAATTCCATGCAAACTAGTGGCGGACCTAGGATTTTTGTTTAAGGGGGGTGCAGACTCTAATAGGTAGTTTGCTTGTGGGGGCTAAACAAGAATTTTCATGTGGATTTTGATGGTGGACCCATAATTTTTACTAGGAAAGCATGGCCGCACTAAGCCCGGGCCTAGAAATAAAAACACGTGCAATTTGTGGCTATTTTATGAGATATTAATTAATAAGAAAATAAATATAAAACAAACAAATATACCATTTCTTACGGTTTTGAAGCATGGCCCAACCCGACATTTATACAAAATAAATATTACTTTTTATATAAATGAGTATAAAACTTCAAGTCTTGTGTAAATTAACATTTGCAAAATTGCATGTGGCCCCGTCTTTAGAAATTAGAATTTGAGGCCCACTTTAAAAAAAGTTTATTGTATGTGGAGCCCATATGTATAACTCACTAACAAGATCCAAGGATCCACTTTTAAAAATCACAAACATTAAGGATTTTCTAACCATAATAGATATATTAAAATTCTAAATCCACCTAAAGAAGACTCATTTTAACTTGGTTGGATAGAGTTATTGAGCAAGCTGGATTTTCTCATCTAGACTCTTTAAACACCTATCCATAATATATATATATATATATATATATAATTTAAATTCACATAAAGAAGCTTAACAAAAGTGGACTCTGAATTGATTAATAGAGCTTATCTCTTGAAATTGATTTGAGATCTAATTTCTCAAATTGATTTGAGATTAGAGTCCAATTTTACAATCAATTAGCAAATCGGACTCCAATTTCGAAATCGAATCCTACGTCTATAATATATAATAATTGGATTTTTTGAAGTGGACCTAGAGTTCTCATATGGGTTTTGGAAGCGTATCGCACCCACTTGCTTGTACCTAGGTCCACCCCTAATGCAAACGAACAGGCCCATTTGACGATGAGTTCTCAAGTATCTAATTCCATGCAAACAAACGGGCCCATTTGAATACATAGGTTCCAATTCCATGCAAACAAATGGGCCATTCGATGAAGGCCCATCTGAATGTATAGATAAAGAGGGGAAAAAATATTGTTGCGAACCTACCTACGTGGGATAAGGGTGTTCTTTACTCTGCATCGGCGCCCAAAGTGGCATGCCATGACTCATGAATGCACAATCCATTGCCTCATGACTCATGAATGCACATCCCTTGCCTATGTGCATGGTTTTCAAAATCGGACGAAAATCGTTTTATCGCAAATCGTTCACACCCATAAATCGAATCGAATCGCGAATCGTATCGTGAATCGTAAGGTTTTTTATTTTTCTTGAAAAATGAAAAATAATTAAAAAATAAAAGAAAAATAAAAAAGTAATTATTCATAACCATCCATTTTTCCATTTATAGTAGTATAAATATTATAACAAGTAAGTCTATCATACAATCATATCAAGAACATCATGACATATATTATTATTATTATTATTATTATTATTATTATGAAATAAATGATGTGTAAATAATTAAATTAGTTTAAAGTACCAATATATATAATTTTTAATCTTTAAATCAAAATATAAAAATAAAATAAAATCCAAACCATCAATCTTACACGGTAAGATATCTCTTAAAGTTAAGAAGGTGTTCATAAAAAAAAAAAACCAAAATAGATTAAAAAAAGAAGAAGATATAAACAAGCACTATACGTACAGTCGAATGCTTTACTTAAATGCATGTTCTTTATTCATCTTTAAAACCTTATCAAAGCCGTAAAAAATTGTTACAAGGTTTCATTAACTACTAAATAACCTTTAAAAAATACAAGCGATAAAAGAAAGAGAGATAAAGAAAGTGAAAAGGTAAAAGATTATTAACATTAGCTTATTGTCTATATCCATTCTTCCTTAGTCGAATCGCTTGAATCGTAAGATTCAATGTAACGAGTATCGAATCGTAGGATTTACACCCGAATCCTAATATTCATTTGTAAATGGGATTCATTACAAAGATACAAGTCGTTTTCCTTTAAGATTCGGGAGATATGAATCGGGATTCGAGATACGAATCATAGGATTCTGATAACTATGCCTATGTGAATCATTTTACTATGGTATGAGGTGTGAGACAGGAAAAGAGTCATTTGCACACCAAAACTTACATGGAAATCATTTTCATACATAAATGAGTGCAAAAATATTCACATGCAGTAGTCATACACATGCAACATTTACATATGTAAATGGGTGCGAACAAACAACCCCAAATTACTCATGGCTTGAAGCTGCTATCATTTCTTTCAAATTGGGAATACATTTTATAGACTCCAAGCTGTTTACTCAACTTGTTCCAAAAACATCCTTGTCCATTTATCTATTTAGAAAGCTATTTAATCATTGTCTGCATAAGCCATACGAGGCTCCCAGTCCTAAGTCCTCAAATCCCTTTTTTTAATGAAAGAATCCCATAAATTTATACCATGCTGAATTTATCTACGGCAGATTGCATTGGTTGACAGCCGATGCAGTGTTCCTGGCCCTTTAGGTTAGGGTAAGGGTCTACCTAGTGCAGGCCTGCCGATGGCTTTCACCGGGCTCACATACATGAGGGCAGAGGTTTCACAGCCGGCAGCCCTACTTTTTTTGTGCGCATATTAAGGCATGTTCCATTTCTTTCTTTTCAGAGAAGGATTGCTGGTCTCCACCAAAATACATCAATTGCATCTACTGATATAACTGACATGTGGGAGCCATTGGAAGAAGGCCTTGTTCCGTAAGTTCTTTGTGCTTTAGTTCAATTTTGCATTAAATATTTGTTGATGGATCAACCGAAGAAAGAAATAAAAAAGAAAAAAAAATATTATGCTTTGAATCACTGCGCCCATGTGACTGGTCATTTCCTTAAAACATCTTCACCTTTGAAATATTATGTTCCTTCCTCTGTTTTCCCCTCAAGCTGCGGCAAAGCAGAGTATTTCTTGCATACAGGGAACTTCAAGACTACCATATGTATTCTAGTCATCATTTCGCAGTGTGCATGGTGTTGTAGTTTTATGTGGTGCTTCACCTCTCTTTTATATAGTTATCTTATATGCATAGATGATTTTGTTTGTGTTGCAGTCTTGAGACTACTCGTCATGTATCGATGATCACAATCACTTTGTCTAAGAAAGAGTTAGATGCATCCTCTACTGGGTAATAAATGAAACCTCTCTCTCTCTCTCTCTCTCTCTCTCTCTCTCTCTCTCTCTCTCTCTCTCTCTCTCTCTGTGACAACATAAAACATTTGTTTTAGTCAATGATTTTGGTGAACCATTTGTTTTATAGTGAATGATTTTGGTGTAAACAATGTCGATTGTTGAGCCCACCTGTACAAGTTCATGAAATGAATACAAATTTTTCCATTTTTGTTCAATATGCTCACTTTGATGAATTTTGAGGCTGCATGCATCACATTTATTATGGATACTTTTTTATGATTTGATAATTTAGATGATACTTTCCAATATTTAGTGTTTTTTAAGTCCTATTTGTGTGTATACCTATATATATATATATATATATCTGTTTTTAGTTGCTTAAGTTTTCTCTTATATATATATATAAGTATATTTATATCTGATTCTAGTTCTTTAATTGTGGATGTTGCAAAGTAATGTGACAAGGACATATCTTCATTTTTTAGAAAAATAACAAGGGTAACATACCTAGCATTGATGTTTATGTCACATGTATGGCACATACAAACTGAATTATTTGGTTAAACTTAATTAATCTTATTATATAAGTTACATGACTATTTGGCAAAATCTAATCTGCTGATGCAAACTTCAATGTTGGAAAAGAGTAATAGAACTAGGCCTAAGAAAAAGTAGTATTCTAGTTTTAGATCCTTTATATGGATTTATTCAAAGTCTACAACAAAAGCAGTTTTTAATCTTCAAGGAACTTGTGAAAACGTTTTAAAGTGTTGGAAAAAATTTTCATATGGTTTTGAATATTTTAAGAATGCCTTCAATGTGTGCTAAGGCAATCAATTTGGCAGTCATTAAGAGAAATTGCATTCCTATGGAGTTTAAGATCGGACAAGGAAATGTCTGATTCTGAAGTAACAAATGTAAGAAAATTGTGTGGAGAGATGACTGGTTTCCTTGTGATATATTGCACCAGAGGTTTACTTTTTGCCTTTTATGCCTTGGTTGCAGAAACCCAAGAAGTTCCTTGTTTTATGTTATTTGCAGATGACGTGGTGCTATTATATGTGCATTGCAAAGGCTAGTCAATTGTTTTGAAAATTAGCAATTAGAGGATAGAACATAGGATGTGGAGGTTTGGTGATCCTTCGAGTAGGGAGGATGAACTTGTAGAAATTGGAAACCACACTCAGTGCAGTAATGATTATGTCACCAACATGACCAATGTAGGGTGGGCAAAAGGCAGACAAGCTGTTGGAGCTTTATGTGATCATTTGTGTGTTGTTTGGGGTGAAGCTATGGAACAACAGAGGTTTGGACAAGGATATCACTAACATGGTTAATGTAGGCAGGCAAAATGGAGACTAGCTGATAGAGCTTTATTTGGTTGAAACCATCGAACGAAGACAGAGGGCTTGACGGGGATATCACCAACATGAATAATGTAGGGTGGGCAAAATGGAGACAAGCTGATGGAGCTTTATGCGATCATTGAATGCTTTTACACTGAAGGGTCATTTTGATAAGAAAACTTTCAGACCTGCATTGTAAAATGGAGCTGGATCTTGGGCACTGATGAAGCAATAAGACAAGTGCATCCAGCTGAGTTTTGTACAATGATGTATGGAACAATAAGAATTAATAGATTAGGAAGGATTGTAGAGGTGATCTAGGAGTATTAGAAGATAAAATAAAGGAATGATATTTGAGTTGGTTTGGGTATGTTTTGGATGATGCAGATCATGTACAAAGAATTGAAACGTTGCCAGTGCAAGAAATTGGGGAGAATAAGGAAACAAATAATAACCTGGTATGAAGCAGTCAGAACTAATGCACGTTAGATTGTGGAGTGATGGAGCATATCCCTAAATGGGACTAGTTTTAACTCTTCTGAGTCAAGTTGACTCAATTTGATAGGTCAGCGAGTTGTGGAAACCAGGTGAGTTTGCTTGAGTACTAGGTCAGACTGTCTGAGTTACTCAGCTCAAAGACCCTTCTAAGTTGAGTAAAACTTTTAAGTTTCTATAGATGAAAATAGGGGCAAGGATAAAAGTAGAACTCATGACCCATAAGGCCTACCTTAGATGGGAATTGGGATGAGAATCCAATGATGATGGTAATTATTATATTCAGAAGTAACCATCATGGTTTACATTTGAAAAGTGGCCAGGATTAAGGATGGTAATGGCAACCTATTTTATTCTATCATTTGAGAATCTGGAAAACTGGATTTGGTGAATCACACTCACAGAGGAGGGTAGTTGACGATTTGAAGAGGGAGGGTAGTTGACGATTTCGTTTTGCACCCCGTTTTGTTCTGGCCTCCAAAATGAAGTGTTTCAGCCGATTCATAATTTCGGTGAAATGTTTTGGAGTTACATTTTAAAAAAAAAATCAAAATATTAATATGTGCTAGAAAAAAATATATATATAATATAATCTATGCATCTAATTCATTATTGATAAAATAATATTATAACATACAATTATAAATTTTAAGCACATTCCTTAACACAATAAAGTTTAGGCACAATTTTTATAACAATAGAATTTAACGACCTTTAAGATTGAAGTTTGGACACATCCCACAACATTTCGGTCGATTTCAGTTGAAAAATTGACCGAAAGTCGAACCGAAAACTTATACCATGGCAAAGACGAATATTTTTGGCCATTTCAGCTGAAACGAAATGAAATTGATAAATATGGGGTTGATCCAAACATCCACTATGGTTGGTCCAAGCCGGACTCGGTTTTAGTTCAGGTTGGTTCAGATCAGTCTGACCCCTTGCTAATTTATTCCAAGATTTTTCAAATCTGAATTCTTACTGTAATGTGGTTTTAACACATTACAAAGAAACTTCATTGAGCAGTTATATTTGGCCTAAAAGCAAAAATAGATGGACTTCTGCCCAGATGAACTAGAATATTGTTATACCTTCTGTCACGTCCGAGATTTGGATAAACATACATGTCCCAGATCGAAAGCCAAGACTGGTGTGAGAATTTAAGTCACTTGACTCTTATAATAATTTTTCCCACATCCTACCCACACGATATTTTAATGTCCCAGTTAAAGAGCAGAACAGAGCATATACAGATCTATTTCATTCACAGTAATAAAGTGTTGAAGTTGATAACATAAAACAAAAGTATTTTTAATTTACAACCCGACATAAAGACCAACAGAGGTCAGTACAACTGCTGAAAATAAAAACCCATCCCATGGTGGCGTAGCTCACGAAACACAATGTCTATGTGACATCTGCAGAACTCATCTGAAAATCCCTAGTATCTCCTGGTCTTATCACCTGAAACGCTAGATGTTATACATCAGATAAATTGGCAAGTAGCTGGTATAATAAACAATAACATGATATAGAACTAAACTGATAATTTTATGAGTGAATAAATAAAACATGAATGAATGCAAATCATGTGAATCAAGAATATATATCTAACAGGAATCTTGGCAAGCCTTATGGCACATTCGTAGTAGCTGAATTCTCTTAGGACGATCGTACCTGGTCTTGATCGTGAAGAAAGGCAATAGAACAGTGATACCCAACACAATCATGGGAGGATGACCATCTTCTATTATTTTACTATACAGGAGGTGTTTGGGTATAGTTCCTTTATTCTATACAGGGGGACTATGATGCAGCCAGTCAATCTTGTAAAATCAATCTTTCACTACGTCCAATTACTAGATGGACCGAAACTCAGTGGTGTGCCGACTCAGGAATACAGGACACGAGTTTCTGAAAACAGACTATTTTTTGAAAACATGTATTTTCAAGATACATATAACATGACAGAAGAGTGCAGGTAACAATAAAATTACTGATAACTGATAACAATATGATACGGTGGTAATCAAAACATTGCACCCACATCCCCAGGCGGCCACTTGATTTAATGAGTCCTGATCAGTGGTCCTGGACGGATGGGGTTGATTACATGAGTTGATCATAGAAATACTGATTTCAAGATGATAATGCATGATCGTTATAAAAAAAAGATGATAATTCATGATTATTAAAATTAACTGCGAGGTCCATCATAAAGTCTAAGTTGCTTTATAACAACATTAGACACTAATGTGTTCCATACATTGGCGTTACAGAATTAATTCAAGAAATATAACCTCTTTGGAAACACATTAATGTTTAATGGTGTTATTATTGATTAAATGACAATTTGTAGGTTAATGTCGGGTTTAAACATCACCTAGTATGGTCTCCTAGAAAATCAAGGTCATTGGAATATCATAGGGTACCTTTCCAAGCTAGAAAAACTAGGCTCAGAAACTATTCTGGACAATCCAGTGTTGTCGGTTGACTCTGCACTCGACCTAGGCGTCAACCTTCAACACAACCGTGAGTCAACCTAATACACAGGACGACGGCATTTCTGATTGCCAGACAGAATGCAGTCTGCAGTGTTGTAGGTCGACATTAAGACCTTTTTCGGTCGACGAGGACACGGAACTAGAAATTCGATTCCGGTTTTGCTCTGTTTCAGTGTCTTAAACTCATCTCTTACAATTTCTTTTCACTTATACATTTGAGATACCATTTTCACTACTCAAAAGCATTTGTAAATCATCATTTAATCAAAGAAATCTTGAAGATCATGATTTATACAATAAAATCAGATTATGAACTGAAACTTGAAATTCATTGGAATTAAACTGGAATTCAAGAAATTCTTGCAATTAAACACATGTACGATGTTTAAAACACCATTTACTTGCCTTGGATTGAGTTTTAACTGATTCTCTCAAAATCTCCTCAAAACCCAATTCTCTGGGCTGCCTAGACTCTAACAGAGAAATGAGAAGAAGGAGAACATGAAGAAGAGGCTTGATTGATGATGGAGATGTTAATGGTGATGATGGAGCTTACAATAGCAAAGAGGAAGAAGAAGAGAGCTGGAGAGGCTGAAGGTTGCTGGTGCTGGGACGCAAGAGTAAGAGGGAGAAAAATGGAGAGAACTGGAGAGAAATGAAGAGAATTTCATAATTCTCTGGAAAATTATCGATGGTGAATATTTTGGGGAAATTGCAAATAAGTCCACTTGTAGAAATACCCTATTTCTAATCAAATGGCACATCAAAACATCAGGGTCCAAGAACAAAAGATGCTCAAAATAATGTCCTCTATCCAACTAGAAGAAGAAAACGAAAATCCAATATTTACGAATAAACCCCTAACCTTTTCTCAAATTACGAATAGGTCCTTTCTAGGGTCAAAATCCCACTAAATCTCAAAACAAACACTAAACAAGATTCTTCGGCTCTACATCTTTCAATCTTCTATACCCAAACACCTCCTTTATAGTTTAAGAATAAAAGATGGCCATCCTCCTGTGATTGTGTTGGGGTATCATTGTTATATTGTCTCTCTTCACGATCAAGACCAGGTACGATCATCCTGAGAGTATTCAGCTAATAAGAATGTGCCATAAGGTTTGCCAGGATTCTGTTTAGATGTATATTCTTTATTCTCATGATTTACATTCATACATGTTATTTGTTCAGCTGATAATCAGTTTAGTTCTATATCATGTTATTGTTTATTATACCACGGGCAGTCACCCATCCCAATACTGCTCCCGTTCGACCATGCTTAACTCTAGAGTTCTTGTGGTTTCCTGGCTTTAAAACACGTCATGTTGAGTTAAGACGGTGTTTGACTTATAAGCCTAGGGTTAGGCTTCTGATATTTCCGATGTCAAAGCCTCATGGTGCTACCGAAGCACTCCACTCTTACCCCTGCGGATTCCCCTGTCTTGGCTCACAGGATCACTTGGCCTGGTCTTGCCTTAAGGGATTACCCAGGCGGATTGGGGTCTCACGATCAAGCAGCCAAGTGTTTTCTGGACAGCCTACAATGCATGTGTTGGTGGGAGCTGCTTCCAGTCTAAAATAGAGAAAACATTTGGATTCTTAGCCAATCGTTACTCACAGGAGCTGATTTCAGGGTTGACATATTCAGTGGGATACAGCTCACATCAACTGGTCTCAAAAGATGACTGATTTCTATGGCTTAGGGTCATATGGATTGATGTGGGAGCATCTATTCCAATGGCCATATCTATTGTGAAAATTCTACCTAATTGTCTTAAATTGGTGCCTAACCCACACATGGATGGCCTAAATTAAGTGCCATCTCTCTTCTGGCTGATGCAAAATGAAATTGCAACTAGTTTGTATAGCAGCTGGATTAGGGATTGAATTATGTTGCAAATATCCTATGTTGTATAGCCATCTTGGATTAGTGGCTAAATTCTATTGCATCTTTATTTAATATCCTATGTTGTCTGCATGGATCATCTTTTATTCCTATAGTAAGCTGGTTATATCTTCTGTTCTGTGACAGTTTGGTCTTTTCTGGTTCAATGCAGATACCAATCCCCTATACCAGTTGATCAGGTGAAACCATGGAATGAATTAGAATATGAAGGAGGTAAATCAAAGAACTACCTTTTTTCTTCAATATTTTTGAGCCTCCTCTTTTCTGACCATATCTTGTGTACATTCTCTCAATCCAGATGGCTCACTTGGTGTACGGGGCAGAGGCCGTGGGGGGCGAGGAAGGGGAAGGGGTAGAGGTAATTTACTTAGTTCTCAGTGCTCAGTGCTCAGTGCTCAAAGTGTTAGAATAAACTTTGCTAGCCTCACATTGGAAGGATGAATTCCAGAACATGCTGAAGTTCCATCCTAGCGATTCTTAAAGAGATAAAAAAAACTTCTGATATAATAATGATGAAGTTATTTTTGTGCGGTTTTTATTAGCAAGGAGATAAATTAGGCCATGTGGATGGCGTCAATTTTATCTTCTGCGAAAACATGGATACAAAGCTTGAACTACCTTGATTATCTATATATGGAACTAGGCGCTAGAAGCTTGAAACCGAACTATTTACTTTCAGATTCCTCTCCCCCAGCTAGTTATATGCCTTGGTCATCCAGAAGGCAGCACGCCTAGTGGAATCAACTTTATTAATAAAGGAAAGGAATCAAGATCAAATGAGAGGGGAATCAAAATAAAATGAGACTGCTTGGTGAACCTGTCAAACAAAGATAGACTTGTATCCCCAATTATGATAATTAGTTAGCAAGTCTTCAACAGTCAATTTATGTGGAAAAATCATAAAGAAAGCTTAAAGTGGAGCATTTTGTATTTCAAGCTGCTTGTTGCTACGCAGTAAGCTTTACGTTGCAGTACAAAATAACCATACTGATATTTCCTATCCTCTTTTTTTTATCCGCTGCCCTAGTGGTTACCAAGACTTCCTGTGGGGGTACAAGCACGACCTACTATGTATTCAAACTTCAAACCCATACCCACCTACCCTCCATAATGGATGGTCTGCCATGCTGTCTTGCCAAGCACTAGACAACCTTTTATTCAATATAGTGAACATGTTAAAAAAAAATAGCGGTGCACTTGATACATGCTGCTTTCATTTTACAGGAAACAATGGGGTAGTCGAGTACAATGGAGATGGCTGGGATGGTGGACGTGGATATGGATATGGCGGAAGAGGCCGAGGCCGTGGGAGAGGCCGTGGTTTCAGAGGGCGTGGAAGAGGCTATGGTGGTGGAGATGTGCAACAAGAATCAGGTGGATACAATGACTACGGTGGACCTGATGCACTGCCTCGACAAGGGCGTGGTAAGCTTCATTTCTGCATACTTCTTATACAAGATGCGATGCATACAAATTACTGTACAAGTGTGTTTGATGCGCATCTTGGAAAACCCACACCATGCAAATGACTTTTTAAAGTTCTTAAATTTTCAGATTTATGTATTGATAAGAAATTTTCTTTCTTAAAAAGACTGACAAGGCGTAAACCATCACCACTCTGCAGAACGCATCAGTCAACACTAGTTCTAGTAAAAAATAATTAGATGGCAGTATTGGGCTGTCTTATTATTTTCGGTACAATTATCAAATAGGCAGTTTGTGTTTGACCACACTGAAAGGGCACTGATTAAGCCCAGAATTAGTGTACCATTATTGTCTGACAAGTTAATTGCATGTTAAGTTCTTAAACGTGTAAATGGGTGTCATTGTAGGGCGTGGCCGTGGCAGGGGAAGGGGTCGTGGGCGTGGTCGAGACTTCAGATCAGATGGACCAGTCCAGGCTGCTGCTTGAGTACATGGTGTTGAGGTACAGCATCTCGTTTAGATAAAAGAAGTGGATGCCTGCTCTGCTCATGTTATTTATGAACAAAAGACATGAAAATGCTGATATTGTTGGTCGTTAACTGATGAGCTGCCTCAATGTGTGCGTGACAGCTCTGTTTTTGTAGGTAGGATCCCCTCTCATTTATTGCCAAACCAAAAGTTAATGTTGTACACGCCGGAGAAATTGTAATACTCTTTCCGATGTGTTTTTTTTTAGGAATAATAGAGCAGTACATTCTTTTATTCTTATAACATGATGATCCTGGCTTCTAACTGGCGAGACTTTTTTTAACCTGATTTTCAGTACAGCACAGCAGTTATTAGATGTTGTGATCGGATTTTTTTTCCTCTTTTTTTCTCCAAATTTCCCAGTCTATGAACTTGGAGCCAGTACTTAGAAATCATTTTCTCTTCTCTGTTTGTGGGTGTGGAGTGATAACCAAAATAATGACGGATGGCATTATGATGTGGGGTTTGGAGTTCACACATCGTTGGGCCTCTTCTCAAATAATGAATACCATTTAAGTGCTAATCCAAAACTTGGCACACGTGAACCAGTAGTCAGTCCTGTGGAGAACTTGTGCCAATTGGACATAAGCTTTTCATCTGAAGCCTCACCCTCTGCAGCTGGCTTAGACTTCTCGACCACTTCCTGTGGAAAATCCTCGATCACTTCCTTGCATATGAAACCACCCATGAAAGACAAGTCATCCCGGATGTCCAAGAAAGAGAATCGATACCAGTAATAGTAATGATTGAGCATGTCACCACCATCTGGGGTAGAGGAAGTGATCAACTGTATCAATGCAAGAAAAGTCTCCCACTGTTCCTTGGGTTTACCCAAATTGACTTGGTCAATAGGGTTGGATCAAACTAAACATTTCCTACTATAACGATAGACCAAGGACGAAGGTTGTATGCTACGCAGCCTTTCTTCGTCTCGCCACGGATAGCATGTGATGTCCTGAAGAGCAGGCCCGGACACGACCAAATGGCTCGACTATCAAATTATCACAAAAAGATGGTACTCTCGAGAGCCGATGTAGGAGAATTTGCCCTCAAGCGATAGCTGCTGAAGAGCCACAGGATCCCGCAAAAATCTCCTTGGAAGAACAGATGGCACATGAATTGAATCACTTAAAGCTGTCGGCTTATAAATAGGCTCCCTCATGTAGACGCTGGCAGTGATAAACAAACCAAGCATAAAAGTTATGGTCATCTTAGGATAGCCTCTCCGGAGAAAAACGGGATTGACTTTCTTCTTGCAATAGGACTCTTCCATAAATGAGAGAGGGAGCTCAGTGGAGAGTGTTGGACATCCCATAGATGTGTGGAGCCCTCCTTGGATTCTGCTTCCTTGTTGCTTCTGCCTTCTTTCAATTTAAGTTCATCTCTCTCTCTCTCTCTCTCTCTCTCTCTCTCTCTCTCTCTCTCTCTTTTATGATAATTTCTAGAACTTTCAAACTTTCTCTCTCTTTTATGATAATTTCTAGAACTTTCAAACTTTCAAAGATAATGATGGGGGAATAATCTGGAGGCTTCTAGCATCTTCATGAGATTATGATGCAATTGGTCCTATTTAAGTCTACAAATGCAAATGAAATGACAGCTTTTGAACCCAATTTTATAGACTTATCAACAAAGAACAAAGCGAAGCAATGGCCGCAGGCTATACGATAAGCAGGGTATAGAACATCACTGTGAATATAATCCCCACCTCGACCAGGGAAGATTGTTTACACAGTCATAATACCAACCAAGAAGACAGCCAAGTGAAAGTGGGCCTCATGATACCTCTGAAAGAATCGGGCCATAGAAGTATATCATCATATGGGCGCTTGTCATCATTGTAGTTTAGGAAAGGAACTTTTGCCTCCTAAGATGAGGTTTTCAACGAAGAGCCACCTTCCCTCCAGGTGATATCGGTAAAAAGATTTTAGTACGGGGTGCAGACACTCCATAACTTAGGGATCTTGTTCTGAATATTACGGAGATCATCTTCAGACGTAAGGTACTCCTCATAACAATCCCCGCAAGATATAGGTAAGGTAAACTAGATATCTCCTGCATTTCAAGTATAGACATACCCAATTCCCCAATGGGTGTGAAGCAAGTATTACTGGCCGAGCAAGAAGTACTCAACATCGAGATGTAAGTCTGTCCGTGAAGGAAGGCAGGCTTACGTGTGGCTTGGATGGCATGAAATAGCTCCACTGACAGAAGGAAAAGACCATAAGAATATAGGATATTATCATACTAGATTTCCCATGACTCTGTATGTACTAGACTCCCTTCAGCCCTGAAGGTCAGGCCGGCTCAACGATTGGGCAAGAAAAGCCCTTGTTTTAGGCCCATAAAAATCATCTTTTCAAATTCAAAAAAAAACATTCAAGCAACTATCTTAGTTTTTATCACCCAAGGCCCCATAATAGTAATTAGTATCACATCTCATTAAAGTCATGTTTTCACATTTAAACAAAGCATTAAAGCAAATGACATCCTTTTTTTTTTTCTCCACACGGTGTCTTTTTAAATCCTAACAAATCTCAAACCCAACCTCCTTGCCACCTCACCAGTGAGGTTTTTCAAATTAACGTTTCTCCACCAACGCTTTTTTCATCTCACGTACTCTTTACTTGCTCACCCTCTGTCTCTCTCATAGATTGCCTTTCTCTATAATTACTTTCTTTTTTTTTTTTCTAAAGCAATCTTCTTTGAAGATTTACTGATCTGATTTTGTCTTCTTTTTAATAATATATGTGAATATATTCTGATAATATAAATGAGTCTTTTTTATAATATATGTTAATCATAACCCACTAACTCAAATATAATCCATTTTTTTCATAATAAAAAAACTGGATCAAATTCGAAATTCATCTACATCTACAATCTTTATTGCCAACAATGATAAATCACTAAATTAGGTTCTATTGTTTTATGATTTTAATGTTTTTTTTTTTTAATTCCATGCTTGCATTGTATGTTTATTATAGTTAGTGATCATTTTATTTATAAATATTATTAGTTATAATTTATAAATGATAAATGTATCTCTTAGAAAATATGAATTTAGATGGTCAAAACTTTAAAAAAAAAAAAAAAGACGAAAAAAAAGAAAAAAAAAAAAAAAGAATAGATAATTTGAAGCCTCATTTAGGATTTTGTCGCTTTAGGCCTCAAATTGTATTGAGCCGGCCTTGTTGTGATTCTTACTAAAGACCAACCTATTAGATCGGAGGCTTATAATGGTGCAATCAGGTATCATTTAACTCATCTAATGGTTTAGATTCATTATTTGTAATATTATTGGATTGATTCCAGAGAGATCCTTGACGGTTGAAAATCTAAAATATTCTAACAGCTGAACATTACATAATGTAAAGTGATCTTAAGTGCTCAGCATTAGCCACTAAATGACAAGTAACTAATGAGAAAAACATATGACGAGCCAAGCTGAGCTTACTAAGTCAATCTGAGCTGAACATACAATTGCTCAGCCTCGCTTAGCCTCTTCTTTTTTTTTTTTCAGAGAAGCTAAGTACAGTACGCACAGTTTGAGCTCTCAGCCTGAGCTGAAAACCTTACGAGCTAGGTTGGCCTATTGACATCCCTAATCCTGATGGGGACCGGTCAACAGAAATCTAGTTGCAAACCCCCTCTCAATTTCAACAGGGTCCTATCAATTTCAATTGTTTGTAAAAAAAAAAAAAAAAACCAGCAACCGACGTGAAAAAAATGAGATAGTGAACTTGGTCAATATAATTTAGATGTGTAGATTCTCAAGGGACCATTTCTCATCAAGCTATAAACCTTAGTTATAAAAACCTTTGTTCAAGCTAAACAAGTGCATGGCCTCTAGATCATCCTCAAGTAAATGGCTTTGGGTAGGGAAGAGAGCACTTGAAAGTACAAAAGCCATGCCTGCTCAACACTCCTTTGGTTTTAAGTAGCATTTCCGTAGACGTACTTGGGCAAATATAAGATCAGATGAAAATAGCAATTTTAATAATAGCGAGGTTTTAAAAAAAGTATAAACTTTAGGACCATTTTCAAAAAAGTATAAGAAGAATTGAATATTTCAAAAGAGTTCAAAGGTATTCATATTTCTTTAAATCAAGTCCTCTCCATTACAAAATTAATATAGAAATGACAAATATCCCTATCATAGGGTTTTTTTTCCTTCTCATTCTTTCCTCCCCAAAACCTAGATATAGTTCTTGTTGAGGAGGGGGCTCCACCCGAGGAGGAGTATTGAAAAAGTATTTATACGCCTCTATTAACACATCGGTTTTGGTAGAAATGGTTAGCTAAGGAAATTTGAAACATTATCATTCAAATCCCAGGAGGAATGACTGAACTTAAGAGAACAAATTTTATATACCATTGAATTTGAGACTTCATAACCTTATAAATTGAACCATTTGAAGTAAAAACTATAATTCTTTGGGTGGAAAGAACCAAACCTTGAAAAAAGGTTAAGACTTATTAGTTTTATTGTAGAACATGCTGAACCATCAGAAAACTAAAATTTGAGATTGGGTGGGAGTAGTTTTGAGAAAGAGATGGTGAGAGTGATGAAGAAAGATGGGGCCTAGGTCGTTTGGATGAACATGGAAGATGGGTGGAGATTTGATGTTTGTGTTTAGTTTGAGTGGGATGTGGATTCAGTGGGCTCGGCTGGCAGATTACAGAGGGTGTTTGGTCAGTTAAGAGTTGTGAGAATGTGAGATAGAGATGAGAGATGAGTGGTGG
Organism: Camphora micrantha; assembly: GCA_003546025.1. Lineage (NCBI taxonomy): Eukaryota > Viridiplantae > Streptophyta > Magnoliopsida > Laurales > Lauraceae > Camphora > Camphora micrantha. Next base: position 40,863,553 of record QPKB01000005.1, read on the forward strand.
TAGGTGTTTGGTCAAGAGAATAGATGAGACGTAGATGGATGAAGGTGGCTGCATTGGAGATGAAGAAGATGGGTCTTGTTGCAGGGCAACAAGAGTTTGGCCAGAGAGTTGCGAAGGAGATGATGGAGCTAGGTGGTGGTGAAGATGATGGGTATGGGTCTGCAACAAGACTTTGGCCGGAGAGTTGCGAAGGAGATGATGGAGGTGGTGAAGGTGTGGTGTATGGGTCGTGTTGCAGGTAACGGTGGTGTGTTTTTGTGTTTGGTTTGGGTGATGACGTGGGAGTTGCAGGTTTTGGTGATTGAGAGATGCAGGTAAGGCCTGACGTTTGTCGTTTTTTATAAATAAAAAAAAAATTATGAAAATGACTTGATTGAAAGAAATATAGAAAACTTTTAAACAATTCTGAAATATTCGAATCTTTTTAGTCTTTTATGAAAAGAGGCCAAAAACTATATACTTTTTTTGAGATTTTCCATTAATAAATAACTAGGGATAACCATCCCCAAATGATGATTAATCTTATTCGAGCACAGGGCTGTTACGTAAGGGATCTTATACTCAAAACAATAATTTCAGCATTCACTCATCTGCTTAAGATCATAAAATCAAATTTTGACTACGAATTAAAAATGTACAAATCAGAATTATACTTCAGGCATTGATGAAGGAGCCTTTTTGTACAGAAAATTCAAACAGGTACACAAGGCTCATTTCTGCAATGTTGGAGGATTGGGGAAAAAAACTTTGATGATCAACATTCCGAGCTACTGTGAAGAATCTAAAAGCTGCTCAACAATTGAGTGAAATAAGAACGGCACCTTACAAAGTGATAAGGAGAGTCAGTTCTTACCTAGCTGCCCAAGGTTTTTCTCACTTGTGCGGGAAGGAGTCCCGCTTGAGTGGGCTACCTTTCCTTGTGTATGCAGGCTCTCTTGGGTCCCAACCCCTTGGCTGGGGTACGCCCAAAAAAAAGAAAATCAATTGAGTGAGATTCTCATGGCCAACAGGGCGTCTTTGTATGTACATTTCCTATGAAAATGAAAATGCTAAATATAAGGCCAAAGAAATTTGTTGACACGGGACTCACTGTCCCACAATTGAGTGGAACTCTCAGAATGGGCAGGGATCAAGAGGAAGATTCCACCTTCCACGCTAAAAAAGCTGCTGTAGGACGTCCCAAATCAACATTCCACAGTTCAAAACTGTTTGTTTAACTTATTACTTTTTCAAACAGTATAAGCTAATTTGATTTGATACTGTCTATTAAACCCCGTTTGCTTCACCATTGTGAAATAAAAGCTCAAACTTTATTGAGCAGGAGATCTATGGATCTCACCATTCCCTTCAATGGATGGACCCACCGACCTGTTTTTCAGATCAAGGTTGAGAACTATAAACAAAAGGCAGATTAAAGACTAACTCTGCACTCAAATCAAACCAAACAAACAATCAGAACTCCATTTAAAAGATCAACACAGAAAAATAACCACATTCAACCTAAATTCATCATAGAAGGGTTAAAAGATAAAATGGCTACTTCTCCAAAAATGTTTATCGCTAATAATAAGCATTTCAAAATTCTCAAAGTACTTGAAAATTCATTAAATAAAGAAACACCACGCAACCAAGACTAAATGACTGCTCACATTGTCTCATCAATCCAACATCTGAATGAACCAAAATAGCAGCAACTCCCTCATAGGAGTTCCAAGAGAAAAAGATAGTTGTAGTTACTACCTCATAATAAAGACCCACAAAAAATTAACGGAATCTCCCTCTAAGCCTTGAGACGTCCATAAAACTTTTGCTTCTCCTGAGTGGTCTGGAAACGGCCATGACCAAACTTGGATGAGGTATCAATGAATTTGAGCTTGATCTCCTCAAGGGCCAAACGAGACGTCTGCTTCAGCAGGGATTGACGGAGGGTGACAACCCTCTTCTTTGGCCCAACACAGCAGCCCTTGATCAAAATATAATCTTCCTTCACAACACCATAGTGAGGGAATCCTCCCATGGGCGTGATGTCCTTTTCAGTCCTATTTATTCAATACAACCAGAAACACAAATCAATACAAACAGTAAGACAAGAAGCATTGGTTTAGTTTCAACTAAAATAAGCTGCCAACCAAATTACTTTAATGGAAAATAAAGTTAGAAACTTGATCCATAAACATCATGGCTTACTCCATGAAATTCAATCAAAAGAACAAGTTTTCAGCACATAAAATTAGAAATATGAACAAAATAGATCTCGTTCTTCAGCATGTCCTGTCCTGAGTGTTGGCGTGTGGGTTTGTGGGTGAGTGAAGGGGACTGCTCAAGTACCTGTCAAAATCGGTGATGCCAGTGTGGGACTCCTGCCCAGCCTTGCCAAGCTTGTAGACCTTCTTATTCATCTCAGTACGGTGGTGGTACCCATTCTGTCCAGCCCTAGCAACAGTGAAGGAAACCCTAGCAGGGTGCCAGGCACCAATACACGCCACCTTTCGTAGACCTCTGTGGGTCTTCCGGGGAAGGCGAGTGACACCCCAACGAGTAACAACACCTTCATAACCTTTACCCTTCGTCACACCGATGATGTCAATCATCTCATCTTTCTGGAAAACAGCATCAACAGGGATCTGCTTCTCAAAGAAGCCATAGGCATAGTCCACCTTGTCTGCAACAGTTCCACCATTCACCTGTATCTCCATTAAGTGTGCCTTTTTCTGTTTCAGTCCTTTCATCTTCCTTATCTGGGAGAAGGGTACAGAACAGTAAAAGAATGATCAGCCTAGGTAGAAAATTGTAAATGGTGGTCACCTCAAACTGGGAGAACAGGTTTAGCAAACATAAAAGTAACTTTTCAACAAAAGTTCTCAACTGCAATCTGCAACTGATATCAAAGGCAAAGTTAGTGTAAGAGCAAAGAGAATGAAAGAAATGGTTGAAGAAACAAAATCCAAAGGGACGCCAAATTGCTGAAAGACAGTCAGACAAGTTTCTTTAATACTTCATATCACGGGGAAAATGCACCAATGTCAACAACATTCATCTCAACTTGAACATTTTTTTAATCCAGTCAATGTGCATCATGAACCTCAAAGTCTACAAAAGAGTCAGTCCAAAAATAAGCCTGCAACCAGCCAGCCCATTGGGCCAAGCCCATAGATAACGGGCCCTGTTGGCCCTAGCCTGAGATCTGTCCACGCCTAGCCACTTTCAAAATCAGATACTATCAGTTATCGGGGCAACTTGACATGCATCAAAAGCTGTACTAATCAAACGAGTGAAGGTGTCATTTGGTGCTTAGCTTTTGTTTGAGGTGGCATCAGCCATGAAAAATCAGCAATAATGAATAACTGAAGCATTCATTTCAATATGTTGTTGGTCAGATCTAATTATAATGTAGACCAGTTAGATCTAAAATACCAAACCCATGTAGATTGGTTTGCTTTGATATGATTCTATGAAACTGACGAAAATCTTGCCTATTAATGGTTAGGTTCAAACTCTATAGAGGATCATTCCACAGCTTATAGTCGTTAAACAATGCAAAGGAAGATGACAAAATACACCGCAATTAAGAAAAATTGACTTAAAATTGTTATTAATCAACTTTACCCAAGATTAAAGTCCAACTCTAATATGCTATATTCATCAAGGGGGGGATATTCCTATGCATCCTTCCCTCAATATATGCTGAGGAACAAACTTAATGGTGCCCACCTAGGGACGCACTGATCGTGGGATTTGTAAGATGGGAAGAGACATCTTGCATGAGCCCATATATAAGGTCTACATAGAAGAAAACCTTTTTCTAGGAAAGTGGATTTGAGGCGCCTATTTGAAGGAAAGATGGTAATCTCTACAATTTAGAAAGAAAGGAATTTTGGAAAGGGAGAGATTTTAGAAAGGAGGGAAAATAGGATATTGGCATTTTATAGAAAAAGGGAAAGTAGAAATTGGAGAATTTAGAAAGGATGCAGAATGACAAGAAATAAATAGGAAGGTAGGAATTTAGAAATGATATGAGAATAGAAAGAGCAAATAAAAAGGCGACATGCATAAAAAGAAAAGAAATTAGAAAGAGACAGTCAGACACAGGCCACGATGGGCCCTAGTAAGTTTGGGTTCACTGCATTGTTGGGTCATGTGTTGGCATATCAGGTTGGGCTTGACTTGTTTAAGTTCGTTGAACGTTCAGACTGGTCCAATAGGTCCACATTGGCCAGTAATAGTTCATCTACACTATCGATCACAATCTCATCTGCATCAAATTAAGTCGTCAAAGTCAGATTAATAACAATTAATTGGCATTATTGATATCCGAATTAGTAAATGGCTTTATTCATCCAATAAACTATTAAATTGTTCAATTATGATAACAAGGAAATCAAAGTGCAGCACAACATAGTTTTGTACATGAAAAATCAAAAGAAATTAAATGAGTGGAATTGAAAAGCCATTGAGAAAACTATGCATTTTTTCTCCCTACTTCAAAAAATTGGTGTCATTTGTTTCTTCCACTAATTTGTAGGTGTAAAGAAAGGAAACTTCAACCCCTGCATAGTCTAATGTGAAGTGATTGTTGCTTAGTAATTGCAATGAGTTTCTTTGCTTCACCATAAAGGGAGATTAAAGGTGTCTTTCACCTTTTGTGAGGCTTCCATTTGGGCTTTTCTGTACAAAAGCATCAGCTGTATACCTCTTGCTACTTGTGCAATTTAAGTCATAGATCTCATGTACAATCCTTAATGCTCTTTCTCGATTTTTAATTCTTTCTACCATTAACAAAGCCTTCAAATGTTATCAATAATAAACATAAAAAAAAAAAAAAAAAGCAACAGCCACAACAATGGCACGCATGAGTGAAGAGACAAAATCAAATGTATGTTTCCAAAATGGAAAAAAAGAAATACCTGAGTGTGAGCCAACACGCGGATGATAGATGCATACTTTTTCAGTTTCTCTAGCTGTGTATGAATTTCTTTCTTTCCCTCTTCGGTTTCGTGTTTCTTTGAATAATTCATGAAAGCCTTCTTCTTAGACTTGTACCAGTTCTTATAGAATCTCCTCCGCAACTCCTCACTCAGATGTTGAGCCCATACAGTGCTCAAAGAACGAAGGCCTCGAGGTGTCTTCACATAACCCACAACTCCAACAACAACCATTGGAGGAGTTTCAATGACTGTTACAGCCTCACAGGTCTCTTTCTTGTGAAGCTCTGAATGAAACAAGATTCAGAACAAAAAATAATAAGTACAAAAGGAAAAGGTTACATGAAATTGAAAGCCAAAGATCAATGCTTTGCTCGAGAAAAAATAGTAAATGCAGTAAAGACAAATTAAATTGAAAGCCAAAGATCAATGCATTGCTCAAGAATAAATAGTAAATGCAGTAAAGACAAATAATCATCATGCCTAAGCAGAATACAAATGTATTTTGATTTAGTAAATGCCAAAATTTTATTATTAGACGCAGCATCTATAGGTTTTAATGCGAACATATATCCCTTACGGCCTATTTGACATAGGAATTCATGGTCAAATGGCTCCATCAAAAGATCATTAAAGAGGCTACAGGTAAAGAATATGAGGTAAGGGGTGAAGGATACAAAGTTAGTGTTGTAGATGGGACCTTGACTTTCCTAGTATTTAAATTATTAGGGTGATGGCTGGGTATTCATTTCCATTTCACCTTTATTCAATTTCCATTAAAGGGGAGGTTATGTGAGGGCCATTTTTTTATATTCTTCCTTGTTTCTTCATTTCTAACCACTTGGGGCATGTTTGTGTAACGGTGCTTTCCGTGTTAAGCGGAAATTGCCACATCAGCAAAATTTGTGGTAATTAAATTCTGTAGAAAAGGAGTTCCAAGGAAGTTGGTAATCCATGTTTGGTGTAGGAGATAAAGGTATTTTTCACGTTGGTGCAACTGTGGATTCAAACACAAATCAAACCATCTTACTAGACAACAAATTAAAATTATATTCAACAGACATCTAGCCATCCAATTAAACCACTTGGGGCATGTTTGTGTAACGGTGCTTTCCGTGTTAAGCGGAAATTGCCACATCAGCAAAATTTGTGGTAGTTAAATTCTGTAGAAAAGGAGTTCCAAGGAAGTTGGTAATCCATGTTTGGTGTAGGAGATAAAGGTATTTTTCACGTTGGTGCAACTGTGGATTCAAACGCAAATCAAACCATCTTACTAGACAACAAATTAAAATTATATTCAACAGACATCTAGCCATCCAATTAAACCAATTTAGAGAGAAATTTAGCCATTCAGCAGACATCTAGCCATCTAATTAACAAATCAAAATCAAATTTAATAAACAAATCAACAGAGTTTAGAGTATGGTTACGGTTACAGTGTCCTCTGCAGAGATCCAAGCACACCACCATTTTCCTTTGCATAATCCCCAGTGGCCATGAGATGAGGGTTAACTTAGGGTTTGGTTTAGGGTTAGGGTTTGGAAATTCACAAAGCCGAAATAGGGGGGGTTAGGGTTAGAGATGGAGATGGGATGGGATTTTGCAAGAGAACAAAACAGAGATGGAGATGAATTTTGTGTTGCAGGAAATGGGAAAGAAGAAGATGAAGATGGAGAGAGATGCATGAAATCACATTTGAGATAGAGCCGCAGAGGAATGGTCGGGCTGGGCGAGTTCAGCCTTCTTCTTTCTTCCATTTATAAGAGTAAGTTGTCGAGAGGGGGGAGTTCCTCGATGAAAAGTGCCTTTTATATGGGGCCCGGGTTAACTATGGAAATACAAGTCTGATAACAAACCCCAGCCCCCCCCCCCCCCCCCCACTTTAAATTCTAGGGTTATCAAGGAAAAATCTGATGTGGCAAAATCCTCTTTCCACAGATTTTGGTTGCACCAAACACATGAAAAATCCTTGTTCTGAAGAAAACCATCCTTTTTTTCCGCAGAAATTGGTTACACAAACGTGCCGTTACAGAAATACAAAGTCCTACAATTCCTACGAATTCAATTACATGAAACAAACAGGCCCTTAAAGATTGGTTCATCCTGAAAGCACCTCTGAATTTGGGATTCTATACATTATAGTAATTCCATGTGTATAGTCCACAAGCCATACAACCATGGTCCAGCTAATATTCAACGAGACAATGCCATATGATAAATTACATATTTGCATGATGAACTGCTCATTGCTTATAAATATGGATATCGCATGATGCATTTGAAGAATAAAATTTGTGATGATATCACATCACTGCGTACACCTTAGGTAAGTATATGAACATCATTTTCAAAGAATATATTGTACACTAACATTTGGTATAGGCTAAGAAAATTAAATTTTGTCAACACTTGCTAGCAGCTTAGAGGAAAGTAATTAATGAAACAGAAGAAGGTATACATTGTTGGATATTACAGACTAAAATAAGATGTGATATTTAAACATAAAAACAAATATTAGTAGGAAAAGCACTTACTCGATCCAGGTTTGTCAACTTCTCTGACAATGTGGGTCATTCCAGCCTTGTATCCTAGGAAAGCAGTAAGCTTACAAGGCTTGCTTGGGTCATCCTTTGGAAAAGATTTCACTGCATCAATCAGTGACCACAAAAATTAGAATCCATAGGGCAGGCCAAGAGGCAGATTTCCCTTCCGTTATTGCATTAAAAAACCATGAAAGCATATTATCATAAAAGGAAATAAACTTGGCTAGTAAAGAAACAAAAAACATAAATTGCGAAACGGGAGATGTGAAAGTTTTAGGCACAAAATCCACCCATTTTCACACTCACATTTACACATCACATGCACACACGGTGAAACCAAACATGGGATGCATAATTGTTATGCATGGACCCCATTTACATACGTAAATGGGTGCAACCAAACTACCCCTTAGAGATGTATCAACTTATGGGCAGAACAAAAGGCAGGTGTTAGAATAATAGCACCCATCAAAAGCATTGCTCAACTGCGATGTAAACATTAGAATTGATGACTGCCGCATAAATAAAAACAAATTTGACTATCAAAGAAGACACAGCAATGTTTGGAATACTAGAATTCCAATATACCTTTCCCTCTATGACGAGCAGCTCGCTTTCTTGGGAGAAACCCAAGTGACCCATGCCTAGGGTGCTCAAACTTCCTGTGAGACATCCTTCCGAAGTTCCTTCACCCTGGCATAAAAATTCAAAAAAGAATAAAAACAGAAATGTTATTACATGATATTTCTCAGAAACAGTTGTAGTGATAACATGGGACTATTGTATGCAAAGCCTTTTACTTTTCTTTTTTCAAATGGTTGTTATATGCGAAGCTTTTATCAGATTCCACTTTTTCAGAGTGGTCAAAAAAGGATACATCAATGATCTCAGACCTCTAGGGAATGTGAAACCAAAAGAACGAAATCAAAAGCTTACAAGGAAATAGAATAACACTCAAACTTAATGAATAATTCAATATATATGACTATTCCTCATGTTGACACAAGTTTCCAATACTTTCCAGAGGACATTCTAATTCACCCTGGAATAGAGTGTTCCAGTTTTCCACTGTATAGTTCCATTCAGGAAAGAGCGGGGAGGGAGGGACAATCTTAAAGGACAATTAAAAACTATAGTAAGGAAGACGAAAAAATTTAGAAAGCTAAAATGAAAATTAACATCATTTAACAAGAGTAAAACCATGAGTGCCTATTCCACTTGTATGTAAAAATGTAATGCATCTACACCACAAATTATATGAAATCATCAACTAGCAAACACATAGCACATACATATATGATATGATCAACAGAAGCACAAACAAACATATACTACCACTTTTAACCCCTCCCATTTTATATGGTAGGGGGTTAGGGTGCAGGAGGATGTCTCAAACTCTTATCCTAATATCAGACATAAAATGAGTGTAAATAAAAAAAAAGAAGTTAAGAAAATCAGTAGCCTACGGGATTAGCTTAGAACCAACAGGAATAGGTTAGAAAAAATGGGCAGATCTTTTATATATGTTACTCTTACTAAATCCATTTCAGAATGAATTTATTTCCATCCTAAAACGGAACGAGAAATTGACAACTGTTTCAAAAGGCACTTGACAAACAAAATGGCCAAAAATTCAATTCACAGATACTATTAACTCTTAATTTAAAATGCTACGATGAGTCCAAAATTACATTCATCCAAAACCTTGTCTAGCAGAAGAGCAGATGTGAGAATACTAATTAATATATATCAAGTACTCCTTGAAAGATTATTCGTAAATAAACATCGTGTAACAAATTTGATTATGTAGCCATAAATCGTTTCAATATTCAGAAATAGATCCTGGATGAATCCAGTCCCAACAATTAGTTCAATCCAGTGTCACAGTACCAAAAAAAAAAATTATTTTCAAATCCTCTGTGGGAGGGTCGGACCTAAAAATCCTAAAAAAATGAGGATTTCCACCGACCCAAACCATCAGGGCTTTACAATTGCCAAACGCAGATTTTCTGCGACTTTGTGGAAAACAAGTGAGGAATCCCAGGGATTTGATTGGCGAACATGACCAAACTGCAGCGATGTTTTCTCCACATTCATTTCTTCCTCACAATCCAAACATTCCCCAAGAGAATCATGAAATCACAAATATTTCTATACATACAAAAGCAACACGGAGATTCTACCGATCATCATAGATCGTCATGTCCATCAGGAAAAGAGGATTAGAAAAAAAAAAAAAAAAAAAGGGATTAAACCACACGAAATCAATAGAAGAAGAACGACAGCAAGATCCAGATCAGATAGCTAATAAGAATAAAGAAAGATCTAAAACCCTAACCATGGTTTTATCATAATAGTCTCAACAGATACTGCAAAAACAGCAATCACAAGCAGAAAACAGCAATTTCTGATCAGAAATGTATGATCAGGAGAGAAAGAGAGAGATAGAGAGAGGATACTGACCTGATCAAGGAAGAATGAGTGGAGGCATTGCTGGGGCGACTGAGCTAGGGTTTTATACATTGGAGGCAGTTTGACGATGATAAAATGACCAAAATATCCTTACTGATTTAGGGTTTTAGTGGTGAGAACGGGTCAGCATTGGGTCGGGTTGAGAAGTATGGATTGTATTATAGTAGGGTCATCTCGAACCCAACTCATTTTTTTTTTTTTTTTTTTTTATCCTTTTCACACTTAGTGAATTGGTCAATACTTAATTACTTAATGCCTTGTTTGCTATCTCGACTCTTTTTTGGATAGACCAATCAAAATAGAGTCATTAAAAAAGGCATTATAAAAAAAAGATGCTAAAATTAAAAGAAGTGTTTGGTGATTCTTATCTATGTTACATAGATTTTTTTTATATCAATTGTTTAATGATTTTTACAAATTTCTCAAGACTCTCAGGGAATCAAGCCTTTAAAATTGACTCTTTGGCTGTATTCAGCCTTCCAAGGAGATGTAATAGTTTGGATCTTATGTTTAGGGCCCACATAATCCAGAAAATTGAATCTAATTGCTCACTTTTTTGCACATATCTCAAGATTGGTGATGAGCCAATGGCTGAGACTTGGTTTCTTGGCCTTGTTTCATCTTGTTAACATTTCCAGTGTTTGGATTTTGATTTATACTCCCAAGAAATAATAACAAAAATGGAAAAATGTTACTGCTCGTGAGCAAATCTAATATTGAGCATAATACATTAATGGCTGATATTGTTTTGTAAATATCTCGAAATCCACAAGGTATCCAGCCTTGGAAATTCACCACATAACATTTGTTAGCCTTCCAAAGAGATTTAACAGTTTGGATATTGCATTTGGAGCCCACAGATCCAAAAAAAAAAAAAAACACTCAATGGCTCACCTTTTTTTTTACATATCTGATATTGGTGATGATCCGACGGCTGAAATTTTGTCACATTGTTGTGCTTGATCTTGTGACATTTTCAACGGCTTGGATCTTTATTTACAGTCTTAGATTTTGAAGGAAAAAAAAAAAGAACTAGGGGGTAAATGGGTAGCATGTCAAATGGGCCAGGCCAGCCCCAGTCAATGGATCGTGACACCTGGGCCCGTTTGGCCCGGCCCGCTAGGCATGCCCAACAGCCAAAAATAGCTTCTTTTTTTTTTAAAGTCCATTTTAACAAACCCCCCTCCCCAGCCCCAGCCCCAACGGCTATAAAACAGTCATATTAGGAGTATTTTGTGTCATTTTCTATTTTACAAAGTCTATAAATACCCTAACCCTCCATTCTTATTCTTCACTAATTTACACAACTCTCTCACTCTTTCTACATTTCCTTGCTCTCTCTCAAAACATTCACTCTTTCACTCTCTCTAAGAAGTTTTTGGATGGCCAAAGATCAAGTCATCAAGAGACAAGATTAAAGGAGCCTTAAAAGATTTAGAGGTATTTATATTATTTAAATTTGAGATTCCATATATATAAGTCTATATTATATTATATTAATCTAAAATAGGTTCCGGGCCTGATTTTTTATCGGTCGGAACTTTCGGGTAATCGGATAATCTATTTCCTCTTCTTTCGTTTTTTTTTTTTTTTTTTTTTTTTTTTTTTCCAGTTTGGAGAGAAGTGACGCTAGCATTGTTCGTCTCTGACGGAAGAAACGCTAGCGTCGCTCGTCGCAGCAATTCCTAACATAGTTTTCCTCTGTTCCTTCTCTTTCTCCGGTTTTCTCCTACCTTTTTCACCAACAGGTTGGGATGGCTGCTCGGATGAAAGAAACCAAATATGGCTTATGCCGGGATCAACCAAATTATCCCCTCTCTGGTCGGGATTCCCTTGATTTAAGGGATGTTGTTAAGGATTCTATATACAGAGACGCCCGTGCTTTATCAGTTAGAACCATACCAGGTGAGGAACCTATTAAGCATGTTTTGAAGCATAGGGACTCCCTGAGGCCCGTGCGGCTGTCCAAATCAGTGGATGTATCTGCTGCAGTTGGAATCAATGGAAAACCAAAGTTGCCTTCGGATCTCAATGAGTCACTGCAGGTGTTTTTTTTTTATGAGGTTAGAGAGCCATTGAGATCTCCTTGTGAAACAAAATACAGTTCATTTTTGGCATCAAAGGATGCTCCACGGTTCTCATATGATGGGCGAGAGATATCCCGCCCATCGATCGATTCCGGAGATGGCAGCAAATTCACACTGAAACAGAGGGATCTCCCAATACTGTTATTGGATAGCAGAGAAGGTTCCATGAGAAGTAATAATTTTGATACAAAATCGAGTTAGTCAAATCTGTTTCCTGCCTTGAATCTGGAGAAAGAATTGGCGAGTAGCAAGAGACCACCGAGCGTTTTGCCAAGCGGGGTCATTTTTTCTATCATTTGGTTGGCGGTTTTTTACCGGTCGGAACTTTCGGGTAATCGGATATCCATTTACAACCCTACTTGTAGTCATGCCTAGGGTGCTTGTGTTTATCACCAAAACCATTTATTTGTTGGGCCTAATGTTTAAGGACAAATGAACAAGCTCTATGGATTTTTAAGCCCGGCCGGCAGTAAATGCATCCATTAGGAAAAGTCAAGCTCGTGTCCTAAGGCCATGAAGTGTCGTAGGCTTTGACATGTGCGACCTTGGTTCCAAACTCTGTTCAATGCGGCAAATACATAATATACAGAAAACAACCTCTCCAACATCCAACCATAGTAACAAGAAGAATGACAATAACTATAATGGTAGTGCCAATAAAATAATGAGATCAAGGTGATCCTACCGATTGATGGAAACATAAAAATCTTGGTGGACTAACTAATGGTGCAAATAAGCTAAGAATCATGTATGATTTGATGAATGTGAGCCACCCCAATTGCAAAAAGCATTTTAAAGTGCACAAATCATGAGACCGGATAGGGTCCGGCGAATGATGAAATCACTGTGAAGTTTGTAAATTACAGCAATTACCATGGACTTCTTTTGATGAGGAAAACCACAGAAGGTTCAAACAATAGTTCAACGAATCATTTTAATTTTTTTGCTCATAGTGCTCCTATCTTAATTTCTATTAACGAGTTAACTCTATTATGATTTTTCAGTATTGAATGGGCTCAAAATGGAAGATTATAAATGAATAAACTAGGAAATGTCGAATCGTTTTCTGGAGCCATAAGAGAGACTTGTCTAATATAGTTTGGATATGTCAAATGCAAGCTGGCAACAACACCATTGAAAGAAAAAAAAAAAGGTTTTCTTTCAACATAAGTTGATGGCCAGTTAAGGAAAAAGAGGTAACACGAAGAATATATAGATGAAAGTAGTAAAGATAGATATTATGAATTTTTCAGTATTGAATGGGCTCAAAATGGAAGATTATAAATGAATAAACTAGGAAATGTCGAATCGCTTTCTGGAGCCATAAAGAGAGACTTGTCCAATATAGTTTGGATATGTCAAATGCAAGCTAGCAACAACACCATTGAAAGAAAAAAAGGTTTTCTTTCAATATAAGTTGATGGCCAGTTAAGGAAAAAGAGGTAACACGAAGAATATATAGATGAAAGTAGTAAAGATAGATATGAATAAGTATAAGTGTATAACTTACCCCGTAATTTAACTCAAGATAGATCGAAATAGAAAACAAAAGTCATGCACTCTTAACATAATTGAGACATATGCTTTGATGATGATGATGATAAGTACATATGAGGGAGAAAAGAAAAGTAATATTCTTTTGGTCCAATTAGTTTGAGAATTCAATATTCATATTAATTATTCTTAAGTTCATATCTTTTATAATTTAATGGAGTATAGGTTATTCTTTGTGTCAAACTACATTTAATAAATAAAACAAATGCCCCTCCATTGTGAAAAAGAATGGTTCTTTTGATTCTTTAAATTTTTAAAATAATAATCTCTAATTGCAGTTGTTATAACGGGTTGAGGAGCTAGTTCTTGGCCCGACTAATAGATGGTTTAGGTCCAGGATTAGTCCATTTTTCTTTGAACCTACCAACCCGGCCGACTTCCTCTTGGGCAGGTTGGCAGCTCCAACAAGTATTCAAATTTTCTCTTTCCTTGAAAAAAAAAAAAAGGAATTGTTTCATGTCGGTAGTAAAAACATTTGACGTAGGCTCTCTCTCTCTCTCTCTCTCTCTCTCACAGGTATAATCAAATCAAGATGTTCTTTAGGGCTACATTTGGAGTCTACCATTATGCAGTCATACATTTTGATCTCAAGAATGCAGGGGTCACTTATCAAAGGGCTATGATGAAGATCTTTCAAGATATGCAACACAAGGCGATCGAATGTTATATTGATGACCTAACCGTTAAAAGCAAAAGAAAAAGGAAGCCTTCTTGAAGATCTTCACAAAGTTTTCAATCGATTACGGAAACTCAAACTCCATATGAATCTTTTAAAATGTTTCTTTGGATTATCCTCAGAGAAGTTTCTAGGGTTCATTATTCGAAAGGGTGGAATTGAGCTTGATCCAGTAAAAGTCAAAGCCATCATGGACATGCCTCCTCCAAAGAATCTTAAAGAACTCAAAGGCCTACGAGGGAGACTTGCCTACATTCAGAGATTTATCTCCAATTATCCGGTAAATGTAGACCTTTCTCTCGACTCATGAAGAAATGAGTTGAATTTGTCCAGGATAAGGAGTGTGATGACGCCTTCCATGACATCAAACGGTACCTGACAAATCCACCAGTCCTAGCTGCACCAGTTCCCTCTAGACCTTTCATTCTCTACACAAGAGCTCCAAATCATTCTCTAGGGGCTTTATAGGCTCAGAACAATGATGAAGGCACAGAGGTAGCCCTTTATTACCAATCGTGAAGGTTGGTAGGAGCCGAACACAAATACAATCATGTTGAGAAGGAACGCTTGGCACTTATGTTTGATGTACAAAAGCTTCGACACTATTTGATGTTTAACACAGTGTATCTGGTGTCTCGTATCAACCTACTCAAAACTTTGATGACAAAAGCAAACTCTTTAAATGACCGTTTAGCTAAATGGTATATCTTATTGTCCTGTTATGGCATAAATTATACACCGGCGAAAGCAATCAAAGGTCAAGCTTTGGCTAATTTTCTGGCTAAACATCACATGCCTGAAGATTCAAAGTTCATTAACGACCTACCTGATGAACCAACATTCTTCACATAAAAGATTGTTAAATATACTGTTGATCCAGATTTACAGTGGGCCATGTATTTTGATGGAGCCACACGGACCAATGAATTTGGAGAAGTGGTGTCTGGAGTTTGCAGTGGCGGACCCAGGATTTTTGTTTGGGTGGGGCTAAAATTTTACTTTACTTTACATTTGAAAAAAAAAAAAATTTTTTTTTTCTTGACTTTTGCCTTACTTTTTTTACATTACCAAGTAGCACTTAAACGTTTTTTTTTTTTTTTTTAGAAAATGTCCTACTCATGGAACTCAAATAGATGCATCAAGTTAGTGAAGATTAGGCAATGAAGAGGTTGTTAATTAGAAGTACCAAAGAGTATTAGATGGATAAAAAATAATTCTAACATAAACTCAGATACTCAAACTCACATTATCATGTTTTACTAAATTTATATGTCAAAGTCAATGCCCAATGGGGGTCACTGCAAATTCAAGGTGAGTAGGTGTATGAGAAAAACTGAATATAAGAATATTTTGAGGACACTCATCATTTCCCTTTTCACTTTCTCAAAGCCTCCAATCTTTGGATAATGGGAGTTAAATTCTAGCTTTGGATCATAGTGGGGTAAGAAGACATGATAACATAAATGAATGTGGTTATCTTTGAGTTTTTGTAGATACGCTCAGATTTGGTGGTTTAAGGCTTAGGGTATGGATTAGGACTTGGGGGTTCAATTTTTGGAATTAAGATTTGAAGATTAAGCATTTTGATTTACGTATAAAGTGAATATGAAGGATTATATTAGATATGTTTGGCAGATAAAGATTTAGTAGCCTACAAAGTACATAGGGACTGGCAATGAGGAGCTCGATCGACAATTGATGCGAAGAGATTTCAAAAGAGGAGGTGGAAGAAGAGGCAGAGCGATGTATTGCTGCAAAACGTCTTCTTTTCTTATTTTTTTCTCCTTTTTTTTTTACCAACGAAGCTTTACATATGTGGGGCTATCTTTAGATATATGCGAAAAGTTTAGATACATGGGGCATGCTCCAAGGTCCGATTCAATTTTATGGTAATTTCAATTTTGACGTGGGGCGACTACCTTAGATCGTACTCCAAATTGCTTGCCCCTACACCAAGGCACCATTGAAGTCTATATAGATTTTAATTTTGACCTAGGGCGACCGCCCCAGGTCAATACAATGTAAGTCCGCCCCTGGGAGTTTGAATCATTTTCTGCAGTCCTGAGAGGTTCTACATACCTCACTTCTTGTTATTGGAACCCTACTCTTACAACACTGCATAATATACAGCTCCAATCATGGGGTTGGAATTAGCTTTAGAATCCGGCATCACCATTCTAGGCATCTACCACAATTCCCAGTTGATCATCAAAGAATTTTGAATACGAAGTGAGGATACCAAACTTGCTCCCTTACTTCAACAAAGCTCAACAACTCAAGGATCAATTCACCATGATTGAATTTCACCATGTTCCAAGACATGAGAATGTC
Organism: Camphora micrantha; assembly: GCA_003546025.1. Taxonomy (NCBI): domain Eukaryota; kingdom Viridiplantae; phylum Streptophyta; class Magnoliopsida; order Laurales; family Lauraceae; genus Camphora; species Camphora micrantha. The sequence goes on from QPKB01000005.1 coordinate 40,880,138, forward strand.
AAAGTAGATGCATTAGCCGAGTTAGCTACATCCATGGCCTTACTGGAGAATGACAAGATATAAGTATAAATTGAACTTCATCATGTTTCGAGACATGAGAATGTCAAAGCAGATGCATTAGCCAAGTTAGCTACATCCATGGCCTTATTGGAGAATGACAAGATGTAAGTAATAGTGGTGGAAAGAAAATTATTACCTCCACTTGACACTCATCAAGTTCTGTTAGACTGTTTCCAAACTACAAAAAGTCGGACCCCTTCTTATGAAAACTCCTGCAGAGATTGGAGTGACCTTTTGATTGATGATCTTACCCAACAATGTCAAAGATCGCACCAAGATATTATTTCAATATGCCGTCCGAAATCCTTTATTGAAAGTCGTTTGATGGATTTTTCCTTCGATGTCTCTCTAAAAAAGAAGCAAAAGAAACTCTTAAAGAAGTATATAAAGGTCTATGCGGCGCACATCAAGCTGGACCTAAACTTCATGATCAAATTCGAATGTTAGGATATTACTGGCCTACAATGGTGGCGGACTCTTTACACTTCACTAAAAAAGTGTACAAAATGTCAAATTCATGGTGATTACATACATCAACCACTAGCATATATGCATCCTACAATGGTTTCTTGCCCTTTTGAAGCATAGAGTGCCACATCCTAGCTAGTGCCATTCATGGAGTGTCGGCAGCCAAACATCGATTGGCTATTAATATATATTAAAGATGGAGGGTCCGATTTCGAAATTGGAGTCTGATTTCGCCATCGATTGCAAAATTGGACTCTAATCTCAAATCAATTTGAGAAATTGGATCTCAAATCAATTTCAAGAGATAAGCCCTATCAATCAATTCAGAGTCCACTTTTGTTAAGCTTCTTTATATGAATTCAAATTTTAATATATATCTATTATGGATAGGTGATTAAAGAGTCCAGATGAAAAAATCCACCTTGTTCAATAACTCTATCCAACCAAGTTAAAATGAGTCTTCTATAGGTGGATTTAGAATTTTAATATATCAATTATGGTTAGAAAATCCTTAATGTTTGTGATTTTTAAAAGTGGATCCTTATTAGTGATTTATACATATTGGCTCTGCATATAATAATTTTTTTTTAAAGTGGGCCTCATATTATACTTCCTAAAGACGGGGCCACATGCAATTTTGTAATTGATTGTTTGATTTCAATTTTAATATTGACTTCATTTTATCTTCTTTTTACGAAATAGAGATATATCTTATATGTTAGGATTTTTCTTATAAGGAGATTCATTTAAATAGAATTCATAATATATATCTTATCTTTTGGATTGCCTTGCAATTGATTACGAAAGTTGCATATAGTAATTTAAAGATTTTGTGTCAAGTGATATGTAATATACATATAGTTTCACAGCAAGTTATATGGCAACTTTGCAAGGCACCCAAGTTTCCATTTTGGAAAGAAATAAATGTCAAATCTTGATCGATGACCTTTTCTTTCTACCTTTTTTATTCATCCATGATGTGTACCTGTGAAATCCAAACTACTCAATTCCAAAATTATCGTATGTATTGGCCCTCAGCGTCCAAATGAGATTTTGGCCCATTCCGCAGAAAGTGAAATGTTTTAAAGTTCTTTTTTTAAGAAAATATAAAAATAAAAGGGTTTCTTACAAGAAGATATAAAGACCTTCAGTAATTCTCAAATAAAAATACGATTTGGACTTTTGTCAAATAAGCATGGCCTACTTTCATATTGGCCCAACCGTGCTGTGTTGTGCCGTACCCCAATTAGGCCAGGCAGTGCCACCCACGAGCTGGCCCACATACTGTCACGACCCGGGCCCGAGGACCCGGCAAACCCGAGTCGCGAACCCCATACTTACTCCCGTAAACCCCGAATTAACCGAAGTTAAAACGAGATCCACAAGGGATATCAATCTCAAGTACCTGTCAAATATAAAACTTTTGCGGAAATAATATATATATTTGACAATAACCACATACGATTTACATGTATACAAAATACAGTCCTTATACATGTATTATTCCAATATACATTGGTCAACACTGCATTTCAAAAACATTATGCAGATGTCCATTAATTACATTTCCAAAATATTAATTACAATCCCAAAACGAATTTATAAACAGTCCTCAAAATGTTGTCAAAAGTTCCAAACACACTCGGATACCAAATCAGATGGTATCCCGCCGGTTCCACTCTATCAGACCTCCTGGAGGAACCGAAGCGGTCTCCTCCGCTGGCGCCGAGGGCGCTGCAATACCGGCAGGGGCAACCGGGCCTGTAATGCCATCAATAACACTAATGAACACGACGGTTCAACAATGTATAAACAATCTTGCAATAGTATATCAATACATTCATATTGCAATAATGACAATTACAATGCTAGAGAAATCTAGATAATTCTACAATAACAATAATAGACAGTGACAGTCAGCATACCAGTACAAATTTGCAACTACCATAGCACTCATTGCATTACATTTCATTTCATTTCTATCTTCCCTCAAAGGAAGGATTATCATTCCATCTCCCCTCAAATGGAGGATTCATCTTCCAATGGAAGGCATCAATCAATATCCGAAGATAAGATCGGAATTTGGTGGGACTTACTAATGTCCGGGCCAGGGACAACTAGCATAACCACGGAGCTCCGGAACACCCCAATATCCATCTGCTGCAGCAAGATTAGTCATTCATTATTCATTGAACTCACTTGGAGTTCTAATACAATTACTAGGTAGTGCCAGACTCAATGATCAATACATTCAGTGAGAAATCCTTTTTATGGATCCAATTAAACTCAATGATTCCTTTCATGACAAAAGAAAGGAATGACAATAATATCAATCTCATTAGATTGATCACAATGACACAATGAGAGTAATGTTAACCACATATGGTTTTACTCAATCCTATCTCAATCCTAAACAACTATTCGGGTGTAACCGTTGGTTTCCAAATGCACGTGTTATTTACGATGGACATCACATTTGTATTTTTAGTATGTACATTTCAAGTCCCCTTAATTAACACCCATGGAGCTTAGGCAATTATCAATTATAGTTCACTCAAGGAACCTTCTTAAAATACCATGAATTCTCAATAATTTAGTTTAACCATGATTAGTCTTAAAAACTAATTGGGAACGCATTTATACTTAAGCGTCATACTCCAAACTCTTGTAAAAATCCAAAACCCAAAATTCACGGGCCAGCATAAGGTTCGCTCAAGCGGACCCAGGCAGAATGTTGGTCGCTCGAGCAAACTCACACAGAACCAAGTTCGTTCGAGCAGACTAAATGTTCGCTCGAGCGAACTGCGCAAAACTTCATTTCGTCCAGACAGAGTCTACGTCGCTCGAGCGAACCCCCAGTTCGCTCGAGCGAACTGTCCAGAAATTCACTCCGAATTCTGTTCAGTTCTTTCTTCTTCTACATTATTTTCTCCATTACACTTCCACAACCTGCATAAGATATTGGAACCTCCTGTTCCCCCTCATACACCATCCAATCACATTCATTCACAATGATACTTCTAATCACTCCTTAATCACTTCATTAAACATTCATAATCAATCCAAAATCCAATGTAAAATGCATAAAATCCATGCAAACTCTATAAACAATTACAATGATCAATATTAATTACAAGCAAAGTTTATACTTGCCTCTATTGAAAGCTATTAACTCAAAGCCCTCTTTGCCTTGGCTTGGATTGAGACTAAAATCCCCAAACTTCAAACCCTAATCATAAAAACATCCAAATGAACTCCCATGAGTCATTGGTGCTAGGAATCACTACTTAATCACTAATGGAACTTGGAAATCACAAGGAAGGTCCTTTACTTACTTGTAGCTCAAAGGAAATGGGTCCTCAAGCTTTCTCTCAAGCTCTATACTTCAATAATGGTGGATTTGCTTGATGAAGAAGATGAAGTTGGAGACAAACTCCTCAAAACCTACTTCAATCACTCCTAAATCTCACTCTTAATCAAGAGGAATTGAAAAGGAAGGGAGAAAAATGGAGAGCTCTAGGGTTTCTCCTTGGGTTGCAAGAGATGAAATGAGAAATGAGCTCATTTCCATCCACTTGATTCTAATATAAGAGGTTTTGCATCAAAACCCCCTCTTATTTCATCTATTTTCATTTTGAGTCAAATGACTCTTCACTTGGCCTATTTGATGTCAAATGGAATCGCGTCTATTATGAAAGTTGACGTACTCTTCGAGATACACATGTTGGTATCAAGAATTTCCGTATTTGACGAAATACGCGAAAACCCGTATTTACGAAAAAGTCATTGGCTTACCTTGTTTGAGTCTAAACTCATCTTAATCCATTCAATTTCATTCAAATCCATTTCATTAGGCTTAACGTGTCATTTGAGATTGATTTATCTCTCTTGGATCATTAATCTTGATTAACCCAATTATTCACGCTTAATTAGCATTAATCTCAATTAATTAGCCTTAATTACGATTAGTTCGGGTCGGGGTGTAACACATGCCCATCCTTATCTTATATTTTTAAATTTGCTTATACAAATTAAAAGAGACTAAATGGGCTTTTAGGGTTTTCAACTTGAAATAAAGTTGAAATTACTAAAATAAATACATAAACATTAATGTTAATTTACATAAGACTTGAAGTTTCATACTCATTTATATAAAAAAATAATATTTACTTTGGGTAAATGTCGGGCTGTGCCGTGCTTCGAACCGTAATAAATGGTAAATTTTTTTGTTTTATATTTATTTTCTTATTAAATAATATATCATAAAATAGCCACAAACTGGACGTGTTTTTATTTCTGGACCAGGGCTTAACACGTATTATAGACGTAGGATTCGATTTCAAAATTGAACTTCAATTTTACAATTGATTGAGAAATTGGAGCTCAATTGTGATTTCAATTTTGATCCAATTTTAATTAGAGAGAGATTTTAGGATCTACTCACAATTCTTAACAAACTGAAATCTTTAAATTTAAAATCCTTATCTATTAAGAGTTGGAGTCCTACAATAGGCTCTTCTAAATAATCTGACTTACCAAATAGGCATTTATTGTGACAATGACCGTGTGAATGGCTTGCTCTTAATTCTCATTCCCAACTAATTAGGGAGATATGATTCTCAATTATTATCTCAACCAAGATCCATATGTACTTCAAAATTGGCTCTTATCTCAATTTTATTTATTTCCAAATGGAGCCCATGGATCCAAACTCACCGAGAAGAAGAGGTAAAAGGAGGGAACAAGTGTGAGCTTTTGAAGGAATTTGAAATATACCAGTTTGAACCAAATCAGTATGTGATACATCTTCAATTATTTTTTTTTGGTATTTTTTAATTGTTTTAATTTTGGTTTATGTTGTGTACTTCAGTCGTCTTTGTGATTATCTTTATCTCTATCACTATTGTTTCTCCTTTTATCTTCGACAAGAGGTCTCAACCTTATTTTTCACAATTGATATATAATTTTTTTCTTTATTTTTTTTTTAATCTAAAGTGGGTTTCTTTGCTTTTCTATATTTTAAAACCCTTTTACTATTGAGTGTGTATTAGGAAGCAGGTGTTGTGAATGGAGAAAAGTGCTCTTTGTTGTATATGACATAGTCATTTTTCTTGTGAGTTTCACACTTACATATGAGATTTCATCAATTATAGATAATTATCTTTTTTTTTCTTTCTTTATATTTTTTTGTATATCAATTTTAGCTTCTAATTATAGGAACAAGAGGCCAACTCTTATCATCTCATTACTATGAATTCTTACGTTACGGCTAATAAATCCTGGTTTTTTTTTTTTTTTTTGGGTCTCAGCTTGGCACTGGTCTCTTTCTCTCCCTCCCTCTTTTTGCAACTGAAACTCTTTTTAAGATCTTTTTTTCCTATTTGTTCCTTGAAATATGTAAATGTAAATTTTCATAATCATCTAAAATACTTTAATTGAGAGGCTTGAACTTCCAATCGCATGTTAGCGCCTTTAAATTCAAGGGGTCATCGCGCTATGTAAGTTTACATCTTTTTTTATATATATTTTGATTCACATAATTTTTTTTAATAATCATAGAAATTAAAAAAATAGATTTATATTTTTTAGTGCTTTTCAGAAAAATTCTTAAATCTAACAATATTTTTATTTTTTTCGGAATTGATTACATAATTTTAAATGGAGTTATATGAGGTTGGATTTGAGATAAATCAAACCAAAAAACTTATATTGTGTTTGATGGGAGTCGAACACATGGCCTTTAAAATAATATTTAACACATTTTACTAACCTTGCAATCTATTTCATATAATAAAAAATATATATAAAAGTATACCGGATGAGGAGGAGGTCTTATCAAATTTTATTGATTTAGTCTTCTTTTTCTCTTTTTGAGGGTGTGCCTGTAACTATTTGACACGAAGTGGTAAAAATATAAAAAAAATTCTATTGTGATAAAAAAAAAAATGAAAAAGAAAGAGATGCTAAAAACTATCATGAGTTTACTATTTGAGCTTAGGCATGGCAAAACTATTGTGGTAAGTATTGAGTTTACTATTCTTCTAATTCTACATATCTAAGTGCACACTAATGTACACAAAAATTGAACTGTAGCCTTCTTTTTCTAAAATCTTACATTTCTAGATATTCTTCATAACTTAAAATAATTATTATTATTATAAACAATATGACGCATATCTTAATAGTATGATAATAATAATAATGATTATCGGTAATAATATAATTATCATCTTATGGATTTATATATTAGAATACCTATATATTAGATTAATTTATATATGTTATGTCCTTTCCATTTAAATATAATTTATATAGAATGTATCATATTTTTAGTTTTTTTATAAAAATTCAAAGTTAATAGATTTTTATTTATTATATGAATTATGTTGCCCGTGCCAAGCGCGGGCATGTTTTACTAGTATAATATTGAGCAACCAAACAATAAGTTAGCAATCTCAAAACTCATTTCCACAAAATGAAAACCCATTTTAGATTCCCACAAATCCAAAGATGGGAAAAAAAGTTCATACAATCTCCAAACAGGCATTAATTCCATCTTTTTTCATCCACCAATGTATATAAAACCACATCAAACCATACAAACATAATCTGAATTTAATATAATCATCCTTGGATGCAAAAAGTTGTCCATATCCATTCACACATAAAATAGAAATTTTGGTTATCCAAAAGTAGAGAATTTTCTTACATCCAACCACAAGATCAAAATAAGTCAAATCTTTGACAATTAAAAATCCCATCCACATCATCACCTCGCATCCTTCACCCCTCCTCTCTCTTCTTGAAATCCCTTGTCCCATGAATTTTCATGCATTCAATTTCATGCAGAAAAAACTACCCCTTGAAAGTTCCTGGGGATTCAAATTTCTTGCAAGCCTAATTTTAGGACGACCATGCACAAGGGTGGTCCCTCTATAAAGGGATTAAGACGATCTAATAGAGTTAAAATCTGCAGGTTGAAATCTTAAAATAATAATATCTTCTAAAATAAGTGTCTTTGAGGGGGCATGGATTAAGGGATTAAGACGATCTAATAGAGTTAAATCCTTGCTCACATTTCGGTCCCGTCCAGGCCTTCTAATCTCCCACCTCTCCTTTGATTGGGCTGACCTTAGGTGGACCCCACAGTGGAGTCCGCATTGAGAATGCATTCTATCTGGATCACTCTAGATATTTTCATGTCTGAAACATATTTAATCGTCCAAAAGAAACCACACCAGGTGTAGGACAGCTTGGCTTTAAAAGGCCAACCTTCCCCAATTCCCAATCCAGTGTACATAATTCAACCCTAATGATTCTACAACTTGCATCTTTGAAAACTATTTACATAGGAAAAATTAGCAATTTGAATTCCTTAATTCTTATGCTTCCTACTTTAGGCAACTGGGTTCTATTAGAGGATTATTAAGGGATTTATTTGCGCTCATTTACATATGTAACTGATATGCATGAATGATGGTCATGCATGGTTACATCTATTTGCCCTCATTTACGCATATGATATATAAATAAGGTGTAAGAAATAGTAGGTATTAAAGTCATCTTTATATGAGAATTTACACACCTAATTTTGATGTGAAACAATTACACGCCACTTGGTTAAAAGAGGTGCAAATACAAGTTCCACCAGAGTCAGGTTGTGGTTTCAAACCTGGACATTGAATTTTTTTACTTTCGCAGTCTTTTGAGCCCTAAAATTTTAATTTAGACCATTTAATTATTTTATTGAGAGAGAGAGAGAGAGAGAGAGAGAGAGAGAGAGAGAGAGAGGGTGTGAATTTAAAAAGGTCAATCAGAGCATTGCTTTGATAAATAAAAAATTCCAGTTGGCATCGTCACAAATTTGAAATGAGTATCAAATAGCAGGCCAACGTCACAGAATCAGCCCACAATACGAAATAGGCCAGACCCGGACCCGGACCCGGATAGAAAGAAAAAAGTTTAGACCTGGACCAAGTAAGTCTATGTTGAGTGTCATAAAAGTAAATGGGCCAGCCGTCAGCAGAGTATGCCCAAGGACAGGTAGCCTTCCTTACTAAATGGCTTATCTAGGCCTCCTGCTATGTTTACCATAAACAAAGTCCCATTATATTTATCACTAAATGGAAACACTCTCCCGCTGTAATGTTGCTAAGTATTGTTCTGTCTACCATTCAAAAATATACATATATTGTTATGTCTGAAGAGATTCTTGACATAACATGCCAATCTTATGCCACACAGAACCACCCCATAACATATTACTGGTTCAATAAAAATCGCCTGCATTGGTATTGGTCCGTATTACTGTTGAAGGTCGCAGTTAGGGTTGTAAATCGATATCCGATTCTCCGATTATCTGGAAGTTCCAACCCAGGTCTGTAACCTATTTTAGGTTCTTATTCATAAACGGGTCCGGGTCCAGAACCTAATTTAGACTCCTATTGATAAACGGATCCTATTACAGTTCCATATAAGTTCCGACCCGTGGACCCGGCATATGAGTTTTTTCTATTGCAAATTATACTTTAAAACCAACTCTTTTTTAGCATTCTTATATATAATACTGGATGTAGTAGACTTGATGCACGGTTATAAATTGAATGATATGCTTATTTTAAAAAAAAAAATGAAGAATAAAAAGAAAATAGCATTGACGTTGGAACTAAATTCGAGTCCTCTAGGTGGACCCGATTCTAGAACCAAATCCGAGTTTTTCTATCAAAATGGGGTCTGGAACCAACAAAATAAGCGCCTGCCCACAATTCCCTTGAAAAATTAAAGTTGAAATTAAAATTAAAAAGGCCATGCATCATCTCCAAATTCTGCATCCAATTGCATATCTGTTAATCTCACAGATTCATGATTTCCAGAGCCTCCAAAACAACGGCCATTAAAAGGTTCCAAATTCTAGTCATCAGCCAGGATGTGGCTTTATGACTTCAATAACAACGGCGGAGTTCCAGGCCAATTAGAGAAAGACATTGCATGACAAACAACAAAGACCCCAGGTAGTGCTTACCTGAAGGTAAAGTATTCACCTGAGACTGAGACTAAAGAAGCAGGCCCCAGGCCACACAGTATGCATACGAGAAAATTTCAACCTGATTCTGATGCAAAACGTAAATGCTCCAATAGTTTACCAGGTATTGATAATGTAATCCTGAATGTTTGTTTATCAATGATTTAGAGATGTTCATTATTCATATCGCCAAGGTGTTTTTAGCACCTCTTGTTTCCTAGGTGCAATGTAATGCACAAGAGGTGGCATGGAATTAGGAAAGTTGATCCATGTATTCACTTTGTAGGGGGGTTTTAAATTTTCTTGAAGCATATGCTATCTTCTCTTCTAAACTTGGGATTCTCGAGAGTTTGTTTCACTTGCCTATATAAGTTCGGATGGATTAATATAGTGCAGATCATTTGTAATTAAATTCAACAGCAAATAATGGGAACATCAAGGACAATGAATAATTCAATGTGAGGCGTAGCATGTGGATATCATGGTATGAAAATAGAGGGGTATAGAAGGGACTGTCTTGGAGAGTTTCATCTTGCACCAAAAATCTATACAGAATTGATGAATTGTCCGTTAAAACTGAATTCCAACTGCACAAATATTGCCCTTGTCAATGAAGAATAACAAAGCTGAATTGGCATGGGATTCTATCAAATATTAAGCGTCCTGCCTAAACAATGCCACAGTGATGCCCCACCATTATAACATCATTTAACACTGTAAGCAGATGCCCATCATGGACATTGTCACAACCACCACCAAAAAAAATCAAAAAGAGGGGGAAAAATCTACAAGAAACTAGAATCAGCATGTACAAGAGAGAAAAAAAACTATTACAAAATTAACTAGAATCAGCACGTACGAGAGAGAGAGAGAGAGAGAGAGAGAGCAATGCACCATGTTCTCTCATATCTTGATATTCCTGGCCTGCCCCCTCCTAAGCCTCTTCAAAATAGGCCGGCAGATTCCACCCTCCACGGTCTGCACAGAGTCCCCTCCACTGTCTCCTATAAAAACATACAATAAATGATTATATATTATTATAATCTTAGCCTTATTCATCAATCCCAGGTCTGCAAGGACATGAATAGAAAGAAAGAGATGCGAAATCAGCATAATGAATTTCTAGAGCTAAAAAATATGATCAATTGGCTTGTAAAGACTTTAATGTTATTTCAGGAGAGAGATGGACCAAACAACATGGGCTAGTAGTTTTAGATATTTGCATTAAAAGTAAAAAGAGAGGGGTAGTAAATAAAATGTGCCCTAAAATAAGGTGGAGGGATTTAAAAGGAGAAAGAGAAACAATGTTTAAGGATAAAGTGATTGAAGAGGAAGAATGAAATTTTAAAGGAGAAACTACAGCGATATGGAATCAAATGACTAAATATATCAGGAAGGTCGCTAAAGAGGTACTTGGAGAGTTGAAAGGGAAAATACACTATAATAAAAAAAACTTGGTGGTGGAGTGGAGGTTTATCGGGCCATTCGAGAGAAAAGGCGTAACTAAGTTTAGCAGGGGACTAGGAATATGGAAAACTATGAGATATATAAGAAGGCAAAGAAAGAAGCTAAGGTTATAAGTGTTGCAAAGTTCAAAGCATAGCATGACCTATATAATAGGTTGGGAACAAGAGAATGAGAGAATGATATTTTAAGCTTGCAAAAATAAGAGAGAGGAAAAGTAGAGACTTAGACCATGTCAAATGTATTAAAAGCAATGACCAAAAGGTTCTAGTGAAGGATAACAATATCAAAGAAAAGTGAAGGGAATATTTTAACAAACGTTTAAATGAAGACTATGTAAGAGATATAAGAACAAGAGAGGAAAAAGAACGAGAGGAAACTTTGTTAGCATAACATACTTTTTTTCTCATAGAATTAGGGCGGTGTAAGTGAGGAAAGCAATGAAACAAATGAAGATACAAAAGGCTACAGGTCCAGATGACATTCTGATAAAAGCTTGAAAATGCTTACGAGAAGTTAGGGGAAATTTGTTAACTGGACTCTTCAATAAGATATTAATGACAAAGAAGATGCCAAATGAATGGAGAAGAAGTGTTGTAATACCTATATATAAGAACAAGAGAGATATACAAAACATACCAACTACCATGAGATTAAACTTATGATTCATACTATGAAACTATGGGAGAGACTGGAGAGTAATAGAGCAAAGACTTCGACAAAAGACCAAGATATCTGAAAATCAATTTGGATATATACCAGAGAGGTCAATTATTTTAGTTATCTTCTCACTTTGGCAATTAATGGAAAATATCAAGCAAAGAGAAAAAAAAAAACCTGCATATGGTCTTCATTGGTCTAGAAAAAGCTTATGACGGGATACCTAGAGATTTAATTTGGTGGGTTTTAAATAAAAGGACTGTTCTGAGAGGGTATATTGAAATTATTAAAAACATGTATAAAGGAGCGGTAACACATGTGAGAACTACCTGTGGAAAGACATGTGAGAGAACTGTCTGTGGAGAGACATGTGAGTTCCTAGTGGCCATAAGTTTGCATCAAAGGTTAGCTCTAAGCCATTATCACTCTGCATTAATTATAGATAAGTGAACTGCTAATATTCAAGAGAAGGTAACTTGGTGTATGTTCTTTGCAAATGATATAGTGTTAGTGGATGAATTAAGAGATGATGGTGTGAGTGCAAAATTAGAGAGATGACGGGTGGCTTTAGAATCCAAAGGCTTTAATAAAAGTCATACAATACTAAATATATGGATTGCAACTTCAGTGGTATTTACAAAGACCAGAAACTACTGTGAGAATTGAAGCCGAGGAGATACCGCAAAGAGATGCATTCCATTACCTTTGCTCAATAATTAGAAAGGATAGAGAGATTGATGAAGATATCGAACATAGGATAAAAATGGAATAGTTGAAGTGGATGCTTGCTTCTAGACTGTTTTATAACCAACGAATTCCAACAAGATTGAAGGAAAATTTATAGGACGGTGATTAGACCAATTATGACCTATGGAGCAAAATGTTGGCCAATTAAGAAGCAACAAATGCACAAAATGGATGTAGCAGAGATGAGAATGTTAAGGTGAATGTGTGGTAAAACTAAGAAGATAAAATTAGAAATGAATGTTTTTTTAGAGCATTTAAGAGTAGGATTAATAGAAGATAAAATTAGAGAAACCCGTTTGAGATGATTTGGGCATGTCCAACCGGCAATAGTACCGGTAAGAAATAGTTTGGCTATGCAGGTTGATGGCCCACCAAGGAAACAGGGTTAAGCCGAAGAGGATGTTGATGGAGGTGGTAAAAAACTAAAAATAGATATAAAGAAGTGTAACTTATCTGAGGATTTGGCTAAAGATAGATCATAATGGAGAAATAGAATTCATGTAACCGACCCCAACATAGGGACAAGGCTTTGATGATGATGATTCCTAAAAAATGGCAGTTTAATTGCAAGCACAGAGGAAAAAAAACCGGGCTTTACAAGTGCACAAATAGGAACCAACATATTAATTCATTAATTTATACAAAGCATAAAATAAAACAATTTTCTAAAACAATGTAGTAATCTTGCCACAATCTTCCTCCAAAGTTATTCCTTCAATGGTGGATGATTAACAAAACAAAGGTCAATGTTAACACCTCTCAAACATCAGGTGAAAAGCCCGTATCTAAGTTCATCCATAGAACCTACCTATAAAGATATTGCTCTAAACCCAAGTTTCTCCCATCGGAGTACCGTCACATTCAACACGTCTTGAACATGTGAATTCCACATGATTCACTCATTCTGGATTTTGTATTTCAATCACATATTTTGCATGTCACCATATCTGAATGCAGCCCAACATCAATCAGAGTAAAATTTAAAATAAACGGCCTCAGATTTCTAAGTATGGTATAAGAACTAACATCTTGAGAAAATGAAAGATGACAAGGTCAACAACACGATGACGACAACGACGACGAAGAAGATGAGCAGCAAACAATTTATACATCCCACAGAACACTTTCAGAAATGCTCTGCATAGCCAAACACTAAGATGGAGCCCATAAAATCCACAAGTATGAATGTTCCCACTCATATTTAACCTATCAGAATGTAACAGTGATCAGTTCCCGCTAAAATTTTGATTGCTTCATGCTCAGAATCATCAAATTCCATCTGTATACTATAAGCCCCTTTCTAGCGTCAGCAAGTTGGTGGGAGTTGGCAGTAGCAAAGAAATCATGGAGAACATTGAACCAATACTTCAGAAGGAAAAACTTAGTAGAATCCCAGGCATCAGAACCTAAACACCTCTCTCGAATGGACATGCACATGTCCACCTACCCGCACGCACGCAATTACACACATGATCATATTTATAAAGTAGATGCAAATTTTTCAAGTGACAAGCTGCCTCAGACACATTTCTAGACTTTAGCAATAATTGAGCAGCCGCAGTTAAGCTTACCTCCTCCCACAAGAAAGTTGCTGGCTCCCTTTGCAGCTTCCTCACACCAAAAGACCTGATTAGGACCATGTCTAGATCGTTTAGCTACTGTTGCACCTTCCTCTAATTGATCGGGCTTTTGATGCAGACCATGTCCACGCTTTGAAGCCAACGTTACTATTCCTTGTCCAACTTTCTCCTCTGGAGTTCTGCACTCCCCATTAAATGGTGGCATATAACAAAACCTACACCCATGGAAAATCCACAGAAAGTATCTGGCATAATTAAGTGAAACGGCAGAGAACAAAAATTATCTATATGAATTATGAAATAATATGCACCATTTTACAATGCAAGACGTCACAAAGTAAAACATGTACCGCTTTAATCCATTCTGATAGTTTAAAAGGTGAGGAAAAATAGAACAAGAAATTTGTGAAAAAAGGAGAATAAAAAAGAGGAAATATAGTCTAATAGCATTACAAGCAAGATAAAAAGCTATGTAATGTTATGTAAATGACTTTAACTAGTCCAAAAAGATCTAAGAAATGAAATCTAAATATATAATAAATCATCATCATCATCTAAGCCTTGTCCCAACTATGTTGGGATCCGCTATATGAATTTTGTTACTTTGTTCCAGTCTATCTTGCGACAAATCCTCGAATAGGTTGCGCTTTTTCAGAGGATCCATAACAGTAGCTAAATATGTAATAAATATCTGCAAATAAACATGGTCACGGCCCTGGAATTTGAAGTTGCGTATTCCCAATTGAAAGATACACAATACAAATGTACCTTGTCACAACTGTATGGCAATTGGCAAGGATGTAAGTCATTTTAAACTAATCCCTTTGGATGTTTATGATAGTCCCACAGAACTAACTCTGTTGAGGCACCTTTTACATGATAGTGGTCCACAGGACCATTAAAACCGATATACACCTATACACTTGCACATGTTTAACCTCATTACTTCAAAACATGGCTCTAACAATCCATATTTTCTTTCCATCTACAATCAACAGGGGCCATCCCAGTGCAAGCCCTGCTTTTGTGAATCAAAAAGGTTCAATTGAATAAGAAATATGTCATGGGTACTAGAAAGTAGAACAGACACGTGCTAATTCAGGGCACAAGGGATAAGTGGAGGGGCATGAATGAGATGGTAAGATGTATCTTCCAAGGATGAAAATAACGGTAGCGGTGGGCGTAGCGGCGCGCCGCCAAAACGATACGAAGCGGGCGATACGTAGCGTAGCGGGGATACGTAGCGGCGTAGCGGTGTGATTTGAAAATATCGCCAAAAAAATCTGAAAAAATTTCAGAAAATCCAAAAAATTGTAAAATGAAAGAAAATGTGGTTCTTTTGCAAAAGTAAGTAAGAAAAGGGGGTGTAGCGGTGCCCTCAATATATGAGGTCCTGTATCGCTGTATAAATAGAAAATAATAATAATGATTAATTTTTTTACATGTATTCATGTATCTTAGTCATGCCAACTTATTTCTAGCTAGAGTGAAATTTAATTGAGCTCTATTTTCAGGTAGAATGAAATTTGGCCAAGGCATTGATTTTAATTAAGTAATATTTAGCTTAGACATGACTTTTTTATTTTTATATTTAGCCTCATTATGGAGCCCACCAATGATTAAAGGAATCAAGTGCTTTAGTTTTATTTGTTCTTAAAGGGTCATTTAATTTTTATTGATACCTTTAGAAGGGTCCATAAGTGCCCTAATAAAATAAAAGATGGGTCCATTTAATTTTTATTTATGCCTTTTAAAGGACCCATAAGTGCCCTCTAATAAAATAAAAGAGGGGTTCATTTAATTTTTATTCATAACTTTCATAGGGACCATAAGTGCCCTCTAAAAGAGGGATATATTTAATTTTTATTTATAACTTTCACAGGGCCCATAAGTTTCCTCTTAAAAGAGGGGGCACATTTAATTTTTATTTACAACTTTCATAGGCCCATAAGTGCACCCTAATGAAATAATACGAGGCTCGAAATGAAATTGATTTTTGTGCCATGAGTGCCCTCTAAAAGAGGGGTTACATTTAAATTATGTGTATAATTTTCATAAGGGCCCATTAAGTGCTTAAAGGCCCATTAAGTGCCCACTTAAATGAGATAAATAGAGGGCAGGGGTTTCGTGCCCTATTTATTTTGCCAAAACGGAGTCGACGAAAATCAAAGAAAAGCGGGAGAGGGGAGAGGAAAAGAAAAGGAAGGAGGAGGAGGAGGAGGAGGAAGGAGGAAGGAGGAAGGAGGAAGAGTCGTCGCTGCTGCTGCTGCTGCTGCCCGCTGCTGCTGCGCTGTTGCCGCTGCGCTGCTGCTGTGCTGCCGCTGCTGCTGTGCTGCCGCCGCCGCTGCCGCTGCTGTCGCTGCTGCTGCGACGCTGCACTGCTGCGACGCTGCTGGTGCCGCCACGCATCAGGTATGTCTTCTGCAGCTCTTCTTCTTCTTTTTTTTTTTTTTCTTTTATCCATTCTTCCTCTGTCTCCCTTTTTTTTTTTCTCTTCTTTTTCTGTTGTTTGTTCAAACTTGATTAAGTGGAAGCAAACAAGAAGAGAGTGGGAGGGAGGGGGGGTTTTAACCCTATACCGCAATGTAGCGGCCGCTACGGCAATGTATCGGTCGTAGCGGCCGCTACAGCAATGTATCGGTCGTAGCGGCCGCTACAGACCGCTACGGGTGCGATACCCGACATTTCACTTGTAGAGTGGCGGCCACTGCCGCCACGGCCGATATATCGGCCGCTACGCTACGTAGCGGCCGATATTTTCATCCATGGTATCTTCTGCCATCCACCTGGAAGACTAACAATAAAATAGGGGTGAGTTGGATGTTAAGGGCCTAGTCATTTGACATGGCCCCACAAATCAACCATTTATGAAATACAGAGTTACAAGCATGCATCACTGGGTTTTTTAATAACATGTATCACTGGGTTAGGATTAGTAAAAAGGAAGGGTGACTTGTCATCTACTTCCCATCAATATTGCCACCGACACATCCCACCCAACCCAATGTATTAAACTCGTCTAGGTGGGCGAACACTATTCATGAGTTCATGAGGGATAAAGAGGTCCCACTGTGGAATGGATATTGCCCAAAAACTCACCTTGAAACAAAAGATAAATAGCATGCAGTTCCATTACCTTCTTTTTTTTTTTTTTTGCCTACTCCAAGAGTGTTACATAGATTGAGGTAAAATCTAGGATCAATTCAATTCGCTTGTTGTATGCATATGATCGGTTCAATCAACCCAATGCCGATCAAACAATATGTGAACTAATCTCACCAAAAAGTTTATGTACATGTAATAAATCACACTGAAACCCATACAGCAACCCATGTTTCAAGGAGGCAAATTATCGCCGTCGTCATGACCAAAGCCTTATCATAAGGATCAAAATAGTGCTTGCAGTGGATGTATCAGCCGGTGGCCAAAACAATACATAACAAGCTATACATAGTGGTTGCCGTGATATGCACCAGCATAGCAATGTGAATCAAAGATGAGGTAAAAAAAAATTTTAAATTTAGAATATTAAAATGTTAGAATTTAAAGTTTTTTTTTCTTAGTAACTAAGATAGGGATGTGTATAGACCCCACATTGATAGAGATCCCGTCTGATGGCACAGCCCAGCCACGATGTGAGATCTACACCTTCGACGGTGAGATCAAGCCCTAAGACTACTTAGGGGAAAATACCCAAAAGGGAATTAGAACAATTCTGAAAATCTTATTGAGAATATAGCATAGCTTACAATCAAGCATCCCCCTCTATTTATTATAGAGGAATGGTCTAATAAAGAAACTACCATTATTCAATGATACCTAAAATCACTCCCTAAAATCTCTAAGTAAATTAAATCACTAAAATCTCTCTGATTAAGTCAAATCAGAGATTACATCAAATTACTAAAATTACTAAACTATTTATAGAAAGCAAATCATTGTAGGGTTCCTTGGTGGGGCCATTAGTGGGGCCTCTTTTTCTTGGATTGCACTGCATCACCGTCTCGCTATATAATTATAAAATAACGATATTGATCTATTTGTCCTGACATAGTTCAGCTTCAATATACTTTCTGACAAAAAAAATCAACATTTGATACTATTCTAATCAAAGTTATACTTAGTATTGTCACCTATCACGAGAAAATGGTACTTTCCTTCATTAAAGGCAGCCCGACTTAAGGACTCCATCAAAACATCACACGTTAACGAATAATTATACTGTGTGTGTTGTGTGTGTGTGTGTGTGTGTGTGTGTGTGTGTGTGTGAGAGAGAGAGAGAGAGAGAGAGAGAGAGAGAGAGAGAGAGAGAGAGAGAGAGAGTACCATACTGCAGGTAAGCTTTCACTATCAAAACCATTGTTCAATATCCTCCACTTACGGCATTTATCACATTGTACCCACTCATGGTCAGGCATGTAACGTGCATTGCCTTTTGCCTGAATTCGAGTAAGCCACAAATTACTCGTAAAAATATAAAGCATATACCATAAAACATTCCAAAAAAACTACTTTTTATATCACTCTAAATCTTACAACACAGGAATGTGCTCACAAAAATAGTCAATAGCAATGGAACAGAAATGAGAACAAGCATCAACTGCCACTAATTCGATAACAAGCATATAAAATAGCACCAACAAATTTTTATCTTCTAAAATAACCAGCATGAAGAAGGGCGTGACAGTAAACCATAAGAAACTTGAATTTTGATGTTGACACAGGAGTGGGTAGGTTAACCAAATCATCCAATAAACAAATTAAAAGGGCATTCATGATCGTGCAAACTAGAAAGATCAAAAGAGTCATGCAATAAACTCCAAGTAATAAAGCAACATCTAAGGAAAAAAAAAACACAAAACAAAGATTCAATTTGAATTTATGCCAAGTACAATACGAACTTTTACTACTGACACAACTGAAGAATAATTGTCTAAAGAAGGGGGATTTTTTTTTATAGGTAAAGGAGAAAGTTTACATTTGGTCATATCATTAATCTAGTCTTATTTGTCACCATATAGAGACTGCTTTTGATAATGATACTGGACTGGGTCCAGTATTGCTTAATGGAATTATCCAATAAATTTTTTACGTGATAGAAGAAAGCCCAATGAATGAAGAAAATCACTATGGTCCTTTCTATACAAAATTACAAATAGAAAAGTCAATCAGAATTGTGCAAAACTAGCAAGATCAAACTTACAAATCATGCAATGAACTCCAAGAGAGAAACAAAGCAACATCTAAGAAAAAAAAAATCCAAAGATTCAGTTTGAGTTTACACCAAGTAAATTAGTAATTATTTCTATTGAGACAACTATTGGATAAGCATATAAAGCATTTTTTTTTTAATTACGTATTTTTTTCATTTTTAACAAAAACAATTTCCTAAAATTCACAAAATGATTCACGGTTCGTTTCTAATCTTCCCCTTGAACAATTTGGGATACAATTTCAATTTTTAGAATAATGCAATGTAAATGAACAGATCTAAAATTAGTAAAACAACAAAGCACATATTAAGAGAAAAAAAAACTACCATATATAATGGACAAGTGCAAGTCAACTTTGTGAGGCTAGGGATGAGGATCAAGTAAAATAAAAGACTACATCGTTTATAGTGCGTTAGCTTTTGGTCCTTGAGAGGAATAAAAGAGCAAAATAGACCGAGTTACAAGGATATTACATAAAAATTTTATAAGATGCCAGTGAGACCCATGTGGTTATATAGATCTAAATGATGAGGAATATATAAATGATAAAACTACTATTCAAGAAAAGGTTTATATATGTATATAAATCAAGAAATGACAAAACAAAGTACATGTAGTGAATAAGTAAATGCTATTAAAAAAATTATGAATCAAACATGTAAACTAATTAAAACTACTAAATAAATAAAATGAAATGAAATTTTGGGGGCATTCCATTCCATCTGTAATGGGCTAGAACTGGGGCTGTAGTTGGGGCTAGTATTGGGACCAGAAACGTTCTGCCTGGAACAGAACAAGACTGATGAGACAACACCATACTGACAGGGCTGACCATGCAGTGTGGCAGCGCACTTGTGCACCTAGCTGCTGCACTAAGGCTGGAGGTGCAACCAAAGAGGACCATCCACCTCCCAAATAGACGACCAAGATAGAGACGGCATCCAATACAACATTGCACCAACTTGTTAACCAACCATATGTGCACTGCGACAAGGAAGCATACACTGTACCAACCGAAAGAACCACTGCACAGGCCGTCCAACAGTTCACACAGAAGAATAGCACTGCACCAAAAGACAGCTTGTGCGTAGTTGTAGCATGCCCGTGCACCAAGCAGCCACAATAAGTTGGGGCTGCCAAACCACCTTCTGGAAATAGGCACCCAAGATCGAGGCGACCTCCCAAGGCTTGTCACACCAACCAACCAAAGTCCACGATAATGGCATAGCCTCACACTGCACCGACAGACTAATGCATAGCAACAACATGCCCATGGACGAGGCAGCCACACTGCGGGTGGTGGTGCACCAACAGCTGGCCACAAAGCTGGAAGACAACATGCCAGCACGGCAGCCCAATCAGTGGTAGCACACATGCAGCTGTGAACATTATGGACGAAGGTGCATCCAAAAATGGTCAGCTGCTTCCTTGAAATAGGCACCAGAAATTGAAGAGGCCTCCCACATCACTGACCAACGAACAGAAGTGCCCATAACAGCACAAGCCAACACTGCACCAAAGCCAACTGTGCACGGAGACAGCACAGCCATGGACCATGCAGCCACAACTGTGGCGTTGTTGCCAAACAGCACCACACAGAACAACCAGCAGTGTTCGCAGTCAAAATTTGTTAAACAAAAAGACAGTTGCAAGATAAATGAGAGCGAACGCACCCTATTAATCTTAAAATCAAAATTCTCAGTCAATCTGATGATTGCCAATGTTTCTTTCGATGATCTCATAGAAGAGAGGTCACCTTACAGGATCGTTTTCGCAAGAGTTAGCAAAATGCCTCCATTTAGAATAGCATACTGAACAAGATGACCAAACTTGGAAATCACAACCGCCAAGTTGCATGTGCATGTCAATTTAAGGTATCCAATACACAGGAGAAAAACAAGTTGTATTAGAACATTAGGTGCCCATAATCAACATTTGCGACCATCCAACACCACAGAAGAGGCAAGAATATGTCAAACTGTGGAATATACAAGCAAAAAGGACATATGCAGAAGAAATAGGGGATATCGAAACTGATTGTTAAAATTTTCTCTTGAATGTGTCTTATAAAAAATAAAAAATAAAATTCTCTTGAATGTGGGAATTCAACTGGTAGGAGGAGAAAAAATCCTTATTAGCAACACATCAAAGAGTAATATGGTCTTCTAACACCTACAAGCAACCTAGATATATCAATGTGGAGCATAGACTGAGATATGCATAATAGAAAAAAGTTATTGGCATGGAAAATCAAGGTGTATTTAGATACTTCCTATTACAGAAAGAACTTTTCCTGGGAAATTCAACCATTTGAAAAGGGTAGTGAATATTTTCTTTGCTGTCAAGATACAAAGTACCAAATGTGAACTAGTTAATTACAGCCATGAATATAGGTTAAAAGAGTACCAATTGAAGTGCATCAAAATTGGCATCCCAGTATTCATCAGATTTGTTACCCAACCACTCCTCCAACTTGGCATATGGTTCGCAGTCTTGGAAACCTTGTTTGTTGCTATGAACCCACACCTGGCCATTCCTATCATTCTGTACTAGCCAACAGAAGAAAAGCACATCATTAATCATGAGAAACATCAGAAAAACCTTGACTGAAAATTTCATAAATGCAATCTCTTGTTTAAAAAATCAACAGACACACACAAGATCATCATAAACATAGCAGAAAATAACAAAAACACTATTTTGCAAAAATGAAGTCATTCATACCATTAAATCTGTAACATCTATTACACCTATTACACCTCTTCCCATGTCTGCATTGTGGACCATGCCTCCCACTCTCTTGTAGGCCTATACAGCAGGGATAAACACCAAAATATCTCAAAATCACTGAGAAATGATATATCAATATCAAAACTGCCAAGGAAAAGAACTGCACTGCTATTATAAAAATGGAAACTTGAAAAAATAAAATACCATTCCACAAGTCTGTTGTTACTAATAATCAACCAGGTCAACAAATATAAAAATGAAGAACATATAAAATCACACTAAAATATTTGCCAGGGTTGTCCTTAACATTACAAACCTAGACATGCCATTACAGCATGGTTCTAAAAACCAGCTGAGTCATAGTCAATCATCTGATTGAGTCCCATGAGGAAATAGAAGCCAAGGCTTATTCTTTTCCTCATTGTCTTGTTACGAGAAGATGCTAGAAGATTCAAAACCACATTTTAGGGAAGATCTTCGCATTCAAACATCAGAGTCCTTAAAATAATTCAGTGAAATTCACACTAATTAAAATTAATTCTAAATAATTAGATCAACATCTTATAGGTCTAGATTCATAGGACATTGTCTTCTTCTTTAAGCCTTTATATCACTTCCCACAATTTTTTAGGGCTTTTGTAGCTCAAGGATAATTCGATTCATTCAGCAGTGCCATGAGAGTCGATATAGTTGACTAGATTGGAAGATGAAAAAGTTGGTCCTCGATCAAATTTTAAAACCTGGAATTATAGTGCCCAATGAAGCCGCCCTCTATTACATATGGGCCAAACACAGGCCTCCATCACTTGACTCAAAAACATTCTAAAAGGGGCCCATTCGACAATGAGAGGATGATTTCGCCTCATTCAGCAGTGTCATGGGACTCAACAGAGTTGACTAGATTGGAGAATGACAAAGCAGGGCATGAATCCAATTTTTAAAACCTTGCATTATAGTGCCCTATGAGGCCGCCCTCTACTGCACATGGGTCAAACATGGGCCTCCATCACTTGACTATGCTTTGGTCGATTTGGTAGGAGAGAAACGATAGGATCTTTGGAGGTTTCATTATCTATTGATGAACTTATGTCCCATGTGATCCTTCGGGTAGCTAAATGTGCTTCTTGTAGTGCAAGTTACCTAAAGGTGGATGGCATTATGCACAATTAGGAGGCTTCTTTGCTTTGAGGGTCCCACGAGGTTAGTAAGGTCGCATTTCGGTCCTGCTTTGGGTGGTTATTTGAAGTTCAATGTGGGCGGAGTGGGTAAAGGTAAACCAGGGCTTGCAAGTTGCAAGTATAAGAGGCGTCTTTGCAATGGTGATGGTTTGGTGTTAGCAATATTTTCCAAGCATGTGGGAATTTTAGAGTCCAATGAGGCGAATTCTTGGCCATATTGGAGGCTCTTCGCCTCTCAGTTGGAGTTCCAGAATGTCGAGAGGTCGGCTAACGCTTTTCCCAACTCTTTGGCAAAGCAACGGGTGGATAGATCTTCTCCTTTTGTTTTGTTGTTTCTTCTTTGTAATTGTGGTTTTGGTTATGTATAATGCTTTTTATACCTTTTGTGTTCCTTGAACGCTTGTATTGTTCTTCTCTGTTCTTAATGAAATCCTTAGTTACCAACCATGAAAAAAAAATATTAATGTAATACACTAGTTATCATCCCTATTCTGTTATTATATAAGGAACTTGGTGGTGTTAGCTCATTCAATCGAATCGTTGGGGTTGAATCCTTTCCTCAGCCAATGTTGATACGGGTGTATAAAGTGTGACTATTCTGTTGAGATTCTTGCCCTCGGCTGCTTCAACAGATTTACCTGGACCAAATTCAAGTTGAAGTTTGATCATGTAAATGTCACCACTTGTCCTTTTGGGCCTGCGAACTGTTATTTAATCAAATCACTCGTTCGAATTATTTTGACACACGTACAAGTCTAAATGATGACAAAGCTGGCGACTAAGATCCAGTTTTAAAACCATTTATTTGAACTGAAAACTTGTGTTGGGAGCATAAACTCAGATTTGGATGGCTTCTGGATTAGATTAGGTTTTGGATCAGGTTAGGTTAAATTAACTCTGACTAAATTCATAGCCTGACGCAGTCCCGATTTGACGCAATTGGACTGTCTACAGCCCAATTAAAATAAAACCAGAAAATCCAGCAATACAAAGATGTGTAGAAGAATTTCACAGAAATTCGGAATTAAAATAATGCAAGGAACAAGCATAAATCAACGCAAAACTGACCTTAGAGGTCTTCTCAATCCTCGTAGTATCAACATGACTCAAGGGGGAGGGATAAAAATGTCCAACATGAATAGTGACTGTCGACCATACATGTGTGTGTATTTCCTCCAAACATCGCAAAAACCCTAGAAAACCTACCATACTTGAATCCTAACACAATTAGAAGTCTTAATCATAATTTCTAAACAAAAAACTAATCAAATCCAAAATAAATTTGATGATATTTGCTCAAATTTCAAAACTGGCCGACTTTGAAACTTCGCACAAATTTGCTTGTGGGGCCCACATTGTCCATCTGATGATGGAATGGACCATACTATCCTGCCATGCTCTTTTGGGCAACCCTAGAGGTACCTTTCTTGCTTGGATTGATTTGCGTCTGGGCCACCACCCATTGGTTCAAAGTAGACTGCAGGTGAGGACGTTTGTGTTGTGAATTTCAGAAATTTAGAAAAAACTCCCTGCTTTTCTTTATTTATCCAAAACAGCCCATGTCATTAACCTTTATTGAGTAAATGGATACTATTTGCAACCCAATTGGTCCTTTGGCAGTTTGGCCCACTAATAAGTGTGGCCGCATCCCATAGGCTTGATCGCACGTGTCCAATCATTGATTGTCTTGATCCTTATCAAGTCATGGAAACTGATCCACATTGATCATAGTCTGTACTGGATCAATTCTGATTCTCAGTAAAGTATCTTGATCCCCTCCTATGTTTCAATAATTAGCATGTTAAACTATCAATCAAAGTCCCGTTATTTCAAAGAAAAATGATAGAAAAAGGTTATCTACCATGATATTGTATAATTTATTTTTAAACACATGACTAAACAACCGCTTTTCAATAAACAACACAGAAGCCTCTATCAACTTCTAGACAACATTGCCATCAACAATGCAGGCACATAATCAACAAAGATACTAAGTATGAGCCAACCAAAACTCAACAGGAATCTATCCCAAAAAATAAAACAATAAAAGACCTTAGATGTCATGGAGAAATTTTTTAAAACAACTATCAAAGAAAATTCAAACTTTACATGAAAAGCTGACATTTTCTTGAAAAAGAAATCCAAAACCACAAAATAAACTTAAACGATTCATCAAGGTGACAAACTAAGGGTCCAATGAGAGCCAAGACACATATATGATATATCAAGCTTTTGCATTATGGAATGAAACTAGAACTGATGTTTAATCATCTTCCGAGTAGACATTTATGGATTTACCTCAATCAACCGCCCATGCCAGTACAGAAACATCCCACAGTTCATCCGCTCCCATTCAATTTGACTCAGGCCCTGAGTCAATTGAACAGTGACACCCATGATATCACCAGTCACCATGACAGTCTTGTTGAGAGACTTTGCCAAAGGTCGACTTTTAACCTATGCAGTTAGGCAACCAATCAAAACAATAATAATGTATTTCCAGAGGTGTATGAACAAAAGTATTCTGACTAATATAACATAGCAGGGGCAAGAATATATTTAAAAGTGACGATTCAGAAAGCCCCAAAAGATATGCCCACTAATTCTAAAAAACACATTAAAAAATCATTCCAAAAAGCACTCCGATCTTTATAAAAACCAAAACCGCCTTGAATTTTAAGCTATCTCTAACAAACACCCTGGGTTCCTTTTTCCCCACTTCTTGAAAGCTACCACTTTCTCTGCCCTTTTTAGTGAAAGGAAGACCAAATTACCCCTCATTGCAAGCCCAAAGTCCCTGCCCTAACACAAATATCTGACATACCATAAGCAGCCTAGAATAAATACCTTCTAAAGATGTCCACCAAAGTCATCAAGGGAGAGGAAGTTTTTTTTAAGGTTATCTGGACTAGGGTGGGATATTGGGTTTGATTTAAGGGGCATGTTGGTCACCTAAAACATTAGGGGATGGGAGAGCTCTCTCAATGTGTATTGTGTACTAATGACGATGCCAATTCTCTCTATTTCAGTGTGCAACCTTGCCTTATCCAAGCTCCACACAGCCCATAGGTGTGAAGCATGATAATCAAAAGATTGAGATTGATGGTCAAGATCACCCGATCATAAGCCACAGAAACAGAAAAGTGAATGTCTAAGACCAACTTATGAGCGGTTTATGGAGGTAGGGTCAGTTGACCCAATAACTGATGAGTCGGGTTAGGCTTTATATTTTCATCCCATTTTGTAAACAGATCAAGTTGATGTTGGGCCCTAATATGGTATCCATATTGCTCAACCCCAACCGAACACTGACCTGACCCCTTGCCAGTTGCCACCCCTAATCCCAGTTTCCACACTGCCGCCAGTATGCTGCTTATGGCAGCTATAATCTTATCTGACCTCTGTAGGCCCACCTTCTTACATTTAAATCAGGCACCTTCCTTTCTGCAAGCATTGTCCCAAAATTTCACTCCAAACTGAATGATATACATTCATGGATATCAATCTAACAGTGTATATCTCTCTGGTTGGTGAGAGATTATAGCCATTGCATACAATAAAGGTGAGGGATTTGAGAACTGTGGATCAAACAAAGGAGTAGTGCGGCCTTGCGCCCGAAAGAGATTAGATCGGACTACATCTGCAATCAACACCATATCGACAACAGCAAGAGGCCATCTCTTTTTCAAACCAAGGCAAAACTGAAGGTGGCTTCTAGAGAAGCCTCAAATATTGAAAAAGCAAGAAGTTAATTACCAAGGAACCTTGGACATATATCTTCATACGAGGCTCTAAGAAAATCACTTCCAGATAAGCTTGTAGTGAATAGTCCAAAGGCACCTACAGAACTCCAAAAATGTGCATATAAATATAAATAAAAAGGATTTTCGTAAAAATAAATATGGAAACGCCAGCAACAAAAAAAAATAGAAAATCCTCAAGAGGACTTCTGTTAAAAAATTAGTGACATTTTGATAACATACAAATGGAATTGATAACAACAATAGAGTAACCAACCTTCTGGCTAATTTGTCCAGGTCGAGATCTAATCCGCTTAGAACGAACTAGAATATCACCTTGAGTTTGATAGGAAGAATCATCAGAAGTTTTTCCAGCCAACCACTCCAAACTATAGTCTGATCCCCATTTAGCCAAATTCCATATGTATATTTGTGTTCCAGTACCCATTTCATCAAATAATCCTAATTTCTGACCAATTGAATACTCATTGAAAGGTGAAAAGTCTTTTATAGCTTTCAGATAACAATTTGCTGTTTCTTCAGAATGGATATGTGTGTCCACTTCCATAAAATTTCCTTTTTTGCAGTAGCTCACAATTGGAATCTCTACATTCTGCAATAAAATAAAGCTACAAAAACTTGTTAAATGTGAAAAAATTTCAGGAAACGATTGGAGTGTGGAACTCAAAGAAATAAAAACAAAAGAAATTGGAGTCAGATAAATTTTCGTTATCATAGTCAGAGAAATTGATAGTAGTTTACATCTTTGCCTGCATTAAAAGATTGGGAAAGAAAGGCCACAGATCTAGAGTCTGTTGTTTGCGTCAGAACAATGGCATCCTGGCCAAGCCTCATAGCTCCAGTCTGTGAAGTCATAATTAAAGTAACGGAGAAATGAATACCAAAAAAAAACTGAAAATAGTTACAGAAACAATGCAATCACAGAAAAGAATGGGGATAATCAGCAATACACGTGTGTGTTTATAAAATAATTTGCTAAAACAACAATGCTTAACATTATATAATAACCTATAAGTCATTAGCACTGTCAATAAATAAAGATGGTAAACAACTATAGTTGAAAAAAAAAAAAAAAAAAGAATGAAGTTATTCAAGTTTTGTGCTTGCTCAATCAAGATATACATATACCAAATAATAGTTTAGAAGAACATTCAATGGTTATAAATCTGTAAAAGCAATAGGATAAGAGCCCAAAAGTCCAAAATAACCACAACAAATGATAAAATGAAAAACTAATAGATTTAATACCTTAAATCCAATGCCAAATCTTCCAATGTGATCTGGATCATCTCCATCAGGTTGCTTGTGGCCAAAAGAAAGCATTCTAACAACATCCACATGAGACATGCCATGTCCATCATCTACAAATGACAGCACAGGAATCATTTCCTCAGCTTTTTTTTTTTGAATAGAGGGACTCGATAGAAATATTCAACCTGTTACAAATTACAATTGCAAGTTAGTGATAATTAATGGCGTTTGGTTGGGTCAATCAGTTAAGACGTTGCACTTCCTAATTCTCAATTTCAGTTCCATTCAAAGGATTCACATCATCAGATTACTTTAACATCTTCCTGATTGAAAGATTACAACCATTTCCTTCACATCATAAAACTGAACGCAGTAAAGATTTCAGAAAGTACATGAAAATGGATGTCCTGATCTTCAAATCTTACATGAAAATGGATGTCCTGATCTTCAAATCTTCCACAATTTTTCATCATTCCAAAACCCATTATTAGGCAATCATTTAACCCACTCGGTTCACTAGAACATGCACTTGCATTGATCCCACATGTATAGAATGTATGGCCTGGGTAAAGAACCATATAATTCTGTCTAATGACAAATAGTCTCTTACAACTAACAGTTTTACTTAAAGTTCTCAAACTGGATGAAGATTGAAAAAAACGATGATGCAGGACCATACAAGGCTAAGCTAGATGACGTTGAGAGGTCAAGAAACAATTAGCAATCACAAATAAAATTATAAAATTGAAAATTCAGACTGCACCTCTTATATAGAAATTCAGTTTGGGAATTAGAGGTGACTCTAGGCCTCGCCACAATCCCATAATAAGAACCTCCCAAATCTGAATTGGGAGTTGCAATGGACGAATTTTCTTCCACTAGCTTAGGGATCAACCAATATCAAGTGGATTTATTGTCCCGTCTGAGGATTTGATATAAGGGCCAGGTTTGTATAGGTCATCAACACAGTTTATATGTATTATGATGGGGAAGAAAAATTCAGATTTTGTAATTGATGAATCCTGCAGTCTAGATGTTCAACTGGGCATTGAACTGCTGGCAATCAGAATTTTATAAATAAAAGGACTGAAAATATATACTCAAGGATCTCAAAGAACCCGAAATCAGGTTCGGCCAACTAGGGACCATCATCAAACCCAATATTGTTCAGATAGCTTAGATAGGGCTGATCTTAGTTTTGGCAGATTGGAATGGTGGATTTTAATGCTTGAATGGGTTTGGTTATATGGATTAGGGTTTGGATGGTGCTCGGAAGTGCTCGGCCAAGCAGGATTGGATGTTTGGAGTGGTGCGGGTGAAAGGGGGTTGGATAAGAGGTGTGGCCAATGTGGAATGGTCTTTGGAGGTGATCGGCTATGGTGATTTGGCCATATAGGGTTAGGGTTTGATGTTTAGGCTAGGGTTTTGATGGATTTGAGTAGTACGAACAAGGTTGGATGAGATCTAAGGGCTGTTTGAAGTAAAAATGATGATTGGGAAACCAGAACCAGCAATAACTTAGAAATAGAAGGGAGAAAGAGGAGAAGATGCCTGATTTGCGACCTCATGCTGCAAGGCCTCACACCCGATGGTCTCACACCAGATCCTATCATAGGAGAAGTAGCCAAAAACAAGCTTTTTCATTCATCATAAATAGAGAAAACCTAAACCTAAACTTCATTTCAACCATTATAACATCTAAAGCACTGAGATTGAAACATGAATATAAGACTACTAAACCCTATACAATGACTCCAACTAAAGAAAATAAAGAAAATAAAACAAAAACAAAAAAATTAAAAAGTCTCGGATTAATTGGGATGTGACCACACGGTCATTTGGTTCCCACCCCCCGCCCCCCCCCCCCCCCCCCCGCCTCTTGATCTTCACTGTTTTGTTTCTTCACTAGTCCCTCCCATGTGGCACATCCCAAGGTCTTCCATAATTTTGCCACCTGGGTCTTCGTCCTGATCAAGTGTTAGTTTAAACTAGATTCAACTGTTGATCTTGATCAGAATTAAGATCCAACAATGGATCTTTGCAAGAGTCGCAACCCAACACCTGGCAGTGATCATCTTACCACAAAGAGGCATGCACGTGTGTTCTCTTGGTCTTCTTATTCCTCCTCTTCTAGAATTTATGTGGATAAGCTCTGATGTTCTCATCAAATGATATGGTACAAATGTGATTAAGATTTAACACCAACCAGCACACATCAAATATGTGAAGAAAAAAAAAGTAATGAAAAACAATAGTCACCTAGTTGCTTTAGCGTCCCTCGAATTGTCAACAAGCTCAGCAACTGCACCAAAAATCCATCCAGAATGAGCCTGGCTTAGAGTTCTCAGATAAGTAGGATCAGCTCGAATAAAATTCCTCTTAAGAAAAGCATCTTCCTGATCATGAACACCCTCTCTAGATTCTTTGAGTAGTAAGCTCATTGACTATTTGTGGAAGATCAACATTTGCAGAACTCCGTTTGACACGAGCACTTGAGTCTCTCCGTAGAGAATCATTGCACCTAATATTTACATCTGAGCTGTCACCAAATTCCTCTTCCAAGCAATGCGTTGATTGGTGAGATACATGCGATGCATGACGAATTAGCAAACCATCTTTTCCCAAGGAATCCAATTTTTTACAATCCAAGCTACAACCTGATGATCGGATGCTTGGGTCTACATGTGTCACGGTCTTCTGCAACAAATCTAAAAATACCACATTACCTGGTCATCAGACCTACACCATATGTTGCATAAGCATGTCTAGTTAGATTTGAGTGGCTCACCTTGAGAAGCAGGCCCTTGAATATTCGATTCACATAGTGCCACTTTTGAACGATATAG
This sequence comes from Camphora micrantha, assembly GCA_003546025.1. Taxonomy (NCBI): domain Eukaryota; kingdom Viridiplantae; phylum Streptophyta; class Magnoliopsida; order Laurales; family Lauraceae; genus Camphora; species Camphora micrantha. The sequence continues at coordinate 40,911,118 of QPKB01000005.1, forward strand.
AACTTCAACATGGCTATAATCTGAACCCTTGTGTGGAGGAAGTACGTAAAAATCACACATAAAAGAAGACATAGCAGCAACCTTCAGAAGAAAAAAAAAATTTCGTTCAGAAAAGTGAACTGAATAAACACCACATATTATATAATAATCCAACAGGGCAATAAGTGGCTATAAATAAGGAATCAGAAACAAGTTCTCCAAAAACGATCTTGATGCAGCTAATACCCAACTCTCTATAAAAAAATTCAAAATGAGCCAAAAAGTTTTTTAAAAAATGAAGAAAACAATGCATGGGTATCTGGACTCAAAATCTTTTCAAATGTTCTTCTAAAATGAACGCTTATTCATAATGGGCAACAAGGAAAAGCACGGGTAAGTTCAAAATAGAAAGGAACAGCATGTCAATGGAAATTGTATACCCGGTTGTTCTTCTGGAGGAAAGCCAAAAAAATACGCCATTCCTTCCTCTCATAAGTATTCCTGGGTTCAGGACTTAGAAAGAATGTAGGCAAGCCAGAAAGCGAATATTTTGTGACTGGTTTTATTTCACATACGGTCCAAATATGAAGACTGCAACATGGATAGAAAGCCAAAACAACGAAACTTCAGAATCCAATCAAACAAAAGGTAATGAAGCAATCATCGTCATGACACATTATACCTTCCAAAAGCCAAACAAACAGCTAGTAACAAAAGACATTGCATGAACATAAAAGAACCATATGTTCAGTGAATGTAAACAAACTAAAATGAATCCACCAACATAAGTTTTCAAAAGGCAACCACGTATTTTGTACACGAATCCCAAAAAAAGGTACTCTGGAAAACCTCCTACCACAGAATTTACGTAAGTGCTAAATATCTTAATGCAAAGACCCACCAAAAATATTAATGTAAATGAAGGCATTCAGCAGTATTCATACCATCCCCATTGTTCTGTTCAGAAATAGGTTCATTGATTGCAATCATTCTTTACAGTTCCAGAGCTCCAGGCTCTACCACAGAGTTTGTCATCTCAAGATTCCATGCAACGGGAACACCTCTTCCATTTACAGTTTACCGTTAATCTTCTTGCTTCCTTTTATCATCTTCATCGTTTCTATACGTTCAACTCCTTTCATCCTTTTTCTTTTCTTAAAAGTTATAAAATCCTTCCTTAAAATACAAGTTAACAAACTTCTGCAATATCCTAGCCACTCATCAGTTGGGAGACCATGGGGCTCACCATGAACAAGCCTTGGCTAAAACTTTTCAGGAGGTCCACTCATCTGGTAGTCCAAAAATACATTAAGGGAGAAATGGACCAAAAGGTAAAGATGATGGTCCTTAAGTAACTGAGCAGGGGATCGAATGAGTGGCCATCTTTTAATTAAGGCAAGGGCATGCAGGCAACTGACCAACATCTACAATATGTAATTGGAAAAAAACTTGGTTATTGTGGGATTTTTTTTAGCGATAAGGTTAACTAAACCATTGGACTTTGACTCCTGGATACAACCAAACAAGGCAGAGAAAATACTGGTTAGATTTGTATGATGACTAAAAATAGGAGAACACCTTCCATGATTTTATTTTTTTTCTGAACTCTAACAAATTAAGTGGAAAAATTCTTCTCTGTCCACTATATCACACATATAGGAGAGCAACCCATGAAGTTAAAATGATGCCAATGAACAGAAAACCATGAAGCTATCTAAAACTCAAAATACATTTATAATACTATCTCTGTATCATTTGAAACTACCAAGTTGAGAAGTTGACAAAAACTCCAGCTGGTGGATTAAGGCACTGCACACGAGAAATGGTCTTATCATCTTTCTTTAGGATCACATAGTGACAAAGTTCACCTTCCGTTGGTAGCTCGTTTAAGTTCAAAACTTCATGCCCCATATTATAACCTAGAAAACCATACATAAACCACACATGAGAAGATCATCAGGTGAAAACATGCAGAGCTACAGCAACAAAATGTCATTTGAATCTTGCACCAACTTAATGAATGATGCACGTGCCGCATGTGACACATTGCCATGCAAGATCCACATGTCTCATGCTTAACTATGGCAATGTTCCACATGTGAAGCAGTATTGAATATGTTGTTTGTCCATCTAGCGAATCCCTTGAAATATCATAGTGTCCTAAAGAAACACAACAATGAAGACTACCACTCAGTAAATCCTTGTGAATGATACAAAATGTCTATTTTGCTCACAATTTACTGAATATTCTAACCAAAATTTACCCAAATCAATCTGGCATGTCAATTCAACAAGCTACTGATCAAACATATAAAATCACGCAAATCGTACATCCAAGGAAGCACAAATAGCCTGAATCAGATGGCGTATTGTGTAAGGTTAATGCAGTGGCTGATACATCAACCACATCAGGGATAGGTAGGTTTTCTACCTCTGTAATTTTGTGTTTTCCCCTTTTTATTTTCTTGTTCGTTTTATTTGCTTCTTTCTTATTTTGGTTTCTTGGAATATGTCATTTATACCGGTCGCTGTACTTTCTTCCCTTTTAATGTAATTACTATTGCAGCTCAAAGAAATAAAGAAAGAAAGAAAATGATGAAAGAAAATGATCATATCTTAGGTAGTGCCCCAGAAGGCTGATCTAAATTGGGGAGTGGACCATTGTTGCCATTAATACAAAGTGCATTTTTGCATAATTGATGTACGTTTACAATCAGCACTCATCAGGCCAAACTCATTCATCAGTGGTGTGGGTATCCAAAACGAGGCTCACATAAGGGTGTACCCAGGCAACATCAGGCCAGGCAGAGGCATATCCGGGCCCGGCCCAACCTTCCAAACACAGGTCATATTTGGCCCAGGCCCAACACAGGCAGTAACTACCTTGCCCAATCCAAGACCATCACAAATATTTAAGGCCGATCTCAAATATAAAAGTCTCAAATTTGAATGTAATTGTATGAATAAATCATAAAAGAAAATAAAAAATGTACTATCTATGTCTAGTACTAATGTCCTTAGAAATCCCAAAAATCCTATATAGCTTTTGTATAGGCCAGACTAGGCTTCAGGCTTTCTATCACTTCATCCAAGCCTAGCCAAAATTTTAAAGTCAAAGCCAATCTGAGTACTAAAACCAAAGGCCGAAACGGGGCCCAAAGCAGGCTGGACCTGAGTTAGGCCCAAGCTGGCCCGTCACATGAGCAACCCTAAGCCCACATCAAACATTTTTAAAATAGCATGCTGGGGGAGTAGATCTATAGTCATACAGACAAGATCTGTTACTTATAATATGCTTCCTATTTTGGCCATTGTTAAAGGGGTTAGTCCGCCTTGTACCCATGGGTAATTTTACACGTGAAACATTTTACCATGTCTAGTAGGAAGCACCATTTCACAAGAGTAAATGAGAATATTGAACGGTTCGGATAAAAAATTGAGGCTCGCAAAAGTGCAGAAAATCAAATATATAGGTTGGGTACTTTCACAAATTTCTCAAAATCTATGAAGATATAAGATAAGAAACTAAACATATATAGCTTTATTAGTTCAATAAAAACAATAAACGGTTCAGATAACGAATTTGCGGAATATATGACTTTAAATTTTCAAGGCAGTTAATGGGATTTGGCAGTGAACTGTTGTGGGTAGAAATGAGGGAGTTTCCTACAGCTGCTTTTCACAAAGGAAGTGTGTAATAATGCATCTCCTCTTCGGGTATGTAAATTTGGGGCTGAAAAATTGCCCATTTACACACCATTTTCACAACTTACGCATGCGGTAGAAGGTTGGAAAGTGAGTGAGTTCCATGTTTCACACCCATTTAGATGTGAAAATGACCTTATTCACATACTATTTTTTAAAATGGTGTGTAAATAAGCGAACAAATGCGATGATGCACAACCATTACGCATGTGGGTAAACTGCATATATATACAGAGAGATGCTCCCGTGAGAGCAACTATCACGGTACTATGAGAGTAAGGGTGGGGGCCCTTACATCCATATCTAATGCCAACAGCCTAAATATGAGGGCCCCACCCCTTACTCTAATAGTACCATGAGAGTAACTCTCACGAGAGAGTCTCCCACGTGTGTGTGTGTATATGGAGTTAGCTCTCCAGCTTATCCTAAGCCGAAACGATGTTGGTCCCACAAATCAAAGTCGATTATCATTATTTTTTTTGCATGATGATCGTCTCCAAAATCAAGATAAATCCAATTAGAACTGGATTTTCCAGTTCCATCATGCAAAAAAAATAGATATAATCAACTTTGATTGGTAGGACTGGGCACTATTCCAGCTTAGGATAAGCTAAGATTTAGCTTAGGAGAGCCCTGCTCATATAGATATATATGAGCAGGGCTCTCCTAAGCTCAAGCTTAGGATAAAATCTCTTAAGCTCAAGCTTGCAGGGCCCACCTTTGGTCCATCCAAATGGACCAAACACATGACCCTCCTAAATTGCACATGTCCACCAACTTTCGGTCATAACCAAATTTACAGGAGTGTTGAATCATGATAGAAATTACAGTTGGGGCTGATTTTTTTTTTTCAGAGAGAAAGATCCTAGAGAGTCCTTGAAATTCCCCTCATCCCCATCCCCATCCCCATCCTCATGTGGATCCCCAGGTGGCCCCACCACACACTTGAGCTTATCTTATCCTAAACTTAGCTTAGGAGAGCCTTGCTCTGTATATATATAACTGAGTGCAGACAAACAACCCCGGTCAAGACTCAAGAGGGTTGTCCCAATAATTGCTCATGGATGAAATAATATCTATCTGTGGAGTAAAGCTCAACAACTATGAAAAATGTGGGACAGCTAATAGCCTATAGCAGAAGAGACAATCACAATCACAGACTGTCCTGACATGGTTAGCAGCACTAGCATGTTAATCAAGACCATAAATATGCATAAGGTTTACATTTACATAAGAGTCGGGAAACTAGGAAAAAGGGAAGACCAGCAAAATACACAAAAAGCAAGTAGTGAGGAAAGAGCAAGATTGGTTGCAGATCAGTAAAACATGTCTTATCTTTTACCACTTCATCCTCTTTGATCTAGGACTCACTTCCATTTGAATTTGACTAGTATACCAAGAATTCCTCAAACTCTTCCATTTCCTCCTCCACCAACTCATGATGTTTGTTTGACAGAATCTTTCTAAAACACCCAAGAAACAAAACAAAACAAAACAAAACCAGAGAGAGAGAGAGAGAGAGAAATTCCTTTTTGCCGTTTCGAAAACGACAGGAATCGATGAGACATTCTTCAAATATAACCAAGAAGAAGAAAACATGTTTCTCCAAGTTGGAAGCACGAAAAGAAAAGAGAGAAAAAGAAAACCCTAGACAGACGATTGCACGGAACGTGAAGAGAGAGAGAGAGAAAGTACCGCCAGGAGCAATGTCGCAGCGAGCGAGACGACGGAAGTAGAATGGCTGGAACTAGAAAAGCTGCCAGGGAGATAGCGGGTACGAACAGTCGCGCTATAACGGAGAGCACGGCGAAGAAACGATGTTAAATGCAATGCAAGAAAATGAGAAGACTCTTGGACTGCAATGAATTGATATGATTGATTGATGAGGCGGTTCGTTTTTACTTGTTATAAACCGCGCATATATATATATATATATATATATATATATATAGTGAGAGAGAGAGAGAGAGATTGGACGGGGGCCTTTTTGCCGTTTCGGTTTGCACTGCACTGAAGTCCAGCGAGGCGCTCGCGTGCACGATATTCAAAAATAATCCGGACCGGGATATGCAGCCAGCGGCAAGAGTGATTACGAAAATGCCCAGACTTTGGATAAGTACGAAGCTGGTTGGCTTCCTACTTATGCAGTCATTCTTTCTTTTGGCTTTCCTATTAGGGCTGGTTTTTTTCAAGATTTTACGGGGAAAAAATTTGAAATTTGATCATTCCTTACATAGGGTCTTCATGGATTATGCAGTACAAATGAGGTCCGTTAGGTTTTATTTTATTATTTTTTTAACTTTGAGAGGAGCTCTAGCGTCACTCGTCACTGCAATTCCTAATATCGTCTTCTTCTTCCTCTCCTCCTCCTTTTTTATCCATCTTCTCATTCTATCTTTGATGACTAGCATTCGGCCGCAATAGAAAATACAAGAGAACCGGCTTTTGCAATGGGGCACCTTTCGAGCTCTTCCGAGCAATACACCCGTGGTGGGGTTTTAATGTGACCGTCATCTTCATAAACAAATGAAATTTCTAGGTTCGTTCCATTACAAGCTTAGGTTTTTACGTATTTCCTTGTTTGTTGTTGAGATGGATATTTGTGATATGACGCTTGCTTTTCCGGGTTTCTTGTCAATTTCTTATTTGGTCCTTGTCTGGTTGCTGAATTTTGGGTTTCATGTTTTTTTTTTTAAATGAGTATGTGTGATTTGGCGCTTGCTTTTTTTTTGGGTTTCTTTCGAATTTTAATTTGGTCCTTTTGTTGCTGAATTCAGGATTTTCATTTGTATTGATTTGGTTTTTGACATGGTCTTTTGGCCTTAGAAAATATGTGTTAAATGGTCAAAATGGTGAAGACGTTGAAGTTGGACATTATCTCTTCTGGTTTAGGTTTAAGGATGAGCTGAAATCAAAACATGGAAACACTAAAAGATGTTGTTTGGTGCATTCTGCGGAATCCGGATTGTTTAGTATTGCTATATATGAGCTTATTTTTTGTCGTGACCAAATGCTAACCACAAAAGATGGAGAAAGAGGATGAGAGGAAGAAGAAAAAAAGACGACAACATTAGAAGATGCAGTGACAAGCAGCGCTGGCGTCGCTCTTTCCAAAGTTGAAAAAAAACAAAAAAAAACAAAAATAAGGCCTGAAGGACCATGTTCATGCTGCACAATCTAAGGGACCCTTCGCGAGGAATGTCTAAATTTTGGAATTTTTCCTGTAAAATCCTCTTTTTTTTTTATTAACTTTATTATGGAGGTAGTTTGGTTGCACTCATTTATAAGTGACGGCCACTCATCATTCATTTATGCAAGTAATAATGTATAAATAAGATATTCTTATATCAATGAGAAGCATTAAAGATGTTTAGCTTCATATCTTAAATCTCTATGGATTTTGTGAAATTTTGTGGAAAACCCCCAAAGCATTTAAAACCGTAGTAATGTGAGAAATTGTGTTTTTAACGAGTATGATAATGTGTTTCTAATGCTAAAAGTTTAATGACCCCTAAGTAATTGTAAAACACATCTACATCTTCCATCTACAAAAAAGCACTCATACATGTTTCACGCTATAATTGCATTTAGTCATGCAATTGATCACGGCATCAAACCTCTTTAGTCACTTTTGTATTTATTTATTTTTTTCTCTATCTGTCTTTTATATATATATATATATATATATATGATTTAAGTTGTTCTATTTGTTTATTGAACTAATAATTCACCAAGCATTTAAGCTGATTATCTTAAATCTTCAGTGATTTTGGAAAATTTATTAACAACGTGCAAAATATCCCAACCTATAAATTTAATTTTTTGCACTTTTGTAGCCCCTTGATCTATAATATGAAACATTTAATATTCTCATATTGAAGATAAGTATCAAGTTGTTCAATCTCATATATTAAAATTTTCATTGATTTTAAGAAATTTGTGAAAAGTGTCTAAGATATTCGAACACATTTAAAATCATCAAATGTACTCATTTATTCATGCGATGATTATTATTTTAACAAACGTAGTAGTGTGTTTCATAGAGTGTAATATTTACACTTGTAAAACCATTTTTCAATCCTATGCATAAAAGGTAAATGACCCATTAGGTACTTCGTCTTTATTTTTATCTCTTAACTAGTGGTAATTTCCCCACTATAAACTCATCTTTTTGAAAAATTGATGATGGATTACTTGAACTTGGACGTATGTTGATAACTTTGATTATGATTCAATTCTCAATCAATGAAATAGGAGACATGCAGCCATCGAATTTAAAATAGGTGGCGTGGGCGTTCTACTTGGGAATCTCTTGCATCAGGAGCTCGCCATTCTTGCAAACTAATAACAAATCTAGAGATGTCAAACAGGACGTACGGGCACGGCACCACAGGCTGGGAACTCGACATGGTACAGCAAGGCGCGGGTTGTACCTATTTTGTGCTGGGACGTGTCGTGCCTCCTCTTTCGGTTGGGCCACTTACATCTCTTTATTTTCATTTCAGTCTCAAACTTTGATGAGTCCTGAAAAATACACATTTTCATACATATTTTGGACCATTTTAAAGCCTTATTGATATTAAGAGCTTCATTTAGTGTCAAATCATGTTTTGATGCATTTAGGGTCCATTGTAGTGCATTCACACGTAATTTGCTAAAAAAATCACACTTTTTGCATAAATTCATAAAACCTGCCTCTTTGGAGATTTATTTTTAGAAAGTTGGTTATTTTGGGTACATCAAATAAGGTCTCATGTATCGTCATTTAAATTCTTTACATATAATTATTCTTAAATTCATTTGTTTTAATTTGTATAGGAGAAATTAAGAATAGAACCCACATTGGTGAAATTTAAGAGAGATCAAGGGTAGGACATCTTTCATGGTGGACCCACATATCTTGACATTTTTTTAGAATTTGAAAAGTCAACAATAAAAAGCTAAATTTGAGATTTCAAGATCAATAAATGAAACTTCGGATTTGTTAAGATATAATTCTTACTAAGTTTGAAAACTCAAAAATCAAGAAAGAAATTCAAGAAATGGAAGTGTGCTATAAGAGTTAATTAGTCAATCAAAGAAGCCTGTAAGCAAACCAAAGATGGAAGTGAAGTCAATAAACAAATAAAGGAAGATCCCAAGATCCCTTTGGACGTCCACATGGGTCCCACACACCCCATTGCACAATTAACATTCCGTATGTGCACAAGTATTCTCGGATTTTTCAGTGGCAGCAAGATTAAAATGGTCATAACTCTTAATCCAACCGTCGGATTGGTGCAATCCATATATCGTTGGAAATCTCTTTTGGAGTAGCTAACTTTAGAACTGAATATTGTGTCAATCAAAGCTAAAACGAGGAAGATATAGCCTCTGGAAGTTGGTGCAATAATTTCTACTATGGATTGCAATTTGCACATTGAAAGCACCAAAAATCTCTCACTCACCTTGCTATTTCTTTGAAGACTTGTTGGCCAAGTAAGGAATTTGCCATATAAAGAAATTACATGCTACAAACTTGGAACAAATAATGAAATAAATAGAGCAAAAATCTATAAATTGAAGGCATAAGCATCCCTCTCCTCTAATGGAAAGAAAGATCAGCTCTCTAGAATTACTACTACACTCCATCTTCTTCCTCTCTCTTTCTCTCCATTGAAGTCCTTATGGAGATTTGGCCGGAAATCACATTACACCCTTGGGTTTTTTTATCTAGAAGAGGCTTCTTATCCTAGTATACAATTGTCATTGTTTATTTTTTTATCTTATGGAAGACTTTGCATATTAGTAAAATTGTTTCTTACTCTTTTCAATTTTTATTTCTTGTCCTTAGGTGATTGGTGCTTATTTTATGTTTCTTTTCTTGTTGGTGTTTGGATTGACGACCCAAAGGCCCTAAGAGCATGATTCAAATTATGATCCCGCTTAGAAAAGAATTTTGAAAAAGAATAATACACTTCCACACATTTAAATTTATGTTCTTCTATACATTTAAGTTTCTGTTAAAACCACACATTTACTTTTCTTGTTTTCACCGAACATTTAAATTCTTGAACTTTTGTTTATTGTCTTTATTTTTATGATCAATTCAATTTTATGTCTATTTTTGCAAAGTTTATGGTTGAAACTAGTTAGTATTGCATGCATATTCATATTGGTGGAGTTTAGATATGTTTAAGATGATGGTTATTCGAGTATTCAAAACTGAATTTAAATTTGAAATCAGAGTTGTGACTTGAAAGGATAACAAAAATCAGTGATTTAAGAATCTTGGCCGAATATTTTTTTGGAAATTCAGATCCCATAATAAAGAGCACAATTCTACACATTGTTGCAGAAATTTAATGACAAATTCTGAGTGAAAAGTTTGCGAGTAGAAACCTGATCAAAACACATTATTTTTTTTTTATGAAACTTTAGGAAATTAAAGTTTGATCAATATACTTTCAAACCCTAGAATTTCAAGCAAAAATTATTTTGAAAAGATGATAAATCAGTGGCTCAAGCATGGCTGGTCGGACCTACCTATGTGCAGAATTTCAACACAGTTTTTGTTTTTAAGTCATATTTATGCACTCATATCTCATTCGTTTTAAATCGTTTTCCACTTCTGTATTTATTTATTTTTTATTCATGAACCATTATAGTTTAAATTCCAACCATTAAACTCAATTTTGTGTTGCATTAGATTATAAGAAATCATGCATAAAAACAGCTTAGCATACTAGTTTTCCGAACTTAGAAATTTTTTTAGCATAGCATTGCACGCATTGCATTGCTAACATTACTAACTTTTTAACTTAGGTTTCTTTTGTTTCTAGTTTAGTTTCTTAGTTTTATTTTTGGTACTTTTTATTTTTAATGTTCTAACTTGTGTGTTATTTTGTAGTAATTTTAATCTTTATTTTAGGATTTTTAGATTTAGGAAGTCTTTTTTTTTTCATTGGATCGTAATCAATTTAATTTTTTGAAAGTACAAATGATGGTTGTGACTTTTCTGGTTTATTAGGCTAGATTTAGATTTTTATTTTAAGGCAAGTACAAGTTGAAAAGGAACTTTAGTTTACATTGCTCCATGTGGATCGACCTGGTTTCACCAGTTTATTACTACATCGTGGCTCTACACTTGAAGCTCATGATCAAACTTAAAATTAAAAATTAAAACATACACACTAAGATGAGAATGACACACATATTTAAGCAGTTCGGTCAAACTCAACCTACTCCACCGATAAGAGAATCATTTGGATATTTCCTACTTAAAGGTTTTTCAACAGAATTACCTTCAAACTCTTTACAATTTTTTTAGAGATTAAAAATATTAAAAAAAAAACTTTTATATTTATAAATTACAGTGAAGAAAAAGTAAAAAATTAGACTCATAGTTCGTTAATGTATTCGGCTAGATCATAATCTTCAATTTCTTTCAACTCTTGCTTTCTCTTGTCAGCAAAATACTAGTCTCGTAGGCAAACACAACACTCTACCGTTTCTTTAGATAGATTCATTATTCAGTCTTCCACCACACGTTCACCAGCACTAAAAGTCTATTTTGATGCTACAGAAGATAGTGAAATATTTAATAGATCACGAGCCGCCAACATCGGAAACATGTTTTCACGTTGTTTCCATTAAGCTAAAACGTCAAAACTAGATGCATCCGTAATATACCGTAGTCAATATATGAAGATAACTCTATCGTTGTATTACTTGAGCTGGATGCTCTACCCAATCTGCGATAAAATAAATCACACCCAACTCCAACGATTGCTAGGCTTGCTGAGGGGCTATGGTAACACTTGTTGTACCCATTTGTTCATAATAAAATTGAAAAAGTGTTTCTAATTTTGTCCTTATATTTGAAGAAGTATCTAAATCTTGGTGGTCCATATTATTAATTATTTCTTCAATAAAAATAGTACACACGTTAATTTTAACTTAGAATCTAATGCAGTAGCTAAATAAAATGTCATTGGAGCATCTTTCAAATATTTATTAAATATTTATTCCATTTTTAACAACATCTTTAAGTAAAAAATGATCTCTAAATCTTTTAAACTGTAAAGCAATTTCCAAAAAGATAATTTAAAGCTTCATTAGGTGTGGGATAATACACCCCAGAGAAAAATAATGTTGTAGTATAAAAAAAATTTGTAATAAATCTCTTATGTGGGCACATAGCTCCCAATGTTTATCAATCATCAACAAATCTTATTCATTAAAAGCACAGTATTCATTCAAAACTACTTTTCTATCAATTGCCTTATTTTACAAAACATACATAGAATTCCATCTACGTTCAACATCTTTTGGTATTTTTATTTTTGATAGATTATGCCTCGCACATATTCCGAATTATAACTATCTTCTTTGTGAGGAGTAGAAAATAAATGTAACAATTTTTCTAAATGTTCATGCTATACTGGAGATATGCTTTAAACCAACTCCTGCAATGAGGTTTAAGATGTTGCATACACATCTGTTTTGAAAGATAAAACCCTCTATCAAATATGCAAGTGGCATCTATAATTTCATTAGTTTAATAGGCACTATATTATTTGTTGCATTATTTGAAGTTATTGCTATAACTTTATCCTTAATATTATATTCATCTTTTTTTTCTTCAAAATAAGGGCACTTATTCTATTGCCGCTGTGTGGCCATTCAAATTTAGCAAAACTAATTATTCATTTATATAATAATTCATTTTGTATTAATGTTATACGCAGTAATACAAATATAATTAACTATCATCTCCTCTAAATGATCATATATTTGTAGTTATAACTATTCCACCAGGAATGTTTACAAAGTAATTTTTAATATTTTCATTCTCACTTAGCTAAAGCCTAATAGCATCATTTCTAGCAGTATTTCTAGAAATCATTCTAAACCGTAGTTGAAAATTATTTTAGATAGGTTTTTAAAAAACCCATTTTCAGCAAAAACAAATGGTAATTTAGCTAAGTCAATCATTTAAACAAGTGCTTATTTAGCAATAAAAACATTTAAAAAAAAAAACCCCAAACTCTACCACCAATAGTAGAATTTTGGGTCTATGTCCTGGACCCCTTCCCCTTGAGTCCCCGTAATATGTTTGACATGTTTGACTTCACATTTTTTTCGTATGCCTTATCAAATGGCCTGTACCCACAACGGATTAGGCAGTGTAAATCTTACAACAATATTTACATTTAGCCTTAGGGACCTCCTTTCCATCTTCAAGAACCATAATAATTTCAAAAGCCTGCCAAACAAGAGAAGTTCTAATTCTCTTAGATAGTCTACAAGAACTAGTGGGTTATATTGGGACTTCGTCTTGACTTTTCTCCATACTTATGAAGAAAGGAGTTGAATTTGTGTGGGATAAAGCTTGTGGAGACACTTTCCAAGACATTACACGGTATCTCACAGGTAGTTTCAAAACAAGTGCTTTTTATTTTGGTCTCTTTCACTCCAAAGCATCCAATTGATATATGGGTATTTAGTGTTCTAAAAATAAACACAGTATAAGCAAATGAAATTATTATATATAAAAGATATTATTTCATGCTACCAATTTTAATTAAAAGATTAATAATTATTTTTAATATTTTTAAAGTTCATATAAGACATGTATGTATGAATACTTCAAGAAACATCAAACGTTATTCTAATGATTCTTTGAATTAAACACTATCACGACACAACGCTTCTAAACGAGCTCATCAAAATTCATTGAGGGCACGTTTGGCATCAGTCCATGCTAAGAGAGGAATCCTCTATTTAGGGGATTCTCTCCATCTCCAAAGAATCAGGTATGATTCCTTGATAAAGAGTTCCATGTTTGGACCGTTATGTATTTTCTTTAAAAATTAATAATGTTTTGGCACATATCTCGAGATATAAGATGAATCAACGGCCGAAATTTGATCACCTTACCGTGTCTGGCCTTCCCGAAATAATGAACGGTTCCGATATTGATTGTGGACCACACATAAACCAAAAAAAATGGAAAGAACGGACTGTTTTGGCACCCGGTATGCATTTTCAGTTAATAGTAATGACGTTTTGGCACATACATCGAGATATAGGATGAATCAACGGCTGAAATTTGGTGAGGTAGCCGTGACTGACCTTCCCGAAATAATGAACAGTTCCGATCTTGATTGTGGACCCCATAGAAATAAAAAAAACTGAAAAACACGGACTGTTTTGGCACGGTATATATTAACCGTGAACAGTAATGAGTTTTGGCACATATCTCGAGATATATGATGAATCAACGGCTGAAAGTTGGTGATATAGCCGGTTTTGAGTTTTTAATTGTTACTAACGGTTTAGATATTGGTTATGGGATCTAAAAGGTACATTCCTAAAGCAAAAATTTATTAGGGCCACATTACCTCCACCATCTATCGTTACTATACATTACTGTCCAATTTTGGTTTTTTAAATCTCATGATCAACGGCTGAAATTTTGGGACATAGCCGTTATGGACCTTCTTAACACAATCATCGGTTCAGATCTTGATTGTGGGGCCCATAAAAACCAAAAAAATACAAAAAACTGGTCTGCCTGTATTACCGTCCAGATTTACTATAGCTCCGCAAATCCATTCTTCAGTTGATTCCTTTTGATCCGATGGGGGGTGGTCCGACCTCTAAAATAATCAAAAGCACAGAATTCTGAAGTCCATCTTCTTCAAATCCATGCAAACCAAACAAAGGAAATCCGCAATATGGTGGATTTTGGGCGAGGAATCCGACCCTAAGACCGTTACCAAACGTGCCCTGAGGGAATCTTTGGTAAACAGAGAGCATTTTAATGCTACTTTAGCATTTTAAAATTATATAATTTATTATTTATGATATTTGGTTTTGACTTTTGAACATGTATTTTACATTCTAAAATATATATATATATATATTTTTAAATGGCCGTTAACCTTAACCGAACCGTCTAATACGGTTAACCGCGGTTGGTTTTTAATAGTTTTTAAAGTATAGATAAAATTATAATTTTAAAAATTAAAAACCATAAAATACGATTCGGTTAATGATTTTTTCAAAATGTACAGTCAAGCGAATGGTTACACCCTATCTGCCACGACTGTGTTAGGAATTTATTGTCACTAAATTGATATTATTTTCCAAGACCACGTCAATCGAGGGTAGGGCTATCAATCGTGTCGTGTTAACGAATTCGGGTTAAAATTACCTCAACTCGTACCCGACTCGTTAATTTAACGGGTCAAAAAATCTAACTCGAACACGACTCGTTAATTTAACGGGTTACCCGACCCAACCTGTTAACCCGTTAAGTAATTAAGTCATTTCGAAATTTTAA
The DNA here is from genome assembly GCA_003546025.1 of Camphora micrantha. Classification (NCBI taxonomy): domain Eukaryota; kingdom Viridiplantae; phylum Streptophyta; class Magnoliopsida; order Laurales; family Lauraceae; genus Camphora; species Camphora micrantha. Next base: position 40,926,131 of record QPKB01000005.1, read on the forward strand.
AAAAAATTATACAAAAATAGAAGAAGAAAAATATATAAGCCACATGAAACTATAAGTGAGGATCTCAAGTGGATCCCACCTAAAAACCCACTATAAAACAATAAAATTTAATTTCTTTTGTTATGAATATAAATTAATTTATTTACATTTAGGGAGTAAAAAAAAAATTTAACGGGTCAAGCGGGTTGTTAACGGGTTGCTTGTTTAATTCATACCCGACCCGTTAACTTAATGTGTTAACCGGTTTGACCCATTAACGACCCGAACCCATTAAGAGCCAACCCAAATCCGTTAATATCGTGTGGGTTCGTGTCATGCTAACGGGTCATTTGACATTTTGACAGCCCTAATCGAGGGAGAGTGTAAACATGAGCCACCTCACTCGGGTCATGGTTCAGGCCCCTAAAAGGTTCAGGCCCGTAATGTTTCTGTACATATGTATTCTGTTTAGGCTCAGGTCCATGGTAAGGCCCATTGTAATCCTTCTGTCTGCATGTTGTGTTGATCCTGAATCCTGATGTACCCTCTAATTTCCAAAAGACCCCTTCCGGATTTCCAACACATCTCAAAGCTTCACTGTACTTGACAATAATCTTCCTTTGACAGGCGACAGGGAAGAATAACAGAGAGAGAGAGAGAGAGAAAAACAAGAGGGAGGGAGAGATGGGCGAGGTGCCGAAGAAGGAGGCTCACGTGCTCCGTGGACACGAGGGTGCCGTTTTAGCTGCCCGATTCAACTCGGATGGGAACTACTGCCTCAGCTGCGGAAAAGATCGGATGCTACGCCTTTGGAACCCTCACCGTGGCATTCACATCAAGACCTACAAAGGCCATGGCCGTGAGATCAGAGACGTACATGTCACCTCGTATGACTCCCCCCCTTCCTCTCTCTCATATCCCTTTAAAATCATCATCATTCAAACTCAAACAGTTTCTTCCAAAGACTAATGAAAATGATGACTACTGACATTGTATATGGTGTTGTAGTGATAATTCCAAGCTCTGCTCTTGTGGTGGTGATAGACAACTCTTCTATTGGGATGTTTCAACTGGACGTGTCATCAGGAAATTTCGTGGCCATGACAGCGAGGTTTGTTTTTAATTCAATGAGAAGTAGGAATGCTTACTTTACTTGTTTGGTTTTTTTTTTCCCCCCCTCAAGGTGTGGATAAGAGCAATGTCTTCTAGTTCATTGATTTTAATAAAATGTGTTCTCATGTTTGTAAGCTTATTATATAGATGTTAGATGTATGTGGGGCCTCTTTGATGTAGGTTTGGACTCTAGAGTTTACATTCATTAGGGTTTCTGATGAGCCATTTTTCAAATGCAGAAGGAAACTTGAGATCTTTTTTGAAACATAGGACATTAGTGTGTTTGGGATTTGAGTAGTATACCTTAGGTTCAAAATGTCTGGCTTCTGGGGTGTCATAGGTGTGTCCACTGGAGATGGTAAAGTGTTCCATAGGGGGGGTGGGGTTTGATGTTGGAAAGGAAGATTAGGTCTAGTTTTGGGATGATGTGTGGGTGGGTGACATTCGCATCAAGGTGATGTTGTATCCGAGTTTATATGCAGTCACATTTTGTAGAGACTTCCTAGTCATATCAGTGTTATGATTATGGGGTAAGGTAGTGTAGGGTATTAGCTTTAGGAGTTTATCAGTGTAGAGGAAAGGGAGTATGTGTGGTTGTTGGGGTTTGTTTGTAAAGTTCTTATTTGCAAGGATTCTCCATATGATCGTATTTGAAAATGCGATTCTTCCAGAATGTTCATGCCCTAGTCTTTCCTCAAAACTCTCATTCCCATGTCCAACGACTGCTCCCTTTTCAAGTACTTGCGCCTCCCAAGGTAGAGGCGTTTCAGTGGTTAGCCATTGCAGACAATGTGCCAATTGTGGATAACCTTCGACATAAAGGCTTTTCTTCTTCCATTTCAGATTAATGCATACTTTGTGGAAAAGGAAATGGAGAAGGTGGACTGCTTATTTCTTCTTTGGAGGATAGTTACTTTGGCATGGTCTCACTTCCTATGCTTGCATGGAATTCAGTGGTGTTTCTCCAGTTTGCTAGAGGAAGAGATTTCCATTTGGGGTGCAGCAGACTTAGGAAGAGAGGGAAAGTCTTGTGGAAATTATCATTTGTAGCTGTCCTCTGGAAGTTGCGGAAGGAGACAAATGAGGATTTTTAATTATAAGAACTTTTCCTCCCTAGAAGCATTGATTAATCTTTCCAAGGTTAGGATGGGTTTGTGTTTTAATTGTCGAAAGAATTCCAATTCTCCAAGCCAGATGATTTCTTTGTTTCTTGTGATGCATGCATGAAAGGCAAGGTGGCTAAAGAAAAGAGATGGCTCTTTGGTTTTCAACTCAGATGATGACAGAGCAACTCATGACTTCAATTTATGGTGGTTTTGATGATATTTTGGGTTTTTGGGTTGTCTTTCTATTTTGGTGGTATAAGTAAAAATGAATTCCCCTAATTTTTTTTATAAATATTATCCCCAGATAAGCCAGGCTCTACTTTATCCGATCTCTAGTTAGATCTTGAGACCTCTATAAAGGTGGAACTAACCAAAAGAAAAAACATGATAAGGTATTTCACACCACAACAACCTAAATATTCATGTGTATGGGCAAATCAATAATCAATGTGAATTACTTATGAAAGAAATATATAATTGATAAAGCAATAAGAACATATAAAAATTTCACAATTAATAATCAAATTGTAGGAGAGATTTTGGCTCCACATAGAGGAGAGAGAGGGTAAGGGTCGGCATGGGGAAAGAGAGAGAAGAGGGAGAGCTCGGCAGGGGGAAGAGAGAGATTATTTTTTTTTTCTGTTTTCTGTCTGAACATCAATGAAACGATCAGGGAGTTGCAAGGGATTAATGCACTTCCACGGGTGAAATAGGTATGCCAGATTGAGTTTTTCTTTTTTTTTGCCGCTCCTCTTCAGAGAGAGGGAAAAGGGAGGGGGCTAGGCTGGAATGGGGGCACTGGGGCAGAGAGAGAGAGAGATGCATAGGTAGATAGAGAGGAAGAGATGAGAGAGAGAGAGAGAGAGACCCTTTCGTGGGAGAGCAAATGCGAGACGGGATTAGATATTAGACGGGAAAAAAAGATTTTGACCAAGGATTTGGAGATCTGAAAGGGGGAGGTCATATGCCAAAATCCTTAGTAACAATGATTTGAAGTGGCCGAAATCATCAGAGATTTGCACTTACCAAACGTAGATTTGTATTGATATTGTAGAAAGCGGGAATGAGAATGCTAAGATGGATGTGCGGGATCACAAGGAGAAATAGGATTAGGAACGAGGAGATTATGGACAAAGTAGGAATAGCACCGATTGAAGATAAAATGAAAGAAAATCGACTGAGATGGTTCGGCCATGTTAGAAGGCATCCAACGGAGGCATCTGTTAAAAGGTGTGAAAGCATGAAGATTGCCAAGAGTAGGAGAGGGAGAGGGAGACCTAAGAGAAGTTGGAAAGAAACTATTAAACATGACCTTGCCTACATGGATCTGACGGAGGACATAGCCCTAAACAGATTTGATTGGCGTCGTCAAATCCATATAGCCGACCCCACCTAGTGGGAAAAGGCTTGATTTGGTTTGGTTTGGTTTATTATAGAAAGCGGGAATCCTTTCCCTAATGATTTCATTACCAAACGTGACCTAAGTTTCTAGAATGAGAAATCACTAATTTCAGAAATACACACACAGGCACATTGGATGACTGTGTGTACCTCGATGTGGGGCCCACATAGGGCCCCACCTGGGACTGGGACTTGGGGGATTGAAAGATTTCCTTGGGCAGTGGGCCCCTCCTTGTAAAAAATTAGCCCCGGTCGATTATCCCATCATCCTCATATGGTGGGGCCCGGACAGATGAAGATGATAGGATGATCGGATTGGGCCCAAACTTGGTAGGTAGATAGGTCCCACCCAAGTCTTAAAATTACAACCGGGGGTTTTCTCAGCCCCATGTGGGCCCCACAGCCAGGTGCGCATGCACGCACAGTGTGCGGGTTCTCTCTCTCTCTCTCTTTCTTCTTTTCTTTTCTTTCTTTCCTTTTGGATATTGCCTAGATAAACCCCTGGAGATTTTCTAAATTTGTTTCCCCCATCATTCAAGATTAAGTGACTCTTGATAATTTTTTACTGACTGATGATAAAATATCTGTTCTTTGCTTTCATCATGTGTGTCATCAAAACAGCGTTCTTTCATGTTATTGTCTGGCCAATTCCATTATAAAGTGGCTTTATGCATCCTTCAAAACTGTTTGATCTACTTTTCTGTTATCAGGTGAACTCTGTGAAGTTCAATGAATATGGGTCAGTGGTAGTATCAGCAGGGTATGACCGTTCAGTGCGAGCATGGGACTGCAGATCTCACAGCACAGAGCCAATACAGGTTAATATTTTGTTTCAACAGACAAATTGAGTATCTACTGATATTAGTTACTTGTTTTGAAATCCCTGATGAATTTGGCAGATCATAGACACATTTTTAGACAGTGTAATGTCTGTTTGCTTGACGAAAACTGAAATTATTGCTGGAAGTGTTGATGGAACTGTTCGCACATTTGACATTCGTATTGGTAGGTATGTACCATCACGGATGCAGTTTTTTTCTTTCTTCATCTTCCTCTTTTTTGCTTTGATTTCTGTGTTTTATAATTGAGTCATCATAATGTCTCTTTCCTTATATTGTTATTGTTGTTGTTGAAGTCTCTTTCCTTGATTAATATTCAGTAACGATAAATAAGTTTTGCTTGAAATTTCTGATGATGCTCTCTGCTGCCAATGCCATGACCTAGAGAACTTGTTGATGATTTGGGACAGCCAGTTAACTGCATTTCAATATCAAATGATGGTAATTGTGTATTAGCAAGCTGCTTGGATTCTACTCTGCGCCTTTTAGACAGGTAATATTCTTCTCTTCTACTTTCCTTTTCCTGGATAGTTAGGTGATATCCTCTAATGCTGTCTTACATAATAACTGTTAACAGTGGAATGATCCCCAACTTGAGGATATGCTTAGGAGCCTATCAGCCTTACATGTTTCAATCTGGAAAGTTATAATCTATGGTCCCCTCTGTATGTAACCAATGGCTCAAAAGATAATCCTGGCTGAAGAATCTGAGCCATAAACTCGTCTCAATTATGGGCTATCATTTTTGGGTCTTACATGTACAAACTCAAGCTCCATTAAAAAAAAAAGTACAAACTCAAGCCCTGAGGGTACTATGTTTGTCCAATTGTAATCTTTCAAGTCCACCTTTTTATTATTATTAGTATCGTGTTACCTTTGAGTTCACTTCTTTTTAGTGTTTTCATGGGCTCTTTTCATACCACAGATCTACTGGGGAACTCCTGCAAGAATATAAGGGCCATACTTGCAAGGTTAGCTGCAGTCTTTGATCTTGTGATACCGTGTTGTCTTTCTTTATCCCTAATGTCTATGATATTGATGCCTTATCCATATGGGATAAAATTGGTGTTTGTATGTTACACATGTTACCGGGGTGGGTGCGGGGGCTGGGGAGAGGGGTGGGGGACAATTCGTGGGACATACACCTGACCTTGTTTTAAATCGAAGCAAAATGGGAGTCACAACCGACAGCCTTGATAGTCAGTGTGCTTGAAAAATCATCCATAGAAGAGCGTTCCTCAACATCACATTAAAACCACACCTTCAATTAGTGGTATTGATCTAGCCCCAAAACATGATTCAGTTAATGGTCAATACCATTACCATAGGTTAACTTTTAGCCCGACTACTTGTAATGGGGTATATTGAGAGCAAAAGGATTCTTGACCCCGGTGGTGGGCCTATTGCTTTCGTACTGGCAAGGTAGAGTGCATGCGGTCACCTCTGGCTGTTCTGGAACAAATAATGGTGAGGCCTATGGGGGCCATGTAGCCCACACACAGCCAAATTCCACACTTATCCAAGTTTTTATGGCCTTGGATTAATCATGCAAAAGCTGTATGTATTGCAACTTCATTCAACAACTATGAATTGTCCAACTTTGAGGGCCTCAGAACAATCCTTCCTCCCCCCTTTTCTTTTGAACTGATTAGCAGCGGCAAATATTCTTAGGCAGGTATTATTTTTCAAATTTATCGTTTTATGAGCTAATATTGATTAAAAATAAAAATTAGGTTGATTTTAAAAAATAAAAATAAAAAAATTAAGTTAAAAGGTTTATATTTGTATATAAATAGTGTACTTGTTAACAAATCAAGAAGAGAAAATCAACTCATGGGGATTGCATCCATAGAAACATGGGTGCCACATCCACACATGAGAACCTGCTAATATTTTATTAATCTCTCTCGAAATGGACTTTGGTATTTCTCAAAATGGGTGGTCCAATAGCGTTTGATTGCAGTAAGGTCTGGCAAATCAAACCATTGAAGAATGGATTGCCAAATTGTTTGAGGTAGACGGAACTGAAACAATTAAGTGATCAACAGACGCCACATCTTCTAAACACATAGGGTAAAACACATAGGGTAAGCATTGATGCATGTTGACATCATCCCCTTTGGTCATATGGCATTTCTACATATGCATATTGAAAGAACAGGAAGAATGCCCATCCCTAATGATCACTAACTGCTGGAACTAGATTCAAATATCCTTAAAGGAGTCTCAAATATAATAAAGAAGGCTGAAGCGTGAAATCATAAAAATCTAATAAACTCAAGAATGTCTACATGTGAGAAAACCCAAGACCACTCAATTGATGATGCCCTAGGGTCACGTAACCCTAAATTCAACCCACATAGGGTTCAGTCAAGATGGATCTCCTTAGGGAGGTCCATGACCAAGCCCTAATGGTCTTATTTTTGTATATTTGGTGGAATTGTGTCCTTCTACATCATGTAGTGTTGATTTTGAGATGGATCTCACATGTAGAACATAGGAACAAGACTGATTCTAACCCTTATCCAAAACCCACAACTGAAATCAAACATTATACATGTTAAAATCTAGTTTGGAAACATCTAAGATTATCAAAGTAGATTCGAATGTCCGAAGGAACAAACCCAACCCCCCCTGCCTCTTTAAATAACCCAAAAGCAAACTCTAGGATGCAAAATAGGTACAAACAACTTGAGGGCATAGTCCTGTGATGGTCAGCCAAGTGGGGTTCCCCAATAGGGGCCCACGGCCAGCCTATTTCTCCATATTTTGTTTATTTGAATTATGTTTGAACACTTTGCCATCATGTGGTTGGGGTTTTGGGAATCCTGAAGGTTAGAACTAAGTTTAGGGTTTTTTAGAATTGAATTGAATAGAAACAAGGGAAGAATCATGCATGGTCAATTTATCCAGATTGTTTACTCACATTTGACATGTCTGAATTAGTTGATTTCCTTGTTGGAGGTTGTGTCACATCAATTGATCGATAACCCTAGGTTGTTTCCCTTCTTTTCCTTCTAATTGTGTTGCTTGAATGGAGAAGAACGAGAGTACATCTGATTTGGGCGTGTGAGTGCCTAAGTGCACTCAAGTGAGAGAGAGAGAGAGAGAGAGCCAGGGTCTTAGATCTATTTGAAAGTCCTTTCTTGAGTCTTATTTAAGATGGGGCGCCTATTAGTTATCAAAAAAAGGGAAGATGGGACTCCTATTGGCTTATACTAATTCTAGTTGTATATAAACAAATCTCTATTGGTCATGGGATTCTATTAAGTATCCTAGTTCCTCCATCCTTCCTGGCATGTTTCTAGTTCAGTGCCCTACCTCAACTAGGTCTCCCAATTTGACTCAGATAAGAAGTGTTACCGTGCACAGGATACAAATAGGATAACCATTGGCTATTATAGCCACTTCCTTTGGCCATCCTACTCTAGTGCATCCCACGTGGACCCCACTTGGTTAAATATTAATTTTTATGCAGGCAACCCAACCCTCGTTGATAAATTGATTAACTTAATTAATTACTCAATCAAGCTAACTGGATTTACCATTATTGTTTTTATTTATTATTTAATCACAATAACATTAGATTTTATTATTTAATGACGGTAACATTAAAAATCAATTTAAATATTATAATATAAGATTTTTGGGGTCAGTTCCTTACAACTTCAAAATAGGTAATGTATTGTATTTTATCTAATACTTCATTATTTATGTGTACAATCTTTGTTCCGTATCTATTGTGTGTTTCTTCTATATCCCTCCTATATATGAGCATCACATAGAGGTAGAGGGTGAAGACTATTAAAAATCCCCTCATGTTGTTCGATTAATTTTAATGGGGGAGGGGGTTGGGGACTATGCCTGTCAAAGGGGATAAAGTTGATGTTCACTTGTATATCCGTCCTTCCCCCTTCACTCTTTTGATTATTTCCAGTTGCCTATGTAGACCATAGGAAATTGCCAATTATCGCCTAAGTTTACCCAATTTTACATTATGGTTTGGGTTATGTCTTGCTCAGTTCCCGTTCTTCTAAACAACAACAATAGCTCCTGTTTTGGATTGTAGCCATCTCATTAACAGGTTGAAGGCTCACACTCAAAGTTCTATCATCATATTCCTAGCCTATAATGCCCACGTGTGATAGGAACATGCAGTGGACATAGCAGGGACATGGATTTTACACATAAAAAGTAAAGTACTGGATATGATATGAATTGATATGTTGCCCATCCTGAAGTGCCCGTGCATCATAGCTCCTAGCAACCTTTTTTTTTTATTGGATATATTCACAATGTTCCCTTTCTTATCTGCATGTTAAGATCAAAATGATAGCCAGATTAGTGAAACTGTTTCTTATTTGTTTAGCCTTCCTGTTTAACAATTTCTGTAACATATTTTCTCTTAGGCCTTCTTTATTAACTTATTTGTGACTTTTTCCCTCTAGCTAAAAATGATTATTTTTTCCTCTACATCAGTCTTACAAGATGGACTGTTGCCTTACGAACAGTGATGCCCATGTCACTGGCGGATCTGAAGATGGATTCGTTTTCTTTTGGGATCTAGTAGATGCGTCAGTGGTATCAAACTTCCGCGCACATCCTGCAGTGGTAAACTTTAATTTCCGTACATGCCGCATTTATATGGATCAATATAAATGGCAATCTTATAACTATGCATTAAGAGTAATTTTCAGAGATTTTGCTCTAATTTAACTCCTTGTCTTCTTTTCTCAATTTCCTATATCTTTGTCTCTTTTGAGGGTGCTGACAGCTGAACCTCAGCAAATGCACAGTGTCTGAGGTGCCAATTCTGCATGTATGGAGACCATACATCAGTTATCCTAATCATTGATATGATGGGCCCAACTATGGATGTCTTAGTTGCTCAGCTTGGAAGCTCATAGCCATCCATCATATGATCAAACCTATAACCCTATAACCTAGTTCTTTTTTCATCTGCTAATTTAAAAGCTAATTGTATTTTGAAAATTATTGTTATTTTCTAGGGTGATGCAATCCTATGGTTAGGATCGCATGTGCCACAGGCACAATTAGGGTTTCCACAGAAACAATACATGATGAAGACACCCTCCAACGATAAACCCACGCAAGGAAATTCTATTAACTCCAAAATCTGAGATCATGGATCTCTGCAATGTCACAATTATAATAAAAGATACTTAAGCCCTAAGAAACAATCCTAATCAAACTAGGAAATAACATAAAATAAGAATCCTATCCCAATTAGAAATTAATCCTAATTACACTCTCTGGTAAAATTAAAACTAATAACAATTAAAAAATTAGAATTTCATGGGTCCCACATGTGGCCCATGAGCCTTGTTGCAATGGTGTGGTATTGTTGCTGCATCATAGGAATGGCAACGTGTCGTGATTAAATAGGCGACCCGCCCCTACTCACTCCTATTAGGAGCAGGGTTGGTAGTGGGTCTATCAGGTTTATGGCAAGTATGCATGTTTAGACTTGTACTCGAGTTAGGTTCAGGGCAGGTTGAAGTTTTGGGCGTGCTTGACCCACCCCACCCCACGCAGAGGCGGACCCAGGATTTTCATTTAGGTGGGGCTAAACTTTTGCTAGAATTTTTTCACATCAACAATAACAAAAGGAAAAATGTATTCCATGTAAATAGACGCAAAATATTTAACTATATCAACTTAATATATTTCTTGTTTGAAATGATGTTTATTCATTTCTCCAAAATTTACAGTATAAGAGAAGTATACTGAAAACAAAAAAGTCTCCCAAAAAATAAGGCCAAACCAAACATCCCCAAAAAGAAAGGGTTCACAACCTCCAAAAACATTCGGGTATCAACCCGAAGAAAGAAGTACATATTAATGATTGGACATCAACTAACATACACTTCTCTCATCAAAAATCATCCCAACCCCAAAACAAAGTTTTTTACAATTGCCCTCTACGGCTCTTCATATTTTGAAAGCGCTACATGATCATCTCATCATCAATGCTATTGAATATGTCCTTTTCGATATACACAAGTAAACAATCATTCATCCACTCATCTTCCATTCGATTGCGCAGTCGATTCTTAACGATTTTCATAGCAGAAAATACCTTCTCAACAGTATCAGTGGCAACGGGTAGGGTTAGCGCTAATTTCAAGAGCAAATAAATTAAAGGATATGCAATGTCCCTTTTTGTTTCAACCATCTTCTGAGCAAGGCCGTTAATTCATTTCACTCCAAAAAACTTACTATTGGTGCGCATATCAGTGATATAAGTCGAAAGCTGACTATCAAGTCTCCCCCGATCTAAGTCCGAAAAATCATTTGGATATAATTGAGAGAGCCGGATCAATTTTTCCTTATTGAAAGCAGAGAATGAATCACTTGGATCCAAGCATGCCACACAAAGAAGCAACTCGGTGTTCACCACATTAAAGCGGCGTTTGAGCTCATGAAGTTGCAAATCAATAGTAGCATAGAATATATCGACTCGAAAATTATGGAGATTTGTCAATTCAGCTTTACGTCATGATCGCTTTCGTCCAACAAACATATCATTCATATTGGGAATGATGATTTCATATTTATCACAAAATGAATGTACTTCAAATAGGAGAGAATCCCACCCATCATCTCTCATCCTCTGCAGTCGTTGCTTCGACACTCTTACTAGTTCCATGGCAGTGATAATATTTTGATCTTTTCGCTGCAATAACTTTGATAATTCATTAGTGATCCCCAATATATCTCTCATCTAATGCAATTTAAATGCAAAATCAAAATCATCCAATACACTCAATAAGTTAGTGGCAGAGCCCTTGTGTTCACTCGTATTATCATCTGAGATAATTTCAAGCACATCAACCACCAAGGAGAACATGAGAAGCAGGTTAATCAATGTATCATGATGCGAGCCCCAACGTGTATCTCCCGGCCTCTGGAGGTTAGTCTTCTGATTCAAACCCCGCCCACTTTCAAGTTCACCCGAATCGAGAGAATCAATGACTTTAGCAGCCTGTATATTTTGGAGCATGTCGTGACGTTTGCAAGAGCCTCCAACAACATTCAACACCATAGAAACCGACTCAAAGAAAGCGTCGATTAAATTGTTATCTTTTGCAACAGCAACGAGTGTCAACTGAAGCTGATGTGCAAAACAATGAACATAGAATGCAGTGGAATTCTCATTCTGAATGAGCCTTTGCAATCCATTAAGCTCACCCTTCATATTAGCAGCCCCATCATAACCTTGCCCACGCAAACTTGACATGCTCAATCCATGTCTGGAAAATATCGCTTCGATGGCCAGCTTAAGTGATTGAGCTTTAGTGTCTGTAACATGTTCTATGGCTAAAAACCGCTCAATCACACATCCTCGCTTATCCACATAGCGTATAACAACGGGCATTTGCTCTTTAATAGAGATATCCCTAGATTTATCCACCAAAAGAGAAAATGGTGCATCTCCAAGCTCGGAAATGATAGCTTGAGTGGTTTCTATGGCAGCCGCATTCACAATGTCTTTTTGAATCTTAGCGGAGGTCAATTTTAGATTCTCAGGAGCATTTTCCAATACTACTCTTTTAATGGCTTCATTCTGATTGGCAAGCACTTGCAAAAGCTCAAGGAAGTTACCCATATTGTTTGAATCTTCAGATTCATCATGACCACGAAAAGGCAATCATTGGCGCAGAAGAAATCTAATAGAAGCAAGTGTTGCCTTCAAATGGATTCGATAATCTGTTCGAGCTTGACTTGATTGCTTGACAATAATCGTCTCAATGTGTTGCTCTTGATTCAATAAATTCTGACACTTCTCATATGCTTGATTATGAACACTATTTGGGCCTCCCACATGATTTTCAATTCTTTCTTTTTTCCTCCAACTCTTAAATCTTTGAGTTATAAAAGCATCATAACACGTTTCCTCCCCAAAAAGATAACAACACATGCAGAATGCAGCATCTCTTTCTATGCTGTACTCCAACCAACTGCCGTAATCCTTAAACCAAAGAGGATTAAATCGCCTCTTATCTTGTCCACACCCCGTATAAGGAAACTTATGGTCACGAAGCTGACAAGGGCCCTTTTGTAGATATGCTCTTCGGACTTGGTCCCTATCCATAGGATGATAGCTTGAGATTGGATTCCGTAACCCAGGATATGTGGGAAGATCAGTCAAGTTAACCTCTACACACCCTTTCTTCGAGGATGATGGCATTTCTTCATTCTTATCATTCTTTGGAGTCAGAGACGGTGGATTGGTAGTTGATTGTTTTTTGTAATATTTTTTCATATCTAATTCAAAGATAAGGTCAATTACATCAAAATCCTCACCAACCACCAATAATCACCATTTATAACATAGGACATGATTTTAAACAAATTCTTCTTTTTATAAGGAATCCTACTACTAACACCTGATTTGTAAATAAACTTTTAAGCGACAACACCCAAATCGCGAATTCCTCAAAAAATTAGCACACAATTTGACAAGCAAACTACAACAATAATAAAGAAACTCTAAAGAAGTAATACACATTATCATGTCAAAATTAGTACCTCGTTATTATTTTCTTAAGCTCCAAACAGTTCCTTAATCATATGAATCCAAATGAGAGCACCTGTATTTATAATTTATAGATGAACATTATCAGCATAATCATAAACATTATAGTACGGGCCAAGAATAAAGTTTCCAAAATGAAAAAGAGAAGAAGAAATAAGTAGTTAAAGCTTAAACATAGATCAAGACAATTAGATAAGACTTGCTCACAACAATTCTAGATCTATTCGAAACACAAATAGGCCCAAGTCAGATCATCATAGCAATATTTCCTATTCAGCAGTGTGAGTCATGTTTATAGTGGAATTGATTTCTGCTTTATCACTGGGAGGAGTTTTGACATTTGAGTCTCTAATATTTTGGGTGGAATAGGACAAGGGACTTGAATATTAGTTGAATTAAGAAGTTAGTGGAGTTTGACATGGATATGCATTATGCACTAAGAATTGCTTCTCCTATTCTCCTATGTTGTACCTATGAAGATTTTACAGACAGGACAAAAAATCTCTTTTAGGAGTCCCATTCTTTTCCCAACTAATCTCCACCATATAGATCCAGCAGTTAATGATTGGGATGATTCACCCATTTGATCCCCTTGGACAGGGCCAGCCAGATAACTGGTTAAGTTAATCCTGAAATTCCAATCAAACGTCCAAATTGCGTCCCAATGGTTTTTTATGTGTTTTGTTTTCTATGTAACTTTAAATAGTTTCTGCTCTTTGATTGCTTCAATACATCTAAACTTAGGAAAAAAAATCCTTTATACAAAGAAAACTAGAACAAAAGATGTGGGAGGTTTTCTTCTAAAGAATGTATCACATGGGTAGACAAAATACAATTAACCTATCCACACCAGAAAACTCTTCAGTTTTCAAGGCCATGATTAGATTCCCCACAATTCACAGAAATTCAATTTTGGCATGAGAAAACAAGTCCAGCCTAAAATCATCTCACTTGTGAGATGGAGAAAAAACACAAACAAAATGACATTAGGACTTGTGATTTCCCGCAGACCCATCAAACTGGTCACACATGTAATAGATTTTAGAATGCTATTTCATAAATTCCAGAGTATCCAAGCAAAGACTTAAAAAAACAAAGAAAGAAATTGATCCAACAAACATGAAACTCAAGCCACAATACAAAATGGTATAATGATCACATCATTGACCTGCGAACATATAATTAATCCCTCAGGTATAGAGTTTGTTATTGTGAGTTGTGTGGTTCATTAATCTGTCAAGTATACTATTGATCAACGGTTAGACATGGTCTAACAGCAGGCCCCCACTTTTCCATCACGGCATCACTCATTTCTCATAACAAATAAGCAAGCAAATTAAACAAAAACCCAGAAGACCAAATCAAGTGAAACAAACTAAATTTCCCTCCATTTATCAGAGAAAGAGAGACAGAGAGAGTCAGAGAGAACATATTCTTCTCAATCACCCTTTTCTCATTTTTGATAGAACAGTGGGCACTGAAATCATCACTTCAAAAAAAAAAAAAAAAAAACAAAAGGAAAACTAAAACATAAACCCTAATGTGCATAGGAGGAAGAGAGGAAGGAAAAGAAGAAAGGAAATTGCAAAAACCCTAGCCAAAGAGGGAGAGGGAGAGAGAAGCTACAGAGAGAGGGAGAGGGAGCGAGAAGCTACAGAGAGAGGGAGAGAGAGTTACCTGAACCGTCGAGCCTTGAAGGAAAATGGTAGGTTGAAAGAGCCGAAGAGCGGAAAATGGAAGAGGGAAGAGCAGAAGAGCAGAAGAGGGTTTGAGTTTTTTTCTTTCGTTCTCTCTTTTTGACATGGGGCATGGCTTTAGTTGATGTGGGGCGTGGGCCAAGGCCCAACACTATTTCAAGCGGAATTGGGCATTTGACCTGGAGCGGTCGCCCCAGGTCATTACAACATGAGTCCGCCTCTGACCCCACGCTACCCCAATAATATGCTTTATATACATTTTATGTTATTACATCGTCGTGGAACCGGTATCAGGTACTCCACTTAAATAATGAGATCACAGGTTCGAGTCCCTTGCTCCACACACTACAGAGATTATTATTTCTGGGAATACTATTTTTATTTTGTAATTAAAAAGTCGACAGTAGTTAACAAGGTTGAAAAACTCGTGACTCTGACTTGACTCATCTGGCACAAAAATATTGACTCGGACAGAGTCAACGCAGTAACTCAAGAGTCATTTAAAAAATAATAATTTTGAAAATATTTAAAAATGATTAAATATTTATAAAATATAAAATGTAAAATATATTTATTTTCATGAATTCACGGTGATGAATTCAAATTAATAAATTTATGTATGCAAGAAAATACCATAATATGGAAAATAAAAGAAAAAAAATCTCGCATATTATATAATTTGTTAGTCCAAATATCAAATGTAAAAAGATCAAATATAAGTTTCAAATTACATTATAGTCTTCATTTTTAAAGTATTGACTCCAAACCTCGTGCATAATTACTTGAAAATAAACATTGACTTTTTAAATTTAGATCTACTTATCAAATGGTTCAGAATGCAAACAATTTACCAAAATGAGGTGACTTGACTAAGCCTCCCCTATATTTGACTCACTCCATCGTCAAAACGAGCTATAGTCGGATGCTCACATTTGATTTTTCAGATGGTTGAAGTTTGGTTTTTGGAGTTTGCTTTTGATTGTGATTCCTTTTCTATTTTTCCTTTAAATTGAGCCTGTGAGCTGGTAATGTGCATCATTTAGCATGTATTTCCAGCTATAGTCTTTAATGATGGATGGGTGTTCTTGGAACGAAATCATGAGTGGTAAGGAAAACAAAGAATATAATGTTTAGTATCTTTAATCTTCTTTTGCATGTGCTATATGCCTCATTTTTAAAAGTTTTACCCTACACCTTGTTCTTTCTCAATCAAAGTTCACCTTCTTGTCTATGATACCTCGATATTTTTACATGTCTAGTGTGTTTATATCGGCCCAATATAACCCTCGTATCAGAACTCGATACTGCACTAGTACTTCTAGGATACAAGTTTGGCATATCCTACTAACCAAGTCCACTATTCCATATTAGTTCTTTTAGGAGTCATTTGCCTTTTACACATGATAGGAAAATGGGTATATGTGAATGTACACAGAGAAACACATTACCATGTTTGTTAAAACTCAAAAGCACCATTTTCAATGTGTAAATGAGTACATCCAACGGTTTTAGATGTATTTGGATTTTTTGAAAAGCTAACAAATTAATTTCTCAAAATCCATGAAGAACAAAGATATGAAACTAGTCATCTTGGTATTTTCCATTGATACAAGAATATTGAACGGTTTGGATCATGAATTGGGGCCCCATAGAAGTGCAAGAAGTTAGATCTATAGGTTGGCAATTTTTCACAAATTACTCAAAAGTCTATGAAGACTTAGGATAACCAGGTTTGGTCTTGGGGTTTAGTAGTTCAATAAACGAGTTTTGAACAATTTGGATTATAAATATGGGGCCCACAGGAATGAAAAAAACAAAGATGGTTGATGAATCCTGCAAGAATCACTGCGTGGGAGACTGTACTAGCTCCTTTTTGCAAGAGGTGTGAAGTGATTCTCACACCTGTTTAGGTGTGTAAATGATCTTATTTATACCAATCTCACACGTCGAGCACAAACAAATGTAATCTGATGGTGCGTAACTATAATGCATGTGAATCATTTACAAATGTAAATGACAGCAAACAAACGACCCCTCAGTGCTTGCTTTATGACACGAAAATGCTAGGAGGAATTGTAAACAATGATAGGTTCATTATTTCAGAAATGTTCTAAAGGAAAAATTAGGACTGTATCTGTGTCCTAGATCTCCAAAAATGCATAGCCATATCTCTGATCCATGTATCCATCTCTGTATCTGTCTGTCTCTAGTATGTAGACAGCATTGCTTCCAGTCTGTGTTCATTATATATCACTTGGGAGATACTAACACCAAGTGCCTGCCATGTTCTCCCAGCTAAACTTGCATATTTCAAATGCTATTCTTGCTTTAGACATTGATTAATTATTGCAAGATTGAAAAGAACATGCTAGACACTAACCATTTTATTCAAACTGACTTCATTTGCTAGTTATGCACTTATGCTTTTATTCCATGCCCATTTGTACCCAAGTAGTGCTTTAAAGAAAAAATGGAGAGAGAGAGAGAGAGAGAGAGAGAGAGAGAGAGAGAGAGATCTAGCCATAGAAAATGAAGGGTTATTGGTTGAGCTATTACAGAAGTCGGTAAATGACTGATTATAGTAACAACGGAGGAAAATAAGATAGGAAGTTCACTGAATTTGATTGCTTGTAGTTTTCCTGGAAGTTTAGAGCTTGTTTATCTCAAGCTCGCTACTTCTCTTCACCTTGCCTGATATTTCCCAATTTCATTTGAAAACAAATGGAGACCAGATAACTGCCTGATAATTTCGTTGGTGATTCCTGGCAGGTAACTAGTGTGAATTATCACCCAAAGGATAGCTGCATGATAACTTCATCTGTTGATGGAACGATTCGCGTCTGGAAAGCATGACCCGATGATGGACCAGGCCTTGTCCTCTGTTGTATGAATCAGTATCAATTTATTGATCATTCATTGGTAAATTCTCTTCTTCTTTTTTTTCTTTTTTTTTTTTTTTATGTTCATACGCGCGTGATATGTTAGGGTCTACTACACTTGCACGTGCAGAAGTGTGGCCAAATATACAACTGGATATTAAAAGTACTATCAATGATTCTATAATCGAACTTGTTGCCAGCTGCAGCTGTCTATCGCAACTATCTCACCAATGTATTGGCATCATCTAATAGATTGTTAGTAATAGAAGTGTCATGCTTTGGTGCGATCCCTGAAGTAGACAATATCAACAGCACGCTAATTTTGTAAGATGTACTATTTCTACTACCAAATAAAATTTCATATCAAAACTAAGAAAAATAATCGAAGTAGTTAACAGACAATGCGGGGTGGGCTGGGCAAAATTCAAACCTATCTCAAACCCCAACTCGAATCAAGAATTTGAAAGTCTAATTTTTTTTAGTAATAGGTAAAAATTAAACATAAAATTAAACAGTTTAATGTATCATAGTTTTTTAAAATAATATAATAGAAACTAAATTATATGCATTTAAATGTATGCAAATATGATTTGTACTCAACCACTGCTCAATGCTTTAAAATCTATTGCACCTACATCTTCATGATGATTATGATATGGTGATTGATAAGTAATAAAGTAGATAGTTAAGTTTATGCAGTGTGATTTGTTTGCATTTTAATCTTCTATCAGATGAGCAATTGAGCGGAGCCTCTTGATCTGTCGCTGACATCGTCTATTAAATGAGTGTCATAAATTTTGACATGTTTTCAACTCTTATGTGTCTTAGAAAGAACTTCTTGTAAAATCTATCCTTAAATATGTTCCATGTTGCCAGTTCCTCATCCCTCTCAAGAGCTTTAAGTGTCCAATTCCCACCAATGTTCAGCTTCTTGACATTTCATAACCTTAAAGATTCAATACTGTCAGAAAAAATTGAAGTGACTCAGTTCCTTGAATCTTTTGTATAAACCAAGGGAATCTTGCCCTTGCTGGTTCGCCATTGTTATTTGAGCTCGAAATTTACGACAAACAACTTTGAGCCTAGAATTGTCTGAAAAGTCATCAGTTCTACCCATACTTCTCAGGCATCATTAATTAATCCTAAAAACTTATTACACTGATGCCAATTTGTCACGCCCCGGAAAACACATAAAAAATAAAAATTACTCAACAGTTGATAAATTTCAAAATAAAATAAATAATATAATTATTTTTATGAATTGAGCATTACTAATATTTTCTTGAGATCAAATTAGAAAATAAAATTTAAGAAATAATATAAAATTTTATATGAAATGAGAAATTAATATAATTCAATGGTGGAAGTTCTTAAAACTAAAAGAAAGAGGTATTCTATACATTTGAAAATAGTTAAAAAAAAAAAGCATAAAGGAAAACAAGCTTTTGTGACTCATAGTAGCTAACTTTCAGGTCATACCGGAAAATGGACAACAACTTACCAAATGGATAGGATTGTTCAATCACGACAATTTTCATGACATAGGACCTACAACCATATAGATACTCATAAATCATAGATAAAAAAATCAAAATCGTACTTAAAGCGCAGGGATATATATATATATATAAATATTAGTCAACAATATTGATTTTTTTTAATGGTTACTTTCATTAATAAAAGCAATCAATCAAGAGATATTGATAGGGGTCAAAATTTTAAAAATATAATTAGTTTTATGATTTCATCATAGCTAAATGCTCAAAATTAGAAAATAAAAGGTGATAAAATAGTGTAAGAAATCAATATAGACTTATAGTGAAAGTTATCAAAATTCAATGAAGAAAAATTCCTTCATAAATTTAAGAAAGGGTGCCAAAAATCTGAATGGAAAAAAAAAATTTGCAACTTGGACACATATCTAAAAACACCACAATCAACTAAAGAAGAAAAATCAAAATAAAACCTTCAACTCCTCTTTCTCTTTTTGGATTTCGATTGCATCTCCTCATTTTCCCTTCTCTCTGCTACTGGTCAGGGTTATAGAAACAACCAAACTACTTTCTATCTTCTCGAAATACCATATGATCACCACCTTGCCTTCCGAACCTTCCTCTCCCCGATCTACGACTCCTTATATGGTGGCCTCTCGCATCACTGCCCATGGGGCAATTGAATCCTATCTAATTGTTTTGTTCGTCTGTTCATTGATTGTGGATCGGTCAAAAGATTCAATCAATTGAATTCCTTCATAAAATTTTATAACAAGATGTGAGTCACATAGGAAGATGGTATCGGATTCTTCTGGACGTTCTTGTGTTTGCTCCTTTTAATGAAAGTAACCATTAAAAAAAAAGTATGAGATTATGTTTTAGTAACTTATATTAATATCCTAAGTTAGATTAAACTCAAAATGTTATCATATTCAAATGGAAAGATAAGTTTATTGATATTTCAAAAATATAACAATTACTTTTTTGTTTGATTTTCTTCCAATATATCTCAATAATTCTCTCATGGTTTTTTTAATTCATTTGTTATATAAGTATCTCAAAAGCCATTAAACATGTATTTATAAAAGTAAATGAGGGTTATATAAGTGTCTCAAAATCCATTAAACATGTATTTATAAAAGTAAATGAGGTGAGATGGTTTTTTTTTTTTTTTTTTTTTTTTTTCATGTTTTGTTTTGCAGTCATTCATAAATCATACACAAATGTGATTTTGTTAACCACAATAAATTAATGATCCTCATCATGTATAAATGTGATTTTGTCTAACTACAACAAATTTATGATCGCTATCATGCATAAATGTCATTTTGTTTGTACATAACAAACTTATTGCTTCTAATACAATACGAGCTTGTACTCATTTTATGAACGTTCTGAATTCTAAACTGTCCAACATTTTACTTTTATAAATTCATTAGTGGGCCACCTTTAGAATCTAAAGCGCTTAGAATCATTATCGTGCCCCATGCTTCACTACTATAAATTTATCAATGGGGGCCCCTTGTAAAATCTAAAGCATGGCTCTACATATTGAGTAACAGTATTTTATATTAACTTATATTTTCATTTATTTAATAATTCATTTGTTTACTCCAAAAAATTCTCAATTATCATATATTATAGCGGAGCATTTTACATTCAATTTTGATGGGCTACTTTCATATTCTACTTTCAACCTAGGATGGCAACAAGTTAGAGTAATTCTAAACCTACCTTAACTTGCACCTACTTGCATCTAATCCGTTTAATAAACTAGTCCGATCTGCTTAGCCCAATCCGACCCTTTTGCCACCTCTGTTCCTATTTCCTCTCCAATCTCCTAAAAAATAGGCATATTCTAAGGAAGTTAAATAACTCACGTTATATGTATTAAAGCAACTAGCATGAAATCCCATGCGATGCATAGGTTAAATACCATGCAAATTAAATATTTATTTTATCCAGTTTCAAAAACTTGAAATGCATAATAAATGCTTCCAGATTTGGAATACATTCAGTGCTGCACCAAGAATACCTCACATACCCAAGAACCCTTTTACCCAAACCAAGATGACCCAATTTAGAAATAGCAGAGATGATGACTACCAAGGTCCTTTCGTCTAGCTTACAAAATTAGTCATATATGTAAACAATCATTTCTCAACTTTGAAGGAAAAAAAATTAAATCTCACATACCTATTTAGTTGCTTTTATACTTATTGAAATGAGAGATCGCAAGCAGGACCAAATATTTGAGATTCAGAGAGGGCGCTGAATATCAGAAATGGAGAGAAAGAAGAAGAAGAGGAGGTTAAGAAAGGAGAAATACATAAAGAGGAGGTTAGATGGAGGGAAAGGAAAGACGCATCCGTTCAATGAGTCGTTTCAAAATGAGTTAGTTTTATTTTTTTTTAAATTTAAATTTTCTGATGTGGCTAGTTGTGGATTGATTAAAACTCAATAAATTCAAATTTGCTGATGTGGCTAGTTGTGGATCGATTAAAACTCAATAAAACTAAAAAATGGGTCTTAACTGCACTAACCGTTTTATACCTTTCAAGAGAAAGAATAGGGAGCCTTGCTCTGGAGGATTCCACATCAGCGCTCTCAAACCTCATGGTGCCACATCAGAGCTCCTACAGATGCCATGTGGCATCACAACTGATGCCATGTAGGATTTTCAAGGTGTTGCCAAAACAAGATAGTAATTTTTGTGGGCCTTATAAGGAATGTAACTAAGTCTCTCAAATCACAATAAATCTCTCTTTATTCCCTCGTTTTAACTCTCCTAAAATTTCTCCCACTAAGAAAAACCTAAAGAAACTAGAAAACTATCAAGGCATTTCAAATTACAAATTTTACACAGTGGCCCAATTAGTCATTCAATTTCAGTTTCTTTTCAATCTTCTCTAAATTATCTGGACTCTTTAGATTCAAATTACCAAAAAATCATGAAAATTTATGCATGAGCGGTTAGAGACTTAGAGTACGTGCAACTCCATTTATTAAAAAAGAGAGCCCATTTTCTTATTAAAAAATCATATATTTCCATTGTGGGGTCTACCTATATGAAATACATACCGGAATGAAATCATGTGTTTTGTCCAATGTGGGACCTGCGTATTTAAAATATGAACAAAATGCAAAAAAACTAACATGTTTTATCCATTATGGGACCTATTTATATGAAATATATAGTTGAATAAAATCATGTTATTTATCCATTGTGAGACCTACCTATTTAAAGAATGAACCAAATGCACCTTTTTTATAAATAAAAAAACATTTATGATTTTATCCATTGTGAGGGCATACCTGTGAGACATATACATTAAAATGTTTCATGCATTGTGCAGCATACCTATATGAAATATACATGAATAGATTCTTGTGCTTTTTCCACCAACCTAATTAAAACTAATAATGCTCTCCTCTTAATACGATTCTTCTTACTCTTGTACATTACTTACAGTACACCGTTCTCTCTTAAAACACTTTTCATTTTTTTATTTCCCTTTCCCTATTATTAGGAATTTGAGAATAGTAAAGACAAGTAACCTATAAAAAAAAATGAGATGATATCTCATCATATCTACGATGGCAATTCAAATGGGCATTCAATCATATGTGCATTAGCCACATATACGTTTCCATAATTCAACCTATTAGTAACTTTTTAATTTGAAAAGAAGTAGAATTAGTAGGGGTGTTCGTGGGCCTGGCTGGGCTTGGCTAAGGTATATCCAAGCCGGGCCCAACTTTAGAAACACTAGCCCAGGCCCAACATGGGCCATAAAATTTAGACCCCGAGCCCGCCCATTTAATCAATCGGGGCCGGGCCAAACCGAGCTTTTTATCACTTTGTGGGTATTTGAGTACTAATTAAATTAAATTACATGCATTTCTTGGCCGGGCTATGGGCTTTCTATCACTTAATCCAAGCCTGGCCCAATTATTAATCGGGCCCAAATTACATATCCAAGCCTGGTCCAAAGTGGGCTACGCCAGGATCGGGCTCAAGCTGGCCTGGCCCATGAACACCCCTTAGAATACATTTCTTCTCTTAAAACTCTTTCAACATAAGCACCTCACATTCCTTGACTCTCTGATCTCTCTTATTAAATGGTTTTAAAACACTTCTTATAAGATAAACATCTTGAGATTTTGTTGGATTTTTTTTATTTTTTTTTTTTGTATTGACCTCTTGTGAATTTATCTTCTTCCTCTTTTCTTGGTTTCTCTTTTGTGCCTTTTGAGTTTTGATCACCTCTTGCGCATTTATCTTCTTCTTCCTCTTTTCTCTGTTTTTTTCTTTTAACTTGTAGATAATTTGTTCTTATGCAGGAAGAAGCCTGGTAAAAAAAACTCTATAAAGATACAAATTTCGACTTGATCTAAGTCCCGGAAATAAACTAAGAAAGTAGAGTCATCTAAGTTGAGCAAATGCTACCTGATTGTCGAAAAAAAAATTGTGACGTTACTTGGTCCTTTTTTTCTCAAGGATATATTACTTAACTAAAGAAATAGTACAGTATATAATCTGACCTAGATACAAGACATATAAGCAGAAGTTGTAGGATATACAAGGCCATTGCCTTTTGATAAATAAACATCTTAACTTTACTTATCAAATTTATAATTAAATTTTGTAATTTATAGTAAAGAAAAGTTCTCTTTCTAAAACCTAGATTTCTAGCTATTGCAAAATTTATCACTAAAACAAAAACTGATATGTAGTATTTATAAATAAATGTCGTAGAATAATTTAACAAAATATTGTATTTATTGATTAAGTTAATAATTATCTGAAAAGAATTTCAAAATACGGCCCGAGCGGCATGGGCCTCAACGTGTTCTTATCAAGTCTCAAATTAAATTTTTATTTTTATGAAATTACTTTTTATTTACTAAGCTCTATTATATTTCTTAGTTAAGTTTGCAATAAAGTTTAAATAATTTTAGTTTTTTAGATATCCTGACGGCAGAAAGATGTTTCACAGTAGCAAAAGCTCTCACCAAACTAAATAACTGAAACTGAAATTGTGAAACAGAAGTCTTCATGTCTTTTCTTCTCAGAAAATGAAATCACTCTTCTCAGAAAATGAAATCACTGGACAATGGCAGCCCTCTGAATGTTGTCACTGAGTCCTTTAATTTTCCATTTGATTACCTATTTAGAGCTCAACCAATCTAAATGAAGCAAAACTTGAGGCCCGATTTTCTGTTTGGACGCATTCGAAGAGGAATGTTGTTGATCCTTTATGTGTAGGTTTACATTTATATTAGTTCATCCTTGTTATTTATTAATCAATCATGAATTCAACTTAAATTCTAGCTTATTTTATCTTACCTTACATTTTGTAGGATGTTGTAATTTGATGTGGGATGTGGGATGCTGGATGCTGTATTTTAGAGTGGGCTGCTTGATGATTTTGTTTCATAATGGAGAATGGTGGATGAATTTGTTTCAAATGAAGTAATTGGAACATTTTTTTTTTAATGGAATGAATACTGTTTTTTCATTTATTTATTTTCATTGAATGGGTTTGAATGTGTAAATGGTGGAATGATTTAAATGATTGTGGAGGGACCTGTGTCCTGAGGGAACTTTAATGGAATGAATTATGTCAATGGTGTTGAATTTTTGTATGATGTAATGACAATGGAGTTCGAATTTTGTATGATATTTTTTTATAGTTGTAATTGAAGAGCAGTTTGAATGCTACAATTTGATCTTTGAATGTAGCAGTCTGTCAGGTGCATTGAGTTGAACTGATGCCAAATTTTTAGTACAGAATATGCACTAACCAGAAGATATTAGTTTCTGAATAAAGCATAGGCATATTAACCGACTGATATTAGTTTTTGAACACAACAGGCACACAGAAGTTGGCTTGTAATTTTAGAAGAGATTACTGTTTTGATTCTAGGCAATAGAAAATCTATGGATGGAAGTGACATTGACTAGCTATAAGAACCATGGCTACAGGCAATACTTGTTGCTTTGGTCTTTGATAAAGAATGCACACTGTTTTTGGGTTCTAGGCAATAGAAAATGCAACAGAGTTGGGTTTTTGTTTATTCTCTTTAATTTAAAATTGTTGGCCCCACCTGATGAAAAACCCAAGACATCACCTTTGTTTGGGTACTTTGACTAAGTGCCAGAATTTTATCAAATGGATTGAGGTTGCAATTAGCACAAACCCAACATTAAAAAAAATAAAATAATAACTTGTTTGGAATGGAAATGAAGTCATTGTTGAGTTCATTTGGATCGGTACATAGTCGATTCAATCGTCCAGTAAATTCAGATCTGATTGATAGTTAGTGGATATGTGTAATTCAAGGAAATGCTTCTATGCTTTAGCTTAGGAGAGCTTTTATATATGAGTTTTAGAGGGCTTTGTTGGCACCGCACTTTTATCTCTTCACACCGCACCAAAAAATATAAATATATATTTTCCTAAACTACCGCTCCCCCCTCCTCCCTTTCCCTCTCTCTCTCTCCACCCTGCCAATCTCCAACAGTGAGAGATCCTCGGTCGGCCTCCCTTCCCCCTCCTCTCTTGCCCTCTCTCCCTTCCTCTGCTTCCCTCCCCACTCTTCTATTTTCTTTCCCTCTCACCCTTCCTCTCCTCAATTTTCTCTCCCTCCCCGCCAGAGACTGGGAGAAAAAAAAAAAAAAAATTTTGTGGGGGTGGGGTGGTGGGGGTGCTAGTCGGGGCTACTGCAGCGGGAAGCCGGTCGGGGATCCCTCCCTGCCGGGGACTGGGAGGGTGGAGGGAGGGAGGGAGGGAGGGAGAGGATGAGTGAAGAGGGTGGAAGGAGAGAGACGGAAAGGGAAGAGTGGGGGAGGGGAAGTTTAGAAAAAGGATTTTTTTTTTTTTTTTTTTATTTGTGCGGTGTGGAGAGATAAAAGTGTGGTCCCAATAGAAACCCTTAAAGAGAAGTTATTGCTCCTCTTGACTTGTCTAATAAAATAATATCGCCTCACATTATGCACGCCACCTCACATTGTGGGCAGAGCCATTTAGGGAAGCAAGTGTCGTTTTTTTCCTCTTTAAAGGCATTAAATATCCCTCTTCAAAGCCAACAAAACTTCCTAATATTTATTTTATTTTAGAAAGTAGTTACCGTGTGATTAGAGCCTTCATTCCACTTTTTTCAATTCTTTTGAACATATGAGAAAGTCTGATATATAGTTCTTCTATAGGGCCCAACTCATGAAAAATCCGAAACTATCATATTATGGAAATTTCAAATGTTTCATAGTGATCGATCTGATGGCAAATCCAATGTATTTGAGTGAAATTTGATAGGGGATAATAAAATATGAGGCCATTTATTTTAAATAGATTAAATTTTTCATAAGTGGGCACCACTAATTAGTTATCTGAATAGTTGATACGATCGTTGAAGAGGAGATTTCAAGGCATGTTTTAGACTCTGTGAAAAAAATATTTAAATCTCCTCTACACCCATCATATAGGAAATCTTAGGTATGTAAATGGGTCCATGATTTTCTAATTACCCGAAAGTTTCGACCCGTTAAAAATTGACTTTGAGTCCCTTATTTAGGTTCCGATAAGTAAACTGGTAAGTCCGAGTCCTTTTCTTGGACCAGTGACCTAAACGTGTCCAGTTACATGTTGGTTTTGACCTGTAGACCTAGGACTCGAACCTTAATTTTTTAGAATTCCTCCTAAAAACTAGGTTTTTCTAATCCATATCATTCTATTCTTACACTATGACCAGTCCCATATACGAAGCCGATTCCAATTCTGGATCCATCTTAACATTAACGTTTCCAGCTCCGGGTCCACCATAGACCCGGACTGGAACTAACCAATTTACATCCCTTGGAAATCTCCACTTCACTCATGATATTCGGAATGTGATAACATAAAAAATAATAATAATAACCGATGTGTTTCTATAAGATGCTTCAAAGGAGTTGTTTCTGGGAGATGTTTTTATGAGAGATGCTCTCATCTTATTATGAGAGATAAGGTGAGGGCCCTCACATCCATATCCAATGCCAATAATTTAAATGTGAGGGCCCCCAACCTTCTCATAGATAAGATGAGAGATATTTCTAATAGGAGTATCTCCTTTGTTTCCAAAAAACTATTTGAATTAGTCATTAGTGGGGCCCAATTATGAAAAATGCACGTTGTTTATTTAAAAACACCCCATTCCTCAGTCACTACTAAGAAGTTGAGGCTTCGGATAATCTAATTACTCGTTTGCAACCCTAGCAACAACATCGGGAACACCTGCCTAACATAGCTAATAATCTACATGGGAAAGCAAGCTTGTTTGTTACATGTGTAGGCTAAAATAAATTGTAGCCAAATCTCGAATAAAGTAAAAATAAAGGGGGTTAAAGCAAAAGACAGCTTTCCACATTGGGTTCAAATCATGAGTAAAGGAAAAAATAAAAGGAGTTAAGGTGAAAAGGCAGTTCTTGATAAAGTTTACTTCTTTTCAAGTTATCACAGTTAGTTTGTAGTAAAAAATTAATAAAAATAAAGACAAAACGAAGGAGTAGTAAAAGGGCTAATAATGTCACCTTGTAACTACTGCCCTCCATTATTTCAATCCAAATGGCAATGAAGTAAAGATATCACATCACCTCCTCTCCCTTTCATTATTTTTATCCAAAATAGCAAAAATATACAAACGTCACATCACTATTTTAACTTTATTCATTTTTCCAATAATAAAGCAAAAAATGTCAAAATCATAGTCTACTTAAGTTATTCTTCTTCTCTTTAATTTCACCTAGCAAGACTAAGCCCCTGCCGGAGCGCCACACACAACCCCACAACACATTTCCCATGTAAATTTTTTGGGGGGGGCAGGGGCGGGGGCGGGACCTGTTACATTTCATGACCATTAGAGGGAGCAAGATAATACCTGTTCAACTTTATGACCATTAGATTCATACAACTTCTGATCACTTGTTCTATATATGTGGTCGGTATGCATACAGGTTTTATTCAATTATAACACTATTACGAACAAAGAAAATTCATTGGCAAACTTCTCTAGGGGCCCACTGCGATACACACTAATCATATGATTAGGAAGGAACTGAAAGCTTTCCGTAAGAATCAGAGGGGCAAACTATCAACACAGCCAAATGGTTAGATCCAAAGTAACGGGCCCAAAGTTACTTTACTTTTATTCCTAAACTTGTGTTGCTTTCAGACCCACACTAATTTTTATGATGTACATGCATCAGGGGTTGGTCCTTATGATGGTTCCTAACTCCCTTCAAGTGTTAATTTTGCCATATTTAGGTCCATACACATCCCCACATAGGGGTGTTCGGATCGACCCAGGCTAACGCCAATCGAACCCAATCCAACTTATAATAGTGGCCCATATCCAGCCCAAGCCCAACACAGTTTGTAAGTGCCTGATTGGAGCTTGCCCATTTGGTCAATTGGGCCGGGCCGGTCCAGCTTCATTAAACTACAAGTCACTGAGTTTTGGACCAATTTTGTTCAGGTTGGTCCAGGTTCAGGCTTTCTATCACCTAATCTATGCTGATCCAAATACTAAAAGGGCCCCAGGTTTAGGGTTTGGCAGTTGAGCACCCATTTCTGCAAAGCAGAATCAAAGCCCTATCCAGTGTGCCCTCCAAACTATACTTGAACCAGTCAAGCGTCTTGTGAAAGTCCTTATCCAACCGTTTAAAATAAATGCCCTACCAGTGTATGAGGTACCTCCAAAATTTAACCCAAACAAGAGTTGATCCCACCGTATGATTGACTGTTTGAGGAAAAATGTGATTAATGAATCTTATGATCATTCTTTATGACATTCAATCAATCTTATGGTGGGACTAACTTCACTTGGTGTATGATTTGGGGTTACCCCGTATACTAAAATGGCATTTATTTTGACAGGCTCGGATTTTCAATGAGTTGGCCCTATTCATGATAATTCCTTTTAACTCATAATTTCTTTTCAATTTAATGCCTCAGAAGACCCATACTCAGGGGGTGCTTTATCTACCAAATGGTCCTTAGTATAATAGAATTGGTAGATGTTTCTGTCACTGGATGATACTTTTGTACACGAAAATTCATTGTAAATTGGGTTTTAACAAAGGACCATTAAGGGCCCGTTTCTTTACTAAAATTCTTGGAATTCATGCATGTCTAGTGGTTGTCTTGGATTTCCAAATGTTAGAGTTTTGAAATGTTGCTGAATTCTATCATTTCTACATTCCCTTCTTCTTTCATGCCTGAATTTTTATCTGAGAATTTATGATTTTCTGGATTTCTTGAATTCCCTGTTTCATAGCTATAAGAATTTATGACTGGAATTAAAACTCGTAAATGCATTATTTAAATATCAATTTAAGTTTAAAATGTTGAAGAAAATAATATAGGTCCAATTCACAGAACCCAAATCTATACTTGAATTCAAATTAAAAACACATCAATTTAAATTTCCAAATCAAATTGGGAATTTCCAATTTGATTTTGATAATTCCCAATTTGATTTGGATATAGATTGAGCCAACGATGTGGTATGCAACATAGGAATGGTGTATGTGACAATTAAGGTGCAGACTCAGATGGGTGTACTGTGCATGCCAATAGTAGACAAAAATGCATGAAAATGCATGGATTTCAGCATAATAACAATGAATTAAAACATTTACAAGGAGTGAATAGAGTCTTAAATTTCTTTAGCTAGCCATTCCTACAAAAACCTTAAGGCGTTAGTAGAGGCAGCGAAAATACTTTTCAATATTCCCCATCGGATGAAGCCAACCCCTCAATACTCCCCCTCAAGGGGAACCCGGCCGGCGCACTTTTGGCGACACGCATTTTTTTTTATTTTTTTTTTTGCGCCGAGTCGTTCCTCTTGGAATTCGAACTCAAGACCGGTTAACTCTGATACCATCTTAAATTTCTTTAGTTAGTCATTGCTACCAAAACCTTAAGACGTTAGTAAAAGCAGCGGAAATACTTTTCAATATTCCCCATCGGATGGAGCCCACTCCTCAATATAGAGTGGATAAAATTCAATAGGTAAACCACATCCTAGCGGGTGCCATTCATGGAGTGCAGCAACCAAAAATTGATTGGCTGTATAATATTGAGCAACCAAACAATGACCAATCTCAAAACACATTTCCACAAAATGAAAATCATTTCAGATTCCCACAAATCCAAGAAAAAAAAAAAACCCATAGAATCTCCAAACACACATTAATTCTATCTTTGTTCATCCACCAATGTATATAAATCCACATCAAACCATACAAACATAATCTGGATTTAATATAGTCATCCAATGATACAAAACTTGTCCATATCCATCCACACATAAAGTAGAAACTTTGGTCATAATAAAAAATAGAAAGTTTTCCTACATCCAAACACAAGATCAAAAATAAGTAGTAATACAATCATCCACAAATCCTCTCCTCACCCTCCAGTAATTCAAATCTCTGGACATTTACCTAATGTCCTTCACCCTGTAATCCTTTGTCCCATGAAATTTTATGTATTCAATTTCATGAAGAAAAAACTGCCCCTTGGAAATGAAAGCCTGATTTTAGGACGACCATGCAACAAGGGACTGGTCCCTTCATGTGCTGTTTTCCCCCATGATGTTTGTTTGTTTGGTACAGAAACACACATGAGACATGTGCAATAGGTCATAGCAGACGGCTCCACCAAACCAAAATTTAATGATGACATTCGACCCAGGAAAGCGATGGCCAGCTGTTTCATGGCTGTCTGAAGAGGAAGAGGAAAATCCCACTGTCTCTAGCTCGTGGGTCTTTTTTATATCTGCCACAATCTACTGTCTGTCACACGTAGAAATTTGGCATGGAGATGGAATCAACCGACGCACGCAAACAAAGACCACTCAAAAAGGAATAAGAGAACATGGTCTTGTGAGGAACCATTTCAGGCTTTTTCTCAAGACAAAAAGGAAAGGTCGTGGCTTTGTCTAGGGAAAAAGGAGAGGTTGTAGAAGTATATACCTTGATGAAAGTTGTATTATTTCCTACCACTTGGTGGGTTCATTTGAGAAAGACCCTACATTTATTTGGAATAGGTGGCTTCCCCTCTTGTATAATTTGAGATTTCACTTAAGTAAGAGTCAGGCACACACAACTTTAGATTCATCCTATAAATGAAATATTATGGAATGTTAAAATATTTTATATGGATCAGTCTAATGGTGGGTTCAAATTGCGTTGGATTGAAATTTTAGGGGTTGTTTAAGGGCTTTACTAATGGAGTTGAGTAAAGTAAAGATTATTTCAAAGAAAGAATAAAATATAAGTGGGTTATCTTGTGGAGAATTTTTTTTTATTTTTCGAAGTTCAGATTTTTCTTGGGAGGAGGTTGTTTGAAGTAGATTGAAGGTCAATGTAAAACTTTTTTCAAAATCCTAATATAAATACTAAAAAAAATAATGGAGAAACAAAAGTTCATATATCGACCAAGAAATATATATATATATATATATAGGTCTAAACTCACCTAAGGACGTCTTTGATGAAAGACTATGGGCTTGTTTCTTTTTTTGGAATTTTGACTGGATTTCCACATATTGGAGTTTTTTTGGACATAATGTGACATATAGGTGCACAAAAAATCCGCAGATCCGTAAAAATGATACGATCCGATCCGCGAATTTTTAACCGAACCGAAGGTAAACGGATTTGCAACGGATTGAAAATCTTGTAATCCATTAGAAACGGTTTTCACCCTCAATCCGTGGATTCAATTCGATCCATTGGCATTAAATATAAATAAAAAGACTTAAGGGGTCTAAATATATTTGTAATTTATATATAGGGGCTAACTCTCCTAAATTCAAGCTTAGGATAAGGTAAGCTCAAGTGTGTGGTGGGGCCTACCTGGGGACCCACATGGAGATCGGGGTGGGGAGGATTTCAATGATTCCCTGGGATTTCCTCTCTATAAAAAAATCAGCTCTAACCGTGATTTCTATTATCTCCATATGGGCCCAAAATTTTAATGATCAATAGTCCATTTGAATCAATGCATAGTCGATCCAACGGTCCAGTAAATTCAGATTTGACGGAAAGTTGGTGGACATGTGCAATTTAGAGGGGTCATGTGTTTGGTCCATTTGGATGGTCTAAAGGTAAGCCCCACAAGCATTAGCTTACAAGATTTATCCAAAGCTTGAGCTTAGGAGAGCCTTGCTCATATATATATATTTTTTTTTGTGGATTGTTGGATCTCTTTCTTTAACATTAGATTCAACAGATTGAAGGATTAAACCGATCTGATCCGATCCCCCATGGATCGGATCGGTTTTTAACAGCTATAGATTGGTGGCGGATTCCAAATTCATCAATCCGTAAATAACGGATTTGTGACGGATTTAGCCTAATATGCACTAATTCGATCCGTGTACACCCCTGAGATTGTGACATCACATCCCCTTTCGTTTACAAATCTCATATTTCTTCACGAGTATTATCAAGTTCCAGCTGCATGAAAGGTCTTAAATGACTATTGATAATTCAGGAATTTCACCATCTTTGCTTTTTTGTAAAATTTCTAAATACTTGTGTACAATGAAGCATCAAGGAATTCCACCATGTCTGGGAATTAAGAAATACGCCACGGGAATTCCTTGAATTTCAGCAAAGAAACAGGCCCTATATGTGTGAATCCCCTTCTTTGGGTGTGAGCAGGCCCTTATGATGAACCTAGCTCCCTCACACTTATTACCTTCCATGAATTGGCACAAGTTGAATATGCCACTCATCAAATTGTTATACCAACTGAAATCTTACAAAAATAATTCCTACTAAAATTATTAAATTCGAGGGACATGGATGAAGGGGTTAAAATGATTTGGTAGAATCAGAAAATTTTGCTCCCATTTAGGCTTGTTTGGGCTTGAGCAGGAATTCCAGAAATTCCTAAATTCCCAAAGAAAGTGGAATTCCTGGATGCCCCTTTGGGCTTGAGCATCCAAGAATTCCACCAAAATGCATACGGAGTGAAATTTTTGGATTTCCTAAGGTCAAAAGAGACCTTCCATTTGGCTGAAATCCATAAATACTAAGTAAAGAAGTATGAAATTCAGAAATTTTAAAAAACAACTGTCACACAATGTCTAAAAATTCTTAAATACGGTGAATTCTTGATAGAAATTCTACTAAAGACACCGGATGGATCCCATTCAGTCCTAATCTCCCACCTCTCCTTTGAGCGGGGCGACCTTAGATGGGCCCCCACAGCGGCGTCGGCATAAAGAACCGATTCTAAATATTTTCATGTCTGAAACATGCCTGGAAGTGGAAACCCAATCGTCCAAAAGAAACCACACCAGGTGGAGGTGGAGGACAGCTTGAAAAGGCCACCTTCCCCAAGTCCCAATCCAGTGCACATCATTCAATTTCAACCCAATGATTATACAACTTGCATCTTTCACATTTATTAGGTGCTTTCATCATTCCTTCAGCCTCCATGTGTTTCTCTCATAGTGAACCGTCCAGATCTGATCTTGCTGTCCAAGCCAACTAAAAGGCACTTTTTCAGGAAAGTGAGGATTAACCAACATAAACTATTGGCACTGATCATTTACTAAATTTTCTGCTGGTGTCATGCTGTAGACAGCAGCCAATTAGCAAAGACATATGTGCTCAGGATGGAACATTAATCATACTCATCATATATTCTAATGGTTTAGTTTGGTTTTGGGAGATTGATATCATCATCATCTTTTGTTTGATGGAGAATTTGATGCTGATGTAGCAATTTTCTTCTTCTAGTATTCATTACATGAAAAACGTTTTGTGTTTTTTTTTTTTCACTTTTACTTTTACTTTTACTTTTACTTTTTACAGTTTTCTTTGTTGCATCTGCAATGGCATGTGGTAATTTTGTTACCCATGTAATGGCTGCAGCTGCAGTACTAGGAAGTAGCTAGCTTAAAAAAACAGATTAGCCTATGCCTCTCTCTCTCTCTGCTCACATAAGCAAGTTTTTCATGGTGGTGCAAGCATTTTTTTTTTCAGGGGGACCCACTATGCAAAAGAAAAATCTGACCAGGCCTAGCAATGTAACTCTGTGATTCAATGGAAAACAATCAGATTTCTGTGGGGATATACTTTTGAAAGCTTGGTGCCCATTTTTCTTTTTTGGGAAAAAGTTAAAAGAGAAAAAAAAAAAGAAAGAAAGACTTTCAATTAGTGTTCTTTGAATCCACAGAAAACTTACTTCCATGGTGGTGGGAATGGGATGGATCAGAGCCCTTTTAGATGCGGCATGAAAATAGATTTCCCTTTCGCATGGGTCCCCATGTTAAATGTGCTCTAACAAAGGTTTATTAAAAATGCGAGATACAAAAAGGAATGATATAAGTGGTGAGGGATATAAGAGTAGAAATGTAGATGGGACCGTCACTTTCATATATATTAAATTACTAGGGTGTTGACACTTCATTTCTTATTTTCGTTTGATTTTATTTCCTTAGAATAAAAAAATTATTTGATGCTTAATCATGGAAATTCATTTTTAATGTCCATTTTCAACCCCTCATGGTTTAAATCTAATGTACGAGGAATTCAACAAAATGCTCCTTTAAAAAATGAGCGTTTCTATCCTCTATCCAATGTCTAATGAAAGAAGAGTTATGTGGAGACTTTTTTATTCTATAAAGGCAAAAATAAATGAATGTTTCCTTCTTTTTTCTCTTCTTTCAAAATGGTTTGAATCGTAGGAGAAAAAATACAGGAGTTCCACTTTAATTTGCAATCTTTTGAGATATGCGGATTTGATTGATATTTTAATCCGGGGGGGGGGGGGGGGGGGGGTTTCGCACTTATGTTGTAATCTAAATATATAATAATGTTTGCTTTGCAGAAGGGAAGAATCTAGGAAAATGAAGATAAATAATAATGTTTGCTTTGAAGAAAGAGAAAAAAAAAAAGGGAGGATAAGCATTAATTTCTGGTTATAGTAAGTTGTTAAGTAACTTAAAAGGGAGAAAAAAAATAAAAAACCATGCATCATGTTTTTCTATTCTATGTGAACAAACATTAAAAATGTGATATTATCTAATTATTAAGTCCTCTCTTCTATTTCCTAAAAAAAGATAAGAGTCAACCTAAGCAACCTCTCATAAATTGTCTCCTTCTCTTATTTGTCCAAAAAGGAGGTGTTCTCTCTTTTGAAAACGTCTAGGCTGCAATGTAGTAATATTTCTTTTGTATTTAATTCTTATATATTTTAATGCAAACAAACAGTCTAAAAATTTAACAATCTTTGCATCCACCAGGAGAAAATAGTAGCAAAACTTATATTGATATTGGCCAAAATAAGGAAAAAAAAAAAAACTCTATGTGACTTGGCAAGAAGATACCCCATTTCGTTGAAACTAGAAGATATAGGAAGATATTGTTTCATCCTATCAACATGTGCCAGTTGTATAAAGAAAGCATTAGCTGACATGAGATTTTATACAACCAGCGCAAGGTGATAGGATGAAATACTTAGTATATCTAGGTAAGGGATCCGAACTCAATTGTAAGTTGCTCATTAGCAAGTAAATGCTACACTGGTGGCGCCCATTCACCCCACAAAGCACAATTAACTCTTTTGGATTAGCCATCTAAATCTGATTACTTTTGTCATTTCCAATTTTCAACCATTGTTGGCTTTTTACTTATTCAACTTCTCGTTCAAAGATTGAATGATGGTGAAGAATGTCAAATGATGCTCGTTGTTAACAACTAGTCTACACCCTTCTTAATAAAATCTTATATTTTATTATAGGCTGTCATGCATTTTTTCTTCATCCTGCAAGTT
This sequence comes from Camphora micrantha, assembly GCA_003546025.1. Classification (NCBI taxonomy): domain Eukaryota; kingdom Viridiplantae; phylum Streptophyta; class Magnoliopsida; order Laurales; family Lauraceae; genus Camphora; species Camphora micrantha. The sequence goes on from QPKB01000005.1 coordinate 40,962,036, forward strand.
ACACTTTGTCGTAACTTGCTAAGTTATGATGGCATATCTCATAATACATGTATCCAACACTCCCAACTCCATCCCAAAAGAAAAGGTACCATATAGATTATATTAACATGGACCCTAGAAGTGGCCAAAGGCAACTTTCACTGTCAACAGCTTTGCTACTTGGTACCAACTTTAAATAGACAAAAGAACGTGAATAAGGGCTGCTTATGTGACTTTAGTTGTTGACTGACTAACCAATCATTCAAGTTCTCATTTCCATCTTCCTCTCCCTGTAGCAGGTTCCTCCCTCTTCCAAACTAGAGCTGGAGGTTTTTAGTCCACTGGTGCTATCATCTTTTGGCCGTAGAGGTATTTAGTACATTGGGGCCATAAGCGTGTTTATCCGACTTCCCTTTGGCCCGAAATAATTTAGTCCAATCCAAAAGATTGGAAACCGCGGATAGCAAAACAAAATAAAAAAAATGTAAGGATTTAATAATTTGGGAAATGACAATGACACAATAAGGATGTATAGAAATGGTATTCAGTGTCTAAAAGAGATTCCTAAAATGTACAGGATAAGCTCTTTCCTTATTCCTTATTGCATGTCAGCATGTGCCAATTGATGCAGACCATCAAAGCAGTGGCCTCTGTTATGATCAATTGCTTGGTTTTATAAATTCTACCACAGTCAGGTTGTAATTTCAAACCTCGACATTGATTTTTTTTTTTTACTTTTGCAGTCTTACGAGCCCTAAAAATTTAATTTAATTAGACCATTCAATTATTTTGTTTATCTAATTAAACCTAAAGACATTTAGTTTCAGCTCTTCAACATTGATAGACTTTGAGATATATAAAGATCTTAAATATGTAATTCGAACTATTCAGCATCTATTCATATGAAAATATTGATTCCTAACAAATATGGTATTGTGCCTTACATTTGTAAATTTTACATATGTAACATTTGCAAATGTAAGTTTTACACATATAAATGGCATTTTCACATCACATGTGTAAAAGATAAATTTAACTTAAAGAAGTATTTACCAAAAACAAAAACAATTAGGTGAGAGGTGGAGATGTAGATGAAACAACGACTTTATTAGAACTTGATTTATTAGAGTGATGATTGGATATTCATTTTTCATATTCACTTAATTCATTTTCTATGAAGGGGTTATTTGCATATGTAGCCTATACAAATGTTACATATGTAAATGTTAAATGTTATATCGGCATGTTATGTGTGCGAGTGCTACTCATGCAAAACACATTATCATATTTGTCAACACCATCATTTTCAAATAAGTAAATGGGTATGTCCAACGGTTTTTAATTTATTTATTTTTTTAGGCTTTTTTCACATAAATTTCTCATAGGCCATGAAGAACAAAGATATTATGCCATTAATATAACAATAGTGAACAGTTCAGGCCACGAAATGAGGGCCTAAGGAAATTCAAAAATTTAGATATATAGGTTGGGGCTGTTTCACATATTACTCAAAATCTGTGATGATATGAGATAATCTGCTTACCATCTCAGGTTAACTAGTTCAAGAACAATTGATAGGTAAAGAATGAGGGAGAGAGGGAAAGAGAGAGAGGGAGTGTAAATTTTCAATAGTAGCATTGCTTGATAAAAATTTTCAATTGGCAACACATGGCAGTGAGAATTTGAAATGCCTTCAACTTATACATGGTATTTGGGAAATACTAACCTTTTCTCCCGCCACAAATTTCAACTTGTTCCCGGGCGAAACCTCTGGAGTGGTCCGCTTCAACTTCAAGTGAGAATCTCTTGTACAACACCTCAAAAGAAGAGCTCCAGCCGGAGCCCAGCTTAACAACAATATAAAGGACCAAATACATTGCAATGAGTCGTCCCATCAAACAAAAGAAAACACTTCCACACCTCCCAAAAATCTTTGGTTGGTGAGCACTTAAGATTGGGAACCACAAGATGGGTGGATCTGATCCGATCATACGTTTTTTTAAAATACCCCTATGTGGCATCTCCTAATTAAGAGCTCCGAGCCAGAGGGTCCAGCTGGAACAATTGCAATTATCAAAGGACCATCTACATTGCAATGAGTCGTACCCATCAGCCACACAGGGGATGGAAAGAACCACACTTCCACACCTCCCTAAACTATCTTTGGTTGGTGAGCACTGGGATTGGAAAAAATGAACCATAAGATGGTTGATGGATCTGTTTGGATCTGATCATACCTTTTAAAATACCCCTATGTGGCATCTCCTAATGACAGGTATGGGCAGCCGAACCATGAAATTGGGTCCATTTGAGGCTGGAATCTGGATTGTCTTAATTATCAAATGGACCCATCTGCCGCCTGTGGCTTTTATAAATTCTTTATACAGCCCACAAGGAATGGGGATGGAAAGGTCACGTCCCCTCCCTCCCCTCCACATAGTAAGTACTAAATTTGATCTCAAATCGATACCCCTAACTCCTACATCCGTGGTCCGCATGTTTAATTGCTTTATATTCAAAAAAAAATTTCAACAATATGATCAAATAGTTTCATTCCATTCAGATGTGTACCAATCCTTGGGATGAGTGACTATCAGGGGTTTCCTATTAGTTGCTAAGTTTGGATAGATTGCTTGTTGGGCATGTAAAAAATTTCTCATATGATAGATGAGAACTAGTTCTCACTTGAATATTTTCCTTCTTTATATAAATAAAAATAGATTTTATGGACTTTTAGGGTCGTCAACTTGAAATAAGTTGAAATTATTAAAATAAATGCATAAATATAGATGTTAATTTACAAAAGAAAATAAGATTTTAATTATTTTAAGTTTCATATTTAATTTATATAAAAAAAAAATATGCCTTTTTTATATAAAATGTCATGCGGGTCATGACGTGTCATTCCTCTGCCCAGGCACCCTGGCCCGGCAAGGCCAAGGCCCTGGGTCGTGTCTTGCTGTGTTACAGCCCAGGACTCCCTGGCCTAGCCTAGCACGACCCATCATTTGGTTCGTGTCAGGCAGAGCAACGCGATCAATGTATCGTGCCGATCCACAGCCTGAAGTTTTTTGTGCTTGGTTGTGTCGGGGTCCCTACTTAAATCCCTCTCCAAATTTATTCAGAGCACGTGTGTGTAACTCTCTCCAATTGAATTGAAATTTGAAAATATATCCTTCAAGGGGATGTGATTTATTTTGAACTATATCATTTATAGCATGTGATTTATTTTGAACTATATCATTTATCTCTATATAATCTGAACTCGAAACCTATTATGGTAATTTAAGGTTTTGGTTGAACTTGTTTTATTTTTCATTTGATTTGATGCTTTTGACTTGATTGCACTAGGTTTGGGTCAAGTCTATTCTTGCCGTAGACCATGGTTTTAAATATCAGTATCAGATTTAGACTTGTATCAATTTTTTGAAAGATCTTATATCTTTCTTCTCTGTTTTTTTCCCTTCTTTTTCTGACTGGACCTAGTTGGAAGGGGGACAATCAAAGCCGATCGAGAATCCCATCATTAGAGACATTCTTATATTCTCCTTTTAAGGAAAAAAAAAAAAAAAGAAGATGCATATTGATTTTTTTTTCAAAAAATATATATCAAGGTGGTTATGGTTGTTTTAAGTCCCAATCTCCCTCGTCGTGATTGTCATATTCTTTCGCAAACCAACACTAACTCATTACAAAATTAAGAGTCACATTCCCTCCAAACCGTCAAAATGACTGTATGTAGTTTCTATAAATTGAAATCGGGAGAAACAACTTATTTGCATCATAATTATATCGGTCTCATCTCATCTCATCTATCATGTATTATGTTTGTTTGGAAATCATCACCATGGGTCGTATGATTCTGCTGTTGGGTCCTCAACTGATGAGTTCATGATTGATCTTCGGGCAAGCAAACGAAGGTTAACATCAATTTTAGCTGGAATTCATAATATTTTAGAGGTTCGTCTCGCATGTTAACCCATTACTAACTTGGTTCTACCAAGTTAGTGGCATTTTATTTTTCACGGATCCAACTCTATCAACACCAACAGGGTATTGGTCTTACCAAGATGCACGTAGTACATTACAGCTCAAACCTCAAGTCCAAACTCAACAAAAACCAGAATAAGCCCAACTCAAACATCGTTCTCACTGCATTTATGTAGGCTTAGTCCAGGCCCAACTTGTATTTTGTAGCCGTTGGAGAGGGAGCGATGTTCATCCGTACACGCGCTTTGCCGGTTATCGTGGGAAAGAAAAAATTCCACAGTAATATCAAAATCCATGAAAGTCTACCTTGGACCTAGTCATCAACTCCCCATCCACAAAAGTCTTTGGATTCAAAGCACATATCCAATCAATTTACAGTGAATTGAAAATATAGTCATTTTCCATGATCTATTCTATATTATGAATGGATAACTAAAATTAGCTCTTTTTTTCTAAATTATTATAAGGACCTTTTAGAAATACTTTCAAGTGGATTTATTATTCAACGCATTGATGTAAAACAATTGAATTTTGAAATAATTGGTTTAATTAATTGATATGTTGAAAATGTTAATAATTTTATTTTAATTAAAAAAAGTTCATGCTATTATTTTATTTTTATTTTTTGGTAAGCCAGTCAAATGGGCCATGACCTAAGAAAAAAGACCATACGAGTGGAAAAAGGTGGCGTACCTAGGGTTCAAACCCTAGACAACCAAGTGAAAATTGCCGCTACTCACCAATGAGTAAGTGGTCATTCTCTACTTTGATTTGATATACATAACCTTTTAAACATATATGTATGGGGGATATTTAAGTACATCTATTCCTTACCATGTATGATAGCGACACCCATTTTGGGGAAGTTTTAAGTACAAAAATAGATCTTTCCATTAAGTACAAAAGCTCTTTTGTATTTAAAACTTCTCCAAAAGGGGTGTCCCTCACCACACATGGTGAGGGATAGATACTCTTGAATATTTCCCTATATGTATTTATATATTAATGTTCTTTTTAAGTTTAGTTTTATATTTTTTATGACATGTGTATCCCTGAGGTCTTTGACTTAACAAGATTGATGTTAAGGTTGATAAATTCACGCAAATGCACACCGAACAAGTTTGGAATGGATTTCGAACATAAGACTTAGAGAGGAAACTCATGCCTTATGCCACTCTGCCAACTCGAAAGTGTATTTTTGAGATACAATCTTTTTTACGTATATTATAATCTTTATTTTATGTTTAACTTCTTATTTTCGGCTTGGGCGGCGTGCATGATTTTAACAAAGATAGAAAAACACAAGGAGATAATATCAAAATCATGGAAGTCTGCTTAGACCTAGTCACCAACTCACTATCCACAGATTTTACCAAAAAACAATAGCCTCATTGTCCACAGAAGGCAAGTGCGTAAATTTTCTTTGACCGTCCATAGTATTCTCTTCTAGATTGCGTGAGATGCTGCCGAGAAAAATCTACGCGTGGAAAAAGTTTCATTGGAGGAAGTTTTTTTTTGGCGTAGTTTAGATTATGGTTTTTAGGTGTAAGGACTGAATGTTTGAATCCCTTACTAGATATCAGTTTCATGGGGAACTTGAGGTCAATTTTTGGCATAATAGGTGGAACACCTCTTCTTTTACCAGCAAACCAATAGCATATAAATTGGAAAATAATAAAAAAGAAATTTAGGCACTAGCTGAAAACAAGAGACATCTAAAAATAAGATAAAAACGCAAAAACGAAATTCAAATACATAAACTCCTACAACTGTCTTCTACAGATTTTCATGTGTTGAAATCATTGCATAATAGATTCATTATCAACACTAGAAACCACATCTTTTTCCAATATATGTAATCAGGCAGTCATTCATCCATTGATCTCCTACTCAGTTATGCAATCTGTTATTTACGTACTTCATTGCTAAAAAAACTCTTTCTACCATCGCAGTCACTGCTGGTAAAATCAATGCTAATTTTAAAAGCAAATAAACAAATTGGTATATAATATTCTTTTTTGCTTCCACTAATTTTCTAGCAATGTCACAAATTCTTTTAAATTCTAAAAACCCGTTGCTAGAGCGTATATCGGCAATGTAGGCCCATTGGTTTTATTTAATTTTTTTGTAGACAATTGGCCCATTAGGTGGTGAGTATTTTATGGTAACTTTTGTTCACTACCATAGCAACAAAAAAAAGTGTAACGTTAGCTAATGTAGGGTGAAACTCTAAAATTGAATGAAGTCAAAAGCTTCCATAAGTTAACATAAAAATTTTTATTTCTAAATATTTTTTCAGATCTCAGTAGGGTCAATTGACCCCAGTGTGATCAATGTGGAGCCGCCCATGCTTAGATGTAATATATTTATTGTTGATTTTGGCATGAAAATTAGTTGAGCATGTACGTATATTATATATATATACACAAAAAAAAAATTTTCAAATGAGAACTCATTTGCGGGGCATTAATGTAACAAGAAATGTTCTGCCACGAGCTACTATATTTGCAGTCCAACTCTTTGGAGTCCTCTGGGCCACCTTTGATTATTGTAAGCCTTTTTACACTTTCATCGCTCTGTGACTAGTATAGAGCCCAATTTTCACTGCCGTTGAACCTTTATCCACCATTGGTTGGATTGAATTTCAAAGAAATTTATGGTTAAAAAGACTATTAAATATTGAGGCTATTAGATCAAGGGTTAGGATTATCCGAAGGAATTGAGGTTTCTGCTGACCATTGTCCGTAGGGAGACAATACTAAATACTCCACTCCAACACCAACAAGGAGGAGGCATCAAAGTGGCGTCCACTAGCTGGAGTTCATATAAACAATATGCAATCTGCAGCAAGAGAATATTGCCCTATTTTAAGGCCTGGCTTGCACATGATCAAGTTAACTGTCACACGAGCCACCCCATGACAGATCAAATTATTACTCACTACTGGATAAAAAAAAAAAAAAAAGAAAAGAAAGAAGAAATAATGCTTTCTAAATCAAGGGTTAATATGACTTAATGCTACTTATATTTAACATCAAGGAGTTAGCCGAGTGGTCAGGACTGCGGTTTCTCTCTCTTCTGAAGCTAGGGGGGGCACAGGGGTTTTATTCGGCTTCTCTCTTTGCCCGGAGGAATTAGTCTAGTCCAACTAATATTTTGCACACCCCCTCTAATTATTTAATAATGGGGTTCATGTTATTTTTAAAAGTCGTTTTGTTAAATTATGCAAATTAACATATGGATAGTTCTATATCAAAATCTACTTTACTAAATTCATTATTTCGAAATTTGTTCTTGAATTTATTTATTTATTCTAGATTAGTTGCTATAATAACGATTTTATTAAAAAAAATTAAAGTATTAATCTACCTCTTTCAAAAAAAAAGTACATCCTTGAAATCTTACATGTCCACCAAAGTTAGCTAATTTGACAGTGTTTTAGGCATGGCCCACCAACATGAATGTCATCTACCCATTTGATATATTTTCATTATTTGATTATTTGGACTGTTTCTTGGTAATTTGATCAATTTAGACCTACATTCATTCACTTGTGATTTCATGATGGATGTTTTTCAATGGCAAGGATCTACAGCTGTATAAAAGCAAACAACAACTGTATGTTGGGGCATAGCAAAATTAGCATCATCAATCACGGAAGTAATGGCCTATGCCACATGCATTAAGAGCTGGCGCTTCTCAATTTGCATGGAACTCCCTCATATACTGTGACCATGAGATAAAAAAAAGGATAAAAATAAAACTAGGGGCACATGCATTCTTTAGTTAGTCATGTTAAGCGAAGATTTAGGGCACGTTTGTAACATTTGTATGCAAGACTTTTCCACACGAAGGAAAAATTGTTTCGTCAGCAAACTCCATGGAAGATAAATGTCACATGAAAGAATTCTGTCGGTGAGCTAATCTATTGATGGTGTGAAAACTTTTTCTTGGGTGAAATGGTATGTATTTTTGTGCGGCTGGAGATGTATTAGTGAAAACCAATGACCCCAACGTAATAGACAGAAAAATATAAAATAATTCAAATAAATAAATCCATGTGATGAGGTTATGGAAAGAGAAATTATGTGATGAGATTGCAAATGTAGAGAAATTGCATATCAAAATAAAAAGGGGTGTTTGGCGGCAGGTTCCTCAATACTACGCTTCGTAGCCTGTGGTCTAAGTCATTTTCTCATACAGGCAGCGGTCCTCTTTTAACATTAAATGAGTCAAAAAGACAAAAAAACCCTCTCTTTATATACTCTATACGCTAGCAAACACGCACCGCTTTAAAATATTCTGTCATATACTCAAAAAACTAAGCAAAATAAAGATTCCGAAAGCGAAGATGAAGGAAACTACGGAAAGAAGCAAAATCAACTCATCGGTGACCTCGAGCAATCGAATCATCTTAACTTGAACTTAATTGAGTTTGACATAAATTTATCTAAGTTTTGATTTGAATTTATCTGAGTTTGATATGAAGTTATATGACTTTGACATGTATTTATCTATGTATTATGTGAAGTTATCTTAGTCCGTGATTAATTAAACAGGACTTTAAATGAATTTATCTAAGTTTGATTTTAATTTAATTACGTTTGTTATCAATCAAACAGGGTTTCAAATTGATTCATATGACTTTGACATGATTTTCTTTGAGTTTTTACTAAATTTATCTGAGTTTCGTATGAAATAATATGAGTTTGGTATGAAATTAACTGGATTTCAAATGATTTTATTTGACTTTAAAATGTATTCAACTTTGTTTTAAATGAGTTTTTCTGAGTTTGCTATTAATTTATCTAAGTTTTGTACGTGTTATCTGATTTTGACATAAATTTATTTGTGTTTTGTATGAATTTATCTAAGAATGATATAAATTTATTTGAGTTTACTTTGAATTAATCTGAGTATGATATGAATTAAATTGGATTGAGGTGAATTTATCTGAGTTTGCCGTGAATTTATTTGACTTTGATGTGAACTTATCTGACTTTGGCGTGAGTTTATATTAGTTTATATGAATTTATTTATATTTGAAATCATAATCAGTTTGAAAACAAGTTATGTAACTTTGATATGAGATTATCTGCCTAAATTTTGTTTGGTTTAACTAGATTTGGTTTGAATTTATCTAGCTTTGATAAAAATTTATCTGGATCTAATATGAAATTATCTGTGTTTGATGAATTTAAATAAATTTGTTATGATTTTATTTGACTTTGCTTTGGAAAGTTTACGTATGATTTTATTTGATTTTATCATGAAAAATCTACGTATGATAATTGTGAATAACGAGAATCAGATTTCAACGTTGTACACCAAAACCATTTCTCAACCATATGCATAGATTACGCGTAAATATTAATGTGAAATATTCAACTATACATATCCTAACAAGGAATTCCTATTTCAAGCGCAGTGAGGAATCATTATATCCGTGGATTCTTCAATTGTTACTGAACGCAATATTATCTGCCTTAAAATGAATGCTCTTCGTTATTTCTACCTTTCCGGCTAAAACGATGAAGATGATGATGATGATGATGAGATCACAATCCACTCCATCACAAATCTTCTCATTTGAGAGTGCCAAGTAAAATGATTTATACATTTTCTGGAGTAGCCTGTTAGCAATTTTCACAAAAACACACGGATATTATAAATATTAAAGCAAATGGTGGGGGTTGCCACATCGACATCAAAGGAGTTCTCCTGGTGCCACATCAGCATCAAAGGAGTTCTCATTTTAAATAAATATACACAAAAACCTTACAGTGATTTAAGGAGCTATGTCATCACTTACTACTATTTTTTATCTAAAAGTTTTGCTATCATAGTTTTTATCTCCTAAATTATCTCGATCAATATCCCTTAAAATCTCGTTCTATTGCAATAAAATCTCCTCTCCATCCACAAACAGAATTCTCTCCCCTAACCTTACTAATATCCTTCCCATCCATAAACCGAATTCTCTCCCTTAATCTCTACTCAACAATTTTGTGAGTGATGCAGTGGGCCCACATATCATGTAAGAAAGCCAATTTCTGAAAGTGAGGTCTTAGATGTTAATCCTTTAAAATATGCTTGAATCTCACGGGATAAAATGTTTAACCATCTATCAATCATTTTTTGTCATGCCTATTACATATAACTTGACCAATACACACTTTGAAGTGAGACCTACTAGATAAAGATCATAATGAAGATCCTATAAACCTTATCATACATTAAAAAAAAAAAAAAAAAACTCTATAATAACCAAATAACTTGCCAAACCTTGCACTTGTGCATCTACATGGGGCCGCCTCCCATGGGACCCACCAGATTGTAGATGGCCATTAACTTGTTCACTAAATAAATCTTATATTTGCAATTGATTTTAAATAACCTACATTCATTTTTTGAAACTACGTGGACCTCATTTTTAGATTAACCATTTAATTTAATTATTTGTTAGCTCTTTTTAAGATTTGGATCAACTTAGATGGGTAAGGGTTTTTTTTTTTTCATATGTTATAATTTTTTTAATGAAGTTTTTATATCCTGGCACAACTTAGATTGGTAGGGTTTATAATCGTTTGTCTTTTCTTTTTTTTAACGTAAATTTTATATCCTAGGCACCTTCTGTCATCGATATGTGTAAGATTTTAATGCCTTTTTTTTTCTCTCAAATTATTTATACTAATATAAAATAAAATATATCTAAATTGAATAAAATAAAAATTATTTTTATTAGGATCGTGGTTGAGCATGGGCGCGGAGCCTACAAATTTGCTTTGACAAAATCTTATGATGGAATTGATTAGGCTTTTTATGTGGAAGTTTGTTTATTGATATGTAAGTTACCTTGTATTCAAGATCCATGGCTTAGATGTACACGAGAATAGTAATACATTTTTCTTTTTGTTAATTTCTGAATCGATTTATCTACACTGATATGCTTCAAAGAATGATGGCATCTTTGGTTTGATTTGTACCTTATTTATTTACAGGAAAGTGAAAACTAATTAAGGGATTGATTTCCTTTATTTATTTATTTAACTTCATTATTTTTCTTTTTCTTTTCAATGGACTCATCTCAGCCACACTCACACTCCACACGATGTACCTAACAGATTGAGCCCCAGCCGTGTATTGATGTATTTGTAGGAAAATGAACACATTTTTTTTTCCTTCTTTGAATGATATAATTTTTTCTTTTTGCTTCCCTTCAGAATTTTCTCTTTTTTAGTGGGTACTTTCAACCCAATGCATTTTTTCAATTTACAAAGATTTTATATGTGTTATATTACAAGATTCTCATTATTATTTTCACAATAATTTATTTATTTTTCCATAAAATCTTAAGATCTTTTTTCACTTTATTTTCTTTTAAAGTTTTTAAAAAATAATAAATAGTAGATTCTTCTTTATAGTTTTAATTATTATAATAATTTATTATATATTTGTTTTGGCCTAGGCTCCAGCACGAGCGTTTTTTGCTAGTTATATATATTGCAACAGATAATAATAATTGATGTTTTTAGAAATAAATCACATCACAAATAAAAGTGAGGGGAAAGAAAATCAAAATAATATTTTCTTGCCTCACAAATGCCAGATCAGATACACACACAAAAGAAAAAGAAAAAAAGAGCAGAGCAGGTTGGTGGGCCATGGATACGCGGTTTTGTGCCAGCTTTAAATCATCACCCATCAAGTGGGTCCCACTAAGTCCTACCACTGAAACGTATTTCTCACACACTTTCCCCACTGTAAATGCAAACCTTTGTGTCCTGGAAGTCTTCTTGCGCGTTGAAATTTCCAACACTCTTTTTTATGCACACTCTCTCTCTCTCTCTCTCTCTCTCGCTGTCAGTCACTCTTTTAAGTTGTGTTCTCTGTCTGACTAATCCGCTCCTCTGCACCCGTGTCTTCGGATTTCGCTCAGATACAGATCGAGAGCGAAAACCCATCTCTCTGATTTACAGAGAAATCTGTGAAGGAATCAGGCGACAGAGTGTGTGGGATACAGAGAGAGAGAGAGAGAGAGCATTGTTTTATATATTTTATTCTGTTCCCCTGTTTGTTTGATGGGTGGGTTTTGTCTGTGATTTGTTTCTTTTTCTGGATCTCTCTCTCCTTTGGTTTTCTAGAGCTGAGGATAGAGAGTGGTGAGAGTGGATTAGGGAGATTTTGCTAGGAGAAGTGGGGGTTTTTGAGGTGGGTTTCTTGAGATGGCTACGGGAGGGCGCCTTATAGCGGGTTCCCATAACAGGAATGAGTTCATTCTCATCAATGCTGATGAGATTGGACGGGTAAGTACCTATCAAAATCAAATCTTTGTTTTTGTTTACAACTTTTTTTAACGATTTTGGAAATACCCATTTCTGATTTTCCTTGTTTTCTTGTGATTCTGGGGTTGATGGGGTATTTTGGTTGGTGGGGTTTTGTTTCTATTTCGTTGAGTAGTCTGTCTCTTTCTCTTGTAATCTGGGTTGGGATGGATTGTAATGAAAATGGGGTCTGTTGGGTTGCTTTTGTAATGTGAGATTTCAGGATATCTTCTAGTTTTACCGATCGATTGTATCTTTATCTATAGTCATGTTTATGTTTATTTTTCTTCCCTGCTTCTGTTGATTATATTGCTAAAGATCAAAAGACTTCTCTTGCAATTGGATCTTTTGTGTGATTGTGTTGCTGATTTCTGTTTTTCCTGATCCGGGTCTCAATCTGATTCTGATTTTGGTGGTGGTGTGATCTTTCCAGCCCAAGCCATTGCAAGAATTGAGCGGGCAGATCTGCAGGATTTGTGGAGATGAAGTTGAAATTACAGTGGATGGAGAGCCCTTCATTGCCTGTAATGAATGTGCTTTCCCTGTTTGCAGACCTTGCTATGAATATGAGAGAAGAGAGGGTGATCAGGCCTGCCCTCATTGCAAAACCAGATACAAGCGCTACAAAGGTTCCTCTACACCTGCATTTATATGGGTTACACGAAATGAAATGTTTTCCATATATCGCTTCTAAAGATATAGGAATTTTGCAGGCTGTCCAAGAGTAGAAGGCGATGAAGAAGAGGATGGTGTGGATGACATAGAGAATGAATTTGATATTGGTGTTAATGACAGTAGAGATACCCAGCATATTGCAGAAGCAGCTCTCTATGGCCGGCTTAACGTCGGCCGTGGACCGCAAACTGATTCTCAGCTGCACAATCCAGACGCAGCTCTTAATCCGGAGATCCTTCTCATCACAAATGGAGAGGAGGTGAATTCATCGATTTCTTAATTGTCTATTGCTAAAGATCGCATTTTTAGTTGTTATTTTGTCTTCAGTTTGCACTTTCTTATGATGTCGATTCGTGCTTAATCTAGGATGCTGGAATTTCATCTGATAGTCATGCTCTTATCATTCCTCCCTTTATGGGTCGTGGAAAAAGGATTCATCCGATGCCCTTCCCTGATTCATCAACGCATTGTAAGTTGGTTTGATCAAATTGCTTTACTTTACTCCTCTTCTAATTTTTTTTGTATTTTATTTCATGGCTGTTTGGAACTTGATTCTATTTCTTTTGTGAATGTGACACAATTGTTAATGTTGCAGTGCAACCCAGACCGATGGATCCTCACAAAGATTTAGCAGTATATGGTTATGGGAGCGTCGCATGGAAGGATCGAATTGAGGATTGGAAGAAGAGGCAGGCTAATAGGTTGCAGGTGGTTAAGCTCCAAGGTGGTGGAAATGGTGGTGGTGCCTCTGATGGAGATGGACTGGATGATCCTGATTTGCCAATGTAAGTGTCATCGGTTCACAGTCTGTCATCTTGATTGAGTGCAATCGTAAACTGGGAATAGAATGTAAAATAAACGCAATATAGAGTGCAACAAGGCTTTCTTGTCCAATATGAGTTATTACGCTTGTTTATATAAACTTTTCCCCTTAGATTATGCAAACCTGTTTCATACGCGCTTGTGATTATAGAACATTTGTTACAAAACATGTTTAAAAAAGTAGAAGCTGCAAAAGCAGCATATAGTATCCATTGATTTTTATGAATATGCCCTTTTCCCCCTTCAAATGAAAAGATGTGAGCTATAGAGTATGAGAAAAGAAGGCATCCTCGTGATCGGGTACCTTTCTTAGCTTTTAAGTTATCATATTACCAATTATTAGTCATTACTAAGCTACTTCTAAATTCCTTTTTGATATCCTTGGAGTCACTGAAGTTTTTGTATAACAATTTTGATATTCCTAGAGCCCTCCAGCGTTGTGAATATTGAAAGTTTTTGTGAGCATGTGAGAAGTGTTTTGATTACTTAATTGCAAGATGAATAGCTATTTTGTGCTGGTTTTGTCTGTTACTGCTATAGTGTCTTGTTATATATTTAAATTGGCACTGAGCTGCTCTAGTCAGTGTGCCCCAGCCCAAATAAAATATAGGATTAGAGTTTCACTGTATATGATACTTGAGGCTGTTTGAAAGTCGTTTTCTTCTTTTGTCAAGTTATCTACGGCCCTTTCTTTCAAATACATTGCACAAAATTGACATGTAAGTGGCTCCACCTGTATGTGTCATAGGCTAAAATCACTTGTTGAAAAATCCTCGACTTTTGGGTTTTGACTAGGGGATGGTTGAGGAAAGAACTAAAGGGTTAACCAAAGTTTTGTGGACATTCTATGTTTCTTCTGAATAATACAAAGGTAGAAAGGGCTGGAACTGTTTATCAATTTAATTTTTGGACTATGGTTCATCCATGGGTTGGATCCTGTCCATTTGTGGTATGTGTATCCAAGTAGAGTCTCTAAGTACTTGAGAAGGAAAAAATGGTAAACACCATAATATTAATCCATAAAATATGTTTATGTTGTACTTTGTTGTGATATTGCATGCCTATAAGCTGTTTGTACGTCTTTAACCTTGATAACGAAAGCATGTTGACAATGAGAAAGAAATTGTCCCCTTCATACTTCTAGGTCCGAGGCGAAAAGTGCATTTTGATCATCCTTATCATTATTTCGTGCATCATTAGTTTTTTGTTTATTTTATTATTATTATTACAAAGCCAGCTCTTGCTTCATTTGCCAAGATGTGTCATGATGCTGATTTTATATTTTGTATTATTCTTTTTATTAAAAAGCATGGTTATCTTCTTCAGAATATTTCTAACTTAATGCGATTATCACTATTCATCTCCTGGACATTTTTATATGAAAAGTTAAGAAATCTAATAGAACTAAAATATGAAATAATAAACTTAGTACAACAGAATATTGTGAACTGTACTCTAGGTGTATCTTTGCAGGATTCACTAGCAGCATCAGTACTGTTTCCTGTGGATATGGGTAGAGCTATAAAAGTATCAGTGTTTGCCTCTCCAAAGCCATTGCAGTCTAGACTTCTAGTTAAAAATTTACCCACTTTTGGCATCCGATGTGGACCACTGCTGGAACATAATCAAAAGTTTAAAGAGCTCTGCATGTGAGAAATCGTTCCCCTGTGCACAGTTCTTATGCAAACTGTGCATCACGGTGGTAGTCATGCGTCAGTCGGAGGAAAGCCCCACCTATCGGACACGCCTGATGAACTGTGTGGATACGCACCATGTGCAAGTGAATATTATCCCTGCATCTGACCGATTTGGACCATCGGAAGTCACGATATGGAGCCTTTTGAGTTGATTAATTCAGTCTGTCCACAGATCCAGAAACTGTCATTGCTCCTCAACTAAAATTACTAGGGTTTACAATTGGCCAGGTCTGGGCTTGTGAAACCTGAATCTTGAGCGCGCCTGGCCCTTTCGGTTCATAATCCAGGCTCGGCTGTCCATTTGCACTGCCCTAGAAACCACTCAAGAATCAATATGGGAAAATATTAGCAAACAAAATATTGTTTGACATCATATATATATATATATATATATATATTTATCAAGTGGTTGCGGAGGGTGTATCAGCTGCCCCCTAATACTACATGTATCGACTGTGGCTATACTTATTGAGGATCATAGTGAATTTTATTTGAGTTAAAAAAAACTCAAAAAAATCCAGTAAAATAAAAAAAACTCAAAAAAATCCAGTAAAATAAAAAATGACAGATTTTCATGTTTATTTGCATGAATAAAAAATAAATGTATATATTGGACCCTTTAATGTTACACAGGTCCTATATTAACACACTACGCTTTTAGATAAACAACACTAAGATATTTATTCACCTACATTCATATTACTTAGGTTTTTGAACTTAAAACCATTAAAAGTTAATTGAGAAACAGATGAAAGAACATTGCTACTATTTAGCATTTACTACTTAGAAGTTAGTAACTTAGCATGTACTATTATGAAAAAATAGTATTTATTATGTCGTATTCATTAGTGTTATATATATATATATATATATATATGAACAACCCACACCCCCCAAAAAATAAAAATAAAAATCTAAATATCCCAAATAGTGTCTTGTAGAGGAAATCTAAGCTTCATGCATGCACTACATATGGTTAGGAACTCATCCCTATCCAAAGCAAACCAAACACCTAGATGTTTTATGCGAACTCTGATTTTTTCTGCTTACCTCAAGGATAACCCTCAAGCCAATGGGTTGCATAATTAATTATTTGTTTAGATCTTCGATTTGATATTTTTCTTCAGATTTCTTGTGCTAGAAAGGCCAAACCCCTTCCCCAGGCTTTATTTTCAAAAGAATCCCAAAATGGGTTTGTAGTCTCTTAAAGGAGGATGTATCAGCTGTTTCGGCTGTGTCAAAAGGTGTATATGCCAATGTGGCCGTGCTTTTAGAGAACAGCAACAGTATGCATTTGTTGGTGAGGGATCAGCTGATATTGGCCGAGGTATTGGCTGTTGTGATATAGATCTACTACTTTTTTTATCCTTGGTTCAGAAGAAGTCAAAGTGAATATGTTAGTGATATTGAACTGTATCTTACTCACCTATCTTGCATTCTCTTTTTGAAACCTTCTTAATATTAATATGGTAGGTTGTTGGACTGTTGGTACCCTTTTCTATCGCTTTTCTTTAAAGGTTTTATACCCTTTTCTCCTTTTTAGTTGTTAGTGGCTTGAATGCTTTTATGTGTTTCAATCAGGGAGATTCCACCAGTGTCTCTGAAGTTTAAATAACTGGCATTTTGAAAAACGCTAATTATTCCGATATCCTCTAATCAGTATGGGTGTAAATATGTGCTTTCTTCCTGATTACAAGCTATATGGTCCTTTTTTTTTTTTCAGGATGGATGAGGGCAGGCAACCACTGTCCAGGAAGTTACCGATTCCTTCCAGCAAGATAAATCCATACAGATTAATAATTATACTTCGGCTCGTTGTTCTTGGATTCTTTTTCCATTACAGACTTCGACACCCAGTTCCAGATGCGTATGGGTTATGGCTGACATCAGTTATTTGTGAAATATGGTTTGCTGTATCTTGGATTTTGGATCAGTTCCCAAAATGGTACCCAATAGAACGAGAAACATACTTGGATCGATTGTCATTGAGGTAACATCATATATGCATTATTAAGTTATACAACCATTGTACTTTTTGGATCTGTGCAACCCAATATCTCTTATTGCAACCTTTGTTTGCAGGTATGAAAAAGAAGGGAAACCGTCTGAGCTAGCTGACATAGATGTCTTTGTAAGTACAGTCGATCCTATGAAGGAACCTCCTCTTATCACTGCGAACACTGTTTTATCCATCCTTGCTGTTGATTATCCTGTCGAGAAAGTTGCGTGCTATGTATCAGATGATGGTGCTGCCATGCTTACATTTGAAGCCCTATCTGAGACAGCTGAATTTGCAAGGAAGTGGGTCCCATTTTGCAAAAAGTTTAATATTGAGCCCCGTGCTCCAGAATGGTATTTTGCTCAAAAGATTGACTATTTGAAAGACAAAGTTCATCCAGCTTTTGTGAGGGAAAGACGTGCAATGAAGGTCTGCTATTTCCTGGCATGTTTGAACTGATTGTTTATCATATGTCCTTTTATCTCTCTAATTGTGAAACATACAAATTAATCTAATAAGAGGTGGATGGTTATTCATTCTGCTTTTTATTTGGGAGATGGATGAATCTGTAAATAGATCAGTTGAACACTCTTTTTCTGCCATTATCTTCTCAAAATCATTATCAGAATTTATTCTGGATTTCTAGGAGAGAAAAAAGGGTGGTAAAAAAACAATATCCTACCTACTGTGATTTTCAGTTCAGCATAGAAAAGTATAATCATCTAATTTATGAAATATTCAAGCTCATTGCTGTTTAGGGTGCTACATCTGAACTCACAATGGGCTCTCCATGCTGTAATTTCGTAGTTCTTCTTTGAAATTTTAATAGCTTCTTGAGGTTTCATGATCTTGATGCTCCCTGAGCCTTAACGCCAAATGTAAGGTGAAAGGTATATGATGTTGTATCCTGCTCATGCAGAGAGAATATGAAGAGTTCAAGGTTCGTATCAATGTTCTGGTTTCCATGGCGCAGAAGGTTCCTGAAGAGGGTTGGACAATGCAGGATGGAACTCCATGGCCTGGAAATAATGTGCGGGACCATCCAGGAATGATCCAGGTCAGAATATGTTTTGCTTATGTATGAATAAATGCTATGATTTGGGTACTAGCACCATTAAAAAAACTGATTTGTATGCAAGCATGCATGCATTGAGTGCAGCAGGGTGCTATCAGTTACAGTTCATCCAGTTTATCCAAGCTTTCAGAGAGTGCGGCAGTGCACTATATACGTTAGCTTGTAAATTTTAGCATTACTAGAAAGAACGATCTAAACCTGACCTAGAAAAGGCATGGAAACTGGGGAAAGGGAGCTTTTGCCCGTCAATGAGTCTCATTACGTGGACAAATAATATAACCTTACTAAAGGGCTTACCATTCACGCACACACACACTAAAGGGCTTTTGGTTTGAATTACAAGCTTTTGGTTTGAATTACAAACTTTTGATTTGAATATAATATCAGCATCTGGAAATCAGGGCTGGTAGAAGAAATAAGCAATTAGGAAAGATAGAAGAAATGTGATTGGCCTCTGTAATACAGCTACTTCGCAACTTCATTCTGTGGGTTTTCTGGAACCCAGATGTACTCTTGAGGCTGTGTTTAGGATTTACATTTACTCCCACTATTGGAATAACTCGAAAGTCAAAAGGGATGTTGCTAATTTGACTTTTTTTTTTCTTTTTCTGATCAATGTGGATTGCTGTCACTAGTAATGATTTGGTAAAGGTGATGTAATAAAAATAAGCATACCACCTAATGTGACTTCCAATTTGGCACCATAACAGAATGGATAACCCTTTTTCAGAGAGAGACCATTCTTCTGCCAAATGTTCAGACATTCGGCCAAAATTTCAGTCTTCTTGTGCTTTGGTGCATCCAATCGTGCCCTTGATTTATAATAACTCCATTATGCAACTTCATTTGGTTTGGGTAGAAAGACTGACTGAACGAGAAACACTAACTCCAAAGTTGTGGTTGAGACCACTGTACTTCTGAAAGAAATAGTGTGCTTAGACTGACCATAGGCTGGTTCCTCGGAAGTACTCAATTGCTAGATTGGAATTCTTTATGGCAATCTGTAAGTTGGTCGACATGCTTGTGCTTGTTCTCAAAGTCTGCTTTTATATATGCATTATCTGAAACAGTTTTCTTTCTACTTGCAATTTTGGTGACCTTCTATTTTGTAATTTTTTTTATCAGGCATTTTAGTAAGAAGTTATTACAAGCTGCCTTGTTGTCTCATAACCTTCTGCACTCTTCATGTGTATGGACTGACAGGTTTTCTTGGGTCACAATGGTGTCCGTGATATCGAAGGAAATGAGCTACCACGTCTGGTATATGTCTCCCGTGAGAAGAGACCGGGATTTGATCACCATAAAAAGGCTGGTGCCATGAATGCCCTGGTAGGATTGATCTTTTAATATCACAGATAGTGTTTATATTTTCAATGAGATAATTCAGCTGTTCCTGTTTTTGCTTGTGTTGCTTATTCTTCTTATCTGATCTAAGGTGCGTGTCTCGGCAATAATCTCCAATGCTCCTTACCTTCTTAACGTTGACTGCGATCATTATATAAACAACAGCAAAGCCCTTAGAGAAGCCATGTGCTTCATGATGGATCCTACCTCTGGGAAGAAAATTTGCTACGTGCAGTTTCCTCAAAGATTTGATGGGATAGATAGGCATGACAGATATTCAAATCGCAATATTGTATTTTTCGATGTATGTAATATTTTTGGGGATTTTTGGCAGTTGATTGTGTGTTTTCCCTGTTTTGAAGATGTTAGTTATCTTCTTTCTTTGTTTTCTTTTTCACATGCAGATCAACATGAAAGGACTTGATGGAATCCAAGGACCTATCTATGTTGGAACTGGATGCGTTTTCAGAAGGACAGCACTATATGGCTATGACGCTCCTGCCAAGAAGAAGCCCCCGGGAAAGACATGCAACTGTTGGCCAAAATGGTGCTGCTTGTGTTGCGGGTCTATAAGAAAGAAGGGGAAGGGAAAACTAAACCAGGAGAAGAGGAAGAAGAAACAAAGAGAGGCATCGACACAGATTCATGCACTTGAAAATATTGGGGG
Source organism: Camphora micrantha (assembly GCA_003546025.1). Classification (NCBI taxonomy): domain Eukaryota; kingdom Viridiplantae; phylum Streptophyta; class Magnoliopsida; order Laurales; family Lauraceae; genus Camphora; species Camphora micrantha. The sequence continues at coordinate 40,982,608 of QPKB01000005.1, forward strand.
TGAGTCACTTCCACCCTTAGTAATGTTTTACGAGGAAAATTGTGAGATCATGTTTGTTTTGTCCATTATAACTTTCTGCTTCTGTTATAGAAGTAAATCCTAGAATTCATGTGACATGTTAACCCTTTAAAACTGAAGTATTTAAACTACTAATTCCATGCATTCTAGTTGTTGGAGGTGTCCCGAATCAGTTGAGATCTGTTGGACCCTTATGTCATTCAGATTATAATATCTGTAATGATGAGAATTATTTGTCTTAACAGGAACAGACAATGAGAAGTCACTTCTTATGTCCCAGAGGAAGCTTGAGAAAAGATTTGGGCAGTCCCCAGTTTTTGTAGCTTCCACGGTGCGAGAGAACGGTGGAATAGCTGAGGGTGCCAGTTCTGCTTCACTTCTGAATGAATCCATTCATGTCATCAGCTGTGGTTATGAAGATAAAACTGAATGGGGCAAAGAGGTGCATTCATGAGGCTTTAAATGCCATACCCATATCACACTGTTCTAGTCATCAATATGCAACTTTTTGATACTATTATTACACACTGATTTTTTTATTTATATGCAAGTCGCCTTCTCTAAATTATTCTGTTTTGTTTGACCAGGTCGGTTGGATATATGGGTCAATTACCGAAGATATTCTTACGGGCTTCAAAATGCATTGCCATGGTTGGCGTTCTGTGTATTGCATGCCCAAAAGGCCAGCATTCAAAGGATCTGCTCCCATCAACCTCGCTGACCGTTTACACCAAGTTCTACGATGGGCTCTTGGATCTGTTGAGATTTTTTTTAGCAGGCACTGCCCAATCTGGTATGGCTACAGAGGTGGTTTAAAATGGCTGGAGCGGTTTTCATACATAAATTCAGTCGTGTATCCTTGGACGTCGATCCCCTTGATTGCGTACTGTACCTTGCCAGCCTTCTGTCTTCTCACTGGAAAGTTCATTATCCCAGAGGTATGCATTTGCGCTTTTGTTGAAACGACAAGCATTGTTGTGAAGTCTGCTCATCCATCTATTGATATTTTTATACTGATACTTCCATTTGTCAATGTTCTAGCTTATCATTTGAGTTTTTTTGTTTGACTAATTAGGCATTTAATATGCCACAATAATGTCAAGGGCTAAATATTTTTTGTCAGTCTAAGGTGGTTTATAGGCTTTTGCATAATTAACATTCGGAGCTATTCCAGCGTTTTGTCAAGGATACTTCTCTTATGCATTGACAAAGGTGAAGATCATGAGTTTTTTGTGTAAGCCTATACGGCTATACCTATTCTAGAGTCAGCTAATTTCTCTAGTAGGATTGTCAACTGGCTGGTAAGGATTGAAAGGGTCAGAGTCCAGGTCTGGGTTCGATATGGACCCTAGATCCCAGATTGGAACCCACCCAATAATAATCATAAAGAGGTCGAAGCAATGAAGGCCCTAGTCCAAATAAGCTTTGAGCCCAATGAAGGTCCGCCTGCTTTCAGTGTTGTGAGCTTTCTTCATGCGATACTCTTAAAAGCATATTTAGCATATTTTGTACAACTTTGAACATGTTCATACGTTCGTCTACATGTTCATGTACATGCAATGATGCACACGCACATAATATATTGAAATCTATTTGCGGCTATAGTCCAGCAACCTTATACCTGACTCCTGCCTAATAAGGGATCCAGACTTGAATTTGGGCCTGGTTAGCAGAATGGTTTGGGGGCACAATTACCCTTTATCTATTTCTCTACATTTTAAATCTACAGCTCATAGAAGACTGCTTTTTTATTTACAGATTAGCAACTACGCCAGCATTGTTTTCATGGCACTCTTCATTTCCATTGCTGCGACGGGCATTCTTGAGATGCAGTGGGGACGTGTTCAGATCGATGACTGGTGGAGAAATGAGCAGTTCTGGGTGATTGGTGGTGCCTCCTCGCATCTCTTTGCACTCTTCCAGGGTCTGCTCAAGGTTCTTGCTGGGGTCAACACAAACTTCACAGTCACGTCAAAAGGAGGGGGAGATGATGAAGGCTTCTCAGAGCTGTACCTATTCAAGTGGACATCATTATTGATACCCCCGTTGACATTGCTGATATTGAACATAATCGGTGTGGTGGCAGGGATTTCAAATGCTATCAACAACGGCTATGAGTCTTGGGGCCCGTTGTTTGGTAAGCTGTTCTTTGCTATCTGGGTCATTGTGCACCTTTATCCTTTCCTCAAAGGAATGATGGGAAGACAGAACAATGTGCCTACCATTATAGTAGTCTGGTCTATCCTTCTAGCATCAATTTGTTCACTTTTGTGGGTTCGAATCAACCCATTTTTGGCAAAATCGGATGGACCTGTGTTAGAAGTTTGTGGGTTGGATTGTGACTAGAAGATCATAAGAGATTTTTAGGAAGGATTTTCTCCAAAGCAGTGGGTCAGGAGGTTGCCTGAGAGTGAAGTGCAACAGCAATCAATCGCAGGGCAGGTGGAAGAAATGGGTGGTTTAGTTTGTGTAGATAGCTGAGGCTGGAGTTGGATACATGATTGCTATTTGTTTACAAATTTCAATTGATTCTTTTGTATACCTGTGTGTTCTTTTCTTGGGGTGAAGAGGAGGGGGGATTGATTTCCTAGAGCCAGTTAGTAATCTTATCCTCCGTGAACAAATTGGTTAGTCAGATGTTGAATCATAATTTATCCCTTCTCAATAAGAGCATTGAACTCTCTTCTGTGTAATGTGAGTGGATGGTGTGTGTGTGTGTGGTCAAGCCATTTGTGGAATCAAGCCTTTGATTTTGGCCAGTGATGGGTGATTGGTGGTGCTACATAATTTTTTTTTGATCTTTTCGATTGGTTCACTCCCAGGTTTCACCTTAGCTTATGCTCATATATACTTGGATATCCTTGTAGGGCTGTCAAAGAGCCCGGACGGGCCCAGGGGTTGTCCTTATCCTACCCTCAATATATTTAGGAAGCCCTAGAAAAGCTCGTGCTACCGAAGCTCTTATCCTACCATTGATGGTTAGGCCAGGGCCAGGGTCAGGGTCAGGGTAGGGCTAAAAGGCCTCAAAAAATAAAAAAATAAAAAAAAGATTATTTAATTTCTTTTTTACACTGTTGCCAAGTATCAATTATCAACTGTTCTTTATCTTGTCTAACCTTTATTGCAAAAGGATCACTAAGAAAATGGATTAAGTCATTCGTATGTTAGTGACTTGGGTTCTAGACGTGCGGTTTTATTTATTTTGCTGTTAAAAAGGAAAAATAGTAAAAAGAGTTTTACTGGAATGAGCAGCCATTGTTAGGTTGTAGAGTATTTTAATACCTTTGCCATCTCTTTCTTCTTTTATACATAATTAGAAAAATGCCAACATTAGAACCCTTCTCTGACCTGGAACATGCAACGTGCATATAAATATCAACCTGCATAAATACATATCAACACCCCACCCGAAACATGCATGTAACATGCATATAAATATATCCACCTGTAAATCAACATATTAACGCCCTACATTTCCACTTTACCTATCCACCTGCTAAATGCATATAAACAGTCTCAATCAATGATAAAAATAACGGTTGTGGCAGGTGTATTGGTCAGCAGCAAAAATAATACGTAACGGATGATACGTAGTGGTTAAAGATGAATTTTTCTTTGATTTTCAGTGCATCTTGTATTGTTTGCTGTTTGATGTAAGTACGTTTTCCTCTTAGAAAAGAAAAAAAAATCGAACTAATTTTTTTTTTTATAGAGATGATTTTGATTTCCTATGTATGAATTCATAATTCCTCTCTCTCTCTCTCTCTCTCTCTCTCTCTCTCTCGGAAATGAAAATCGGAGGAAAGCGGAATCCTCTCAATGCACACATGTGCTTTTATTAGGATTTAAAAACTTCACATTTGACAATTATAAATCCTCAAAGATTTAGGCCAGTTATTAAGCCCTTTTGGAAATCTTTCCTTTGCGTATTTATGTACTAACATCAAATTTTCTCAATTATTCGTATTCATATATATATATATATATTGATATCAATGCAAAATCCTCAATGTGTAATCCTCAAATAGGTGGTAGTGAGAAATTCTCAAATCTACATCATGCATGTTCGTATGCATAAGCAAAAATCCAATTCCATGAAATCTTTTCTCTTCTATGGAAATAATTAAATCCCAAAAAATTTAGCTCATTTTTACACATTTCCTCACAAAAATACCTAATTGAATTCTAAGAGCACACAACAATTTTTTTTTCCACTTTCCACACTTCTTTTTTTGAAAGAAGTGTGTACAGCTTAAAAACACCTCATATCAGGTGGCCACCTGCTGAAGGGACCCCACTGATGTTGTAGGTCCATCATTAATTCACTGGGGCCCATGGCTCATAACAAACTAAGATTTAAAAGGTGGACCCCTCTGATGGATTTACATGGCCCAGAGAATCCGGATTAGGTCAACCGACTGTGTGGGTCCCACTTGAATCACCAAATACACATTCCTCCCAGGACTCGAACCACCAAAATCCCTCTCCTGCTCTGATTCCTGCTTCTGCTCCTTATAGATATATATATTATATATATGATCGGAGAAGAACATAGATACATTGATTGATAGCAGAGGCAACGAAGATGCGGAATCTACCGTCCATTCTCATCGTATTGCTTGCTGCTTATGCTGTTTGTCTGCTACCACGATCGCCCTATGCCTCTGCACACGAATTCGCAGCGGATGGAACCGTATTGGAACTGGACGAATCCAATTTCAACTCGGCCATCTCTGCCTTCGATTTCATCCTCGTCGATTTCTACGCCCCTTGGTGCGGTCACTGCAAGAGGCTCTCTCCTGAGGTCTCTATCTTCCTTCTCTTCTCTTGCTACTTTAATTCGATTGATTTTTTTCTTTCAACTTTGTTGTTTGATCTTGATTGGATCTAGACTGGGTTGGTTTGTATCGATTCAAAGTTGTCGTCTTTTGCAGGGGGGAGGGTTTTTTGTTTCTGATGATGGGAATAACGTAGATGGGTAGGAAGAATGATTGATATTTGAGTGTGCTTATTGAATTTGTGGTGGGACCCACTTCATGTTGGGTCAATCCCAAGTGACCCAAGTGAGGATTTCTTATTTTGAGTTGCAGGTTTGAGTTTGGGGAGATTTGGGGTAACTTCTTTTTCTGTGATTGGTGAGGGTCTGTTTTGTCTGAGTGAATTTGGGTTGCTGGGAATTTGAAATGCTTGTCAGACATTGTGAATTGTCAAATTCTATGCTTTGATTTAGGGAGATGAAAAAAACTGGCATTTTTTTGGCTAAATTAGCATTTATCACTCTCTAAAAGTCTAAAGTCTGGAGTTTTAAATGCTCTTTGGAGATTGGCATTTGGAATTTTTAGATAAAGAATTTCTGACAATAATTTTTGAGGGCATTTGAAGATATTCAGACAAGAATCCCTCGAGTTCCTGATATCAAATAGACCTGACAAGAGGGAAGGGGATATCAATCCCTCTTGGTCTCTTTCTATAAGGAACTAAGGGACTGTAAGGAGTGAGATTAGTGAGGATCACTTCCTTTCTCCTGGGTTGCAAACCTAGAAGGTTGAACATCTGACTATTGATAAGTTTGTAATCTTTATCATAGGAAGTGCTCTGGTTGTGAGATCGTTGGAACTTCATTTTCATCTATCTCAGCAGTCTATTTGTGGTCCAACATGTTTAGTAGAGTATATTCAGATCTGGGCCTTCCAAACAGATCTAGTGAATTCTCTCACATCTAATGGGATGCCATTAAAATGAATGTGTCACATGTATTGGATGGATAGAAGCATTATTGCGGTCATCATGGAAACATTATTGCATCTATTTGGGTTTCGCATGGGTTCAAGCATCAGTATTAGACATCGGCCTGGCAAAAACTAAATATGTATAACTGATAATGGTCGATACACTGATGTGTACAGGCTGTATCAACATGATTTCATTGAGTTGAAAAGGCTGTAATAATAGTATCTATTGGCCGTTTTTTACTGTAATGGCCTATTTCAGACCATGTTTGTGCGTATTGGCATGTAGGTGATCCAAGTCTCAACCAATTGCCTGCATAGTTCTGTATTGATTTCTTAAAATATGGTACATATCGACCTATTAAAGCTCTGTTTGTCACATGTATCTAGGTTTGTCTTTGTGAGTTCTGCTGCCTTCATCCCTATCTATGGATATGTTCTGTCACTCCACAGTCTTATCATCTTGCTTCTAACTGCATTCCCATTTCCAAGTCCTTATTGGTTGGTCAAGGCTTGAAACTGTGGTTTCTGTGCTTGGGCTAGTGTCACGACTCGGGCCTGAGATCCGGTAACCTTGAGCCGTGAACCCATACTTACTCTCGTAAACTCCGAATTAACCGAAGTTAAAACAGAATCCACAAGGGATAACATTCTCAATAACCTATCAAATACACAACTTTTTGCGGAAATATTCATATTTGACATTAACAATTTACGATTTACATGTATACAAAATAAAGTCCTTATATATGTATCATTTCCATCTTTTACTTGTCGAACACTGCATAATCAAAATACAATACAGATGACAATTAATTACATTCCAAAATGAATATACAAAATAGTTTCTCAAAACACTTCTCAAAATATTTCAACTCCTTATCGCACTCGGATACCCATTTCAAATGGTATCCCGACCATTCTATTCGTTTAGTCCTCTTGGAGGACTCGGAGCGGTCTCCTCCGTTGCCGCCGGGGGCGCTGCAGGACCGACAAGAGCAATCGGGCTTGTAATGCCATCAATAACACTAGTGAACACGACGGTTCAACAATGCATAAACAAATCTTGTAATAGCACGTTAATACATATACTGAACTCATTCAATCTATTCAATATCAATTCCAATTCTAGACAATTCTAGATAATTCCTACAATGCCAATAGGCGAATAAAGTCAATTAATGGACGTGTATAAGATGGCCACTACCATAGCATTCATTTCATTTCATTTCATTTACCATCTTCCCTCAAAGGAAGGATTCATCTTCCAAATGGAAGGCATCAATCAATACCCATAGATATAATCGGAATTGTGAGACTTACTAGTGTCCGGGCCAGGGACGACTAGCATCACCACGGAGTTCCGGAACGCCCCAAATCCATCTACTGCAGTAGGATTAGTCATTTGTTTCATTTATTAATTCATTGAACTCATTTAGAGTTCTAATATAGTAGCTAGGTAGTGCCAGATTCAAGAGTCAATGTTTTTCCAATAATCAATCCATTTCTGGATTCAATTCAATTCAATAATTCCTTTCATAACAAAGGAAGGGGGTGACAATAATAAAAATCTCACTAGATTGGAACACAACGATACGGAATACAATACAATGAGAGAATTTACTTATCATTTATGGTTCTACTCAATTCTATCACATATCTAAACAACCATTTGGGTGTAACAATTGGTTTCTAAATGCACGTGTTATTCTTGAAGGGCATCACATTTATTTATTTAATGTGTGCATTATAGTCCCCGTAATTGTCACTCATGGATGCTTAGTCTTAAAACTAATTTAAGGAGTATTTATACTCACAAGTAGTACTCCAAATCCACGTAAGAATCCAAAATTAAAAAATCCAAATTTCGCTCACAATTAATGTCTTACCAATATCAGGTTCGCACGAGCGGACCCAGACAGAAAGTGGTTCGCCCGAGCGGACTCAAGTTTGCTCGAGCGGACCAAAACAGAACGATGTTCGCTCGAGTGCACTTACTGTTCGCCCGAGTGAACCCATCAGAATTGCAGTTCGAAATTTTTGATCTTCTCTCCCTTCTTTAACTCTCATTTCTCCATTACATTTCCACAACTTGCAATAGACATTGGAACCTCCTGTTCCCTCCTCATGCAATATTCATCCACAAAACATTAACTCTAATCATCCATTAACCATCTCACTAAATCCATAAATAATCCCAAACTCAATGAAAATTGCACAAAATACATGGAAACTCCATGAGCTTCTACAATGATTAACACTAATCACAAGAAATGTTTATACTTGCCTCTCTTGAAGCTTAGTGGCAAAAGCACCCTTTTTCCTTAGCTTGGGTTGAGATTAAAATCCCCAAACGAAACCCTAATTCCATGAAAACATGAAAATACACAAATCTATAAGCTATTTGTGCTAGAAATCATGTCTAAGCACTCATTATGACTTGTAAACTCATTAAAAGCTCCAAGCACTTACTTGTAGTTCAACTAGAGAAGCCCCTAGTTCTTGTGAAGAGAGATTTGCACTTCCTCTCAAGCTTTCACTCCAAAGAAACCAAAATGGAAGGTGAAGAACATGAAGTTGGTGAAGCTAGCACCCCTTCAATCACACATACAAGCTCCCATCTTGATGCTTGATGAGGAAAAATGGAAGAAGAAGAGAGGAATGAGCCTAGGGTTTGGGTGAAATGAGTGAATGAACTCATCTCATTCTAATATAAGGACTCCTCACACTAAAACCCCCTCATGTTAAGCCAAATTACATTTTGAGTTAAATGAAGCCTCATTTGGTCCATTTGAGGTCAAATGGACTCGCGCCTATTATGAAAGTTAACGTGCTATTCGAGATACACACGTTGGTATCAAGAATTTTTGTATTTGACGAAATACGTGAAAACCCGTATTTACAAAAAAGTCCTTAGTCTACCTTGTTTGAGTCTAAACTCATTTTAACCAATTCAGTTTCATTCAATTTCATTCCGTTATGCTTAATGCATCATTTGAGACTAATTTGTCTCTCTTTGGTCATTAACCTTGATTAACCCAATTACCCATGCTTAATTAGCATTAATTTCAATTAATTACCCTTAATCATGATTAGTTTGGGTCGGGGTGTAACAGCTAGTTTGAAACAAACATAGAAGAGAAATTGTAAACTGATTGCCTATTTCTCGTACTTATGAATATTATGATGCTACGCAATATATGATCTTCATGTGCTTTTCTTTGCACTGTTTACGGTCAAGTAGATTGATGAAACCAAATAGATCATTAGAAGTTGTGACTTTTGTTTGATTTGATTGTTAACTTCTTCTGGTTATGGGGCACCTTTGGTCAAGCATAAGAGAAGAGAAAAGGATGTCCACGGAGAAGAACACAAGGGCCAACATTAAGCTAACTTTTAGCCATCCTTACTACTCTATCTTCTATTTTGGCCCAAACTACCTTTAGGTTGGTTGGCTTTGGAACTTTAAGAGTTACAAGGTTTTTCAAGGAGGCATATGATATACTGTCAACTGTCGAGGCAGTCAGCTGGCAGAAAAGTATAAAATGCATCCTAGTGAATTATCGAAATGATACAATACATGTATGGAGGGACAATAGCAGGTGCGAAAACAGTATGCGGAGATATTTGATTTCCAAGTTTGAGGTAGACAGCACCATCAGTTTACTTTGACCCCCTATTTGTTCACTTGTTATGGGCAACTTGACAACATTCATCAAAGATGAAGTTCCTCGTGTGTTTCCTAAAGATAATGTGCTACAATTAGTAAGATGATAAATCAAGTAAATGGTAAGGTAAATCTCCGGAGAAAGGATTTGGGTCAAATGGGTTAAAAAATAAGTTGAACTGATGTAGAATAAACGGAGTTTAAGTTGAGTAGATTACAGATGAGTTGGTTAAAATTAAAAAATGATAATGACAGTGTAGCAGTTTTCAATATCAACTATATTATAGAAGAAAGCGCTTGAGTTGGATATTGCTAAGAGGATTAGTGAGGTCAGGCAAAGTGGAGACAAACTAGTGGAGTGTTGCGTGATCAGTGATCACTGAGAACCACTATGAGTAAAGAGGCAGCTTTGTAAGATGATGATTAGACACAATGGTCAGGCCTTTTCTATGTGAAGTTGAATGTTGTTGCACATGAAGAAATGAAAAAAAATAAAATAAAAAATTGAAGGATTGTTTGTGTAAAGCTGTGGAAGAGGAAACCCATGTTCCTCTTTCATAAAAATGGAAGTCCCTGGGGCGTGGGGTTGATCGGATTTGGATTTTCTCTCTAGCGAGGAAATTAGAGAGGCTCTCATTTGATTTTCTGCGGCAAAATCTTTGCACTAAACAATCATCTCACCTCTTTCTGCTTCCACAGAAAGGTGTGTACAAACATGCCCTATAGTGCATGCGTTGAGATGTGTAAATGATGAGTTGAATGGGTGGAGTCATAAAGAATGTTATCAGGTTCATTGCATGAGGAAATCTGTTGATGGCCTCTATAGGAGGGGGAAAATCTAGCAATGCTAATTGTGGTGGTTTGCATGCGTATGCAGGTGATCGGAATTGGCCTGTATACTAAATATTGAAGTGTTAAAAGTTGAAAGAACTAACGGAAATGGGAGACAAAGAAAGACATGGACACATTGTATGAAGTAGCCAGGAAAGATTATATATCGCGGAGTTTCATAAGACATGACTTTTAAATAGGGTTGAGTGGAAAAGTAGAACTTATAAAGTCTACTTTGGATAGATGGATAAGATGTCAATGGTGATAGAGGTTTTGGATTTGGAGGTTAAGAAGAGATAAAGATGGATGGAAGAGGAATGAGGTAATTGAATGTGCTGAAAGAGGGTGAAGGGGAAATAAAGGAACCTTTAGGTGTGGAAACCGAAACATAGTGTTTATTTATAAAAAGAAAACATGAAAAACATTTTTATGTGGACATCCTTTGGAAAACAGGTTGTGGGGAGAACTGGAGAAGTGCCCATATGCTTATGAGTTATGACTATCCACAATGAGGCCCATCTACTCAGGACCATCCACCATCTTAGGGCCATCCATTGTGAGATCCATCTATTTAGGGACCATTCACTATGAGATCCATCTATCAAATGTGAAGCATTGACTGTGGGACAATTTAATTAGTAGGGAACTATAAGAGAGACTTGTTTCCCTTCTTTTTCAAATGATCCTATAAGAGAGAATTCTTTAGTGGAAATTTCTCGGGTAAGGAAAACCTTTTTCAAATTGGCCAAATTTGGGGTTTCCACTGGGTGGTAAGGAGTAGATGGTTTTTCGTCTTTTTAGTGGTACTGGGGGCTACCTATTTTAGACCAGTCAAGGAACTGGTTCCAATAAGAGGAGATCCAGATCCCTAACTCAACTTCAGCTAGCAAGCATTCTCTTAATTAATTGAGTCTTTGCCTTCTCCATCAGGTGATTTTAACCATTGAGTTGATCATGCTATTGATGAGCTAGCTTTTGAGGATCTAGCTATTTTTTGATGGCACCGGCTACTTGTGGTAATGATGTTGGCGATCATTAGGGCAGGATCGAGGATTAACTGGTGGAAATAATAAAATGATGGGAATATCTTTCGACAACTATGATGATACTTGATCATTCATTAAGAGGTTTTTGGACAAAGATTGCTATGTAGGATCTAAGAGGTAGGCTAATGAATTAAAAAAAGGGGAAAGCAGAAGGAAAAAGGGCTCACTTGTTCAAAGCTTCTTGAATTATGATTATCCTTTTGGGATATCTGAGAACGGTACCCATCTAGTGTCATAAACTCATAATGTATGCTTTGCTTTCCTTTTTCTACTGTGTCTTGGGGTTCTTATGTGATTTTTGCTGTTGTGGTTCTCTGGGTGTTGACCTTCCATTATGGTCATTGGACCCATCTATTGAGGGCATTCAATGTAGGGTTCATCTGAGTATGATTGTCCACCATGGGGCCCAGTTGCATCCTCATACAGTTGCTCTCTACTTTGTGTGATAGGTTTAGGCATACTTTTGCTGTTATACTCCTTTTGTTTTTATTTTAGGTATTTTCATGAGATCCTGAATTTTAATGTAATGAGGATGTTGCAACTTCTACTCTTTTGCAGTTGGATGTAGCCGCTCCCATACTTGCCAAATTGGACAAACCTGTTGTGATTGCTAAAGTAAATGCCGACAAGTTTACTCGTCTTGCTAACAAATACGACGTTGAGTACGTTTCTCAGTGCTCTTATTTTCCATCCATTTTGTTGCTGCTTTCTATTTTAAATGGGAAGTTACGTAAATATGTAATGTCAGTAAATTTCAGTATATGAAAATGCTTGTTCATGAGATTGATAAATGTCTTTGGAATATGCATGTTGTTGTCTATTCTATATCATTAGAGCTGGTTTTTCAATTATAATTAATATGCTAATAAAAGGTGCTGCTTCTTTGTTCCAGTGGTTATCCTACACTGAAGCTCTTTGTGCATGGTATCCCAGTAGATTATTCTGGTCCAAGGAAAGCTGAATTGCTTGTTAGATTCCTCAGAAAGTTTGTTGCCCCTGATATCTCCACTCTTGAGTCAGACTCTGCTATTGCCAGTTTTATTGAATCAGCTGGTACAAGCTTTCCTATATTCATTGGCTTTGGCATAGATGAATCATTAATAGCCGAGTATGCCAGTAAATACAAGAAAAAATCATGGTTTTCTTTAGCAATGGATTTCTCTGAGGACGTTATGGTGGCATATGATTTTGACAAAACTCCTGCTTTGGTCTGCCTTCATCCAAGTTATGGTGAGAAGAGTGTTTTCTATGGCCCTTTTGAAGGTGAGTCAAATTGCAGGCTGTAAGCAACTTCTATAATTAGTACCGAAGTACAAATTATCATGTTCATAATAGTTCTAAATGATAGCTTTGATAGAAAATGTATGTTGTCCTGTTAGGAATGGGAAGGAAACAAGTCGTTATACCTGTTGACAATGAGCTTTTATATCCTTGGAACTTGGTTGCTTTGTAGTCATGTCATTTGTAACCCCATAAAACTAATTGGCCATGGAAAATCCTTAAAGAAAATGCTATTGCAAAGAACAAACAACTGTGCTTAAGGTGATCCAAACATATTGAATCATCATTTTCATGTTTATCAAATTACCTGAACTCAGTTTATAGAGATCCAAATGGCCCTTAGCCTGACATATTAACACATCATTCATTTATTTTAGAACAAATACAAAAAACTGATTAAATTCTGGTGCAGCGTTGAATTATTGATGCTTCAATCAATTTGTGTGTGATCTATGAGGGATAACTTTGTTTCTGTGCAAGATGATGAAATGAGCTTTCTGTTTTATTTATTTATATAATTTTTTCATAATTTGCAGCGGAGTTTGTGGAAGATTTTATAAAGCAAAATCAGTTACCTCTGGCAGTGCCTATAAACTACGAATCACTCAAATCTTTGAAAGATGAAGAGAGAAAAATTGTTCTTACAATCTTGGAGGATGAGTTGGATGAGAATGCACAGAAATTAATCAAGATATTGAGGGCGGCTGCATCTGCAAATCGTGACTTAATATTTGGATATATTGGAGTTAAGCAATGGGGGAGACTTTGTTGAGGTATTTGAGATCAGTAAGGGGACAAAACTGCCAAAAGTTGTTGTCTGGGATAGAAATGAAGAGTATCACACAGTAAGTTGACCATATCCAAATAATCTTATTTTCTTATTTTCTTCAATCTATGCCGCTCCACACTACAGTCCAAATTTTCTTCTTCTTTTTTTCCTGGTTGAGCTTTAGATGAAACAAAAGTAGCAATACATTATTGGGTGTTTTTTTTTTCTAGATTGGGTAAGTGGCACAGTACATGGCCCAGGGATCGATTCTTGGGTGGCTGTGTGAGAGGAGACACCCCTTTCCACTGGATGTTTTTTGTTTCTCATGTTATAGGGTGCTTTTGAATGAGCATCATATTGCTATGTTGTGCGATATTTAAGTATACCTAATAGAAATAGAACCCAGTCAAGTAGGACATGTGGAGTCCCCACTTCTGTGAATTTTATCAAAAAATATGAATCGATGTTTTAAAAGTTGAAGCATGATGCAAGGTGTTCCAGTTGCACAAATAGTAGGGCATAAGCCTCTGTGTGGCACGCATGCCTCACGAAGATGCATTTTCAATAAGTAAATAAATACATTAAAAATAAATATACTATGGATGGAAAATGGAACCCAAAGCTTGCATTATAAAACTCCAAAAGTAGTCAGCGGGCTGGTCCTTGATTGATTATGACCTGAACTTTTAACTGATTCACCGGACCTATCAAAATTTTATTTTCCTAAGCCCATATCCAACCTTTTGACAACTTTATTGAGAAAACTCATCCAACTGCATATTCCAAACTGTTAGCCCTGTTCTACTGGTAGCTCAGTTGGTGAGGCACCTTGTCAACCCCCTTGGATTTAGGCACAAAACTGGGTCCCAGGGCGTGAGATTAGGGGCCAATTAAAATTTTTCCCAACACTACACAATGATGGCCCCCAATCGATGATGATAAGGATCGAAGTCCGCGGTGAGGTTTGTACATTTCCATAATTCCCTAGATATCCTGTGGAAGCTTCCATCATTTATAATTGCATAGACATGTATATGTAAAATGAGCATGATTGTATAGACAAGGCACAACTTTCATTGCTATAGTTAAAGTTGATAGAAAATATAAGCAAAATGTTTTAATTACAAATGGCCACCCAAAAACTTAGGCCATACAACAAAGGATGCACAGAAGAGTAGACAAAATAAGAACTCCAAAAATAACCACCAGTGAAGGTGCTCATGTGTCAGGCAAGATGGCGCTACTCGACATCATCGGCACACCACTGTTGGAACTCAGCCAATTGCGGATCATCCTGAACCGTCTCAGCCTCCGTCTCAAAGGTAATGGAGTCACCTACACACCAAAGCCAAAGTAGTAACATCAGGCTAAAAGCCAGACATGCAAATAAACAAAATATAAAAGATACAGTGCACCAAAATAGAATATAAGACCAATAAAGTAATCATGTGAATAACAATGAACAGTAGTCTAGGGCCCTAGGCAATAAAGAATAGGACATTAAAGAGAATCATGTGAAATATAATTAGCTAAAGCATAAATCCTAGCAATGAGGTGTCCACATAGGCTAAGATCACCCGGATGACTGCTGGTTAATATGCAATGCAAGCAATAAGACTCTGAGGACGTCCAAGCTGTCTCCTAGGGGTACCGATGGTGTCCAAGCCACCTACTGGGGATAGCAACGATGCCCAAGCTGCCTGCCACTATCCTACGTCTAGTGAATGACATCCAAGTTTCCTCCCCACCAGTGAACGGTGCCCAAGCCATCTGCCCACAATTACTATCACCTGTCCGTAGAAGGTATGAAATGTAGTCCTCTCCACCAGGGATCCTAACTGTGGTTCGACTAATATAGCTTAGTGGTGCCAGACCAATAATACTGAGGAGCTATTCCAAGTCATCAATAGCATCAAGATCCTGTCACCAAGAACATTCATGAGTAGTCCTCGTCAAGAACATTTCCCATTCAAGCCACTAGCCAGAGACACAACCATCAAGATCACCGGAAACACACTGGGAATCCTAGGTATACTTTAAGTCCTTAATCTTGGCTCACAACTGGTACAAATGCAGTACAATAGTGAACATGCTCAGATCATGTAAGGAATGCCTCAAGAAACGTAGACGTCAAAGTATAAATGATTCACAAGTTAAGGAGTCATTACAAGCCATTCCTAGATCCTTGATTGCCATCTATGTATGGAATGTGATACCATTCAATTTTGCACAGTCCTAGTAGCCTCGATGCCCTTAGAATGAACCCTTGGTGTCTTTGACGGTAATGGACTTCAATATCCTCAAGTTCCACTTGGTATCGGAATTTATACACTTCCCCAGTAATCCGTAAAGGCACGTCAAGCTTGAACATCCCTCACATCAAGTCCCCCTTTTGGTCCTCAATACGGTCTGAGGTCCTCTATCATTAGCCGCAGTTATAGACTATGGTTAGCCATAGAGCAACATGGTTCACGCTAATTCTCAGAATGCTACAATAATTTTGTGAGTCTGAAATAGGTTTACTCTCTGAATGGTCACGATTAGTCTTGGATTTTTCTATGGTTGGCTACAGCTAGCCATCACGGCTGGCCTTGGGCTAACCGTAGAGTAACCTATCAGTCAGGTACTCCTAGGGTGCTCTTAGGGTCCTTTCCAGAACCAAAGTCTTATGCTCCCAGAAATGAGTTTCTGAAGCTAATTTTGTAGAGAATTAGGTACCTTCACACTACCTTCAGAAATTCACCTGTACCTTACATTTTATTAGGGCCTAGTCCTCTCCATTTAAGTCTTCAACCAACCACAATAAAAACCATTCAACTAACACTATTTCTAGCATGTATATCCAATTCAGCATAGATGAGCTTATAAATGGGGTAGCTAAGGAAATTGACTGCAAGAATCATTAAAAAAGCTACATATATATATATATGTATATCTCAATTTAATGATGTTTATTCACTTGCCTTAGGTGTGAGAGAAGAAAACGACAGGAAATCCTAGCTCAAGGACTCCAAAGTCCAAGGCTCCAACCTCAAACCCCGCACTCCAACTCAGCTCCAAACCAGTCACAATCACCTCCTACAACACAAGAAGAGGAAAAGGAACCTAAGCTAACATGCAAGCCCTAGAAAACCAAGGAAATGGAATTGAAGGAGAATTCATGGGTGGCACTTACCAAAACTGGAGATCTTGGAGGAGACGAGGAAGAAGATGATGATGAGAGTTTGGCTTAGAGATTGCTCCTCTTGGCTAGATGAAGTCCTTGGTTGATGAGAGCAAGGGAAAATTGAGAAAAATGGCTGAGAATGCAAGGAAGAAGAAGAAAGGAAATGGAATTGGGGAAAGTTGCTTATATTTGATGGAGAAGCTTAGTGAAATAGGTCAAGTAATGGATGTTAGAAACGGTGGGAAACAAAAGGCTTCAAGGGGTTGGATCACGACGAATTATCATCGAAAAGTTTGGGAAATGAGACAATCTACCCAATGGACCCGAAATCGGCGAATTCTGAATTTTCGAAGCCAACAACAACACAACCCCCCCCCCCCCCCCCCCCCAAACCCACAATTTTCCCTAAATTGCAAACTACCCCCCTACTACAATCAAACATGCTCCGAATCGAACCCAACCTTGCCACACTATCTTAACACTAAAACAAACTCTCTCAGCCACTAATCCCATTTAATTAGCCAGAGACATAATTAATTAAAATAAAAATGCGTAATTAGGATCGGGACCTTACACACCTCCCTTCCATAGAAACAACCAGGGATCAATCCTTGGTTGTATAGCTGATGGTGAGGGACGTGGGTGAGTGTCACTACTTACCCACAGACAAACTTTTTTTTTTTTTGTTAATAATGACTGCACTTTACCATTAAAATGATGACTGCACTGTCTTGTTCCCACTCATTTTGATTTTTCCCTCTTCTTTTGTTTATTGTTAATAATGACTGCACTTTTCCATTAAAAAAAATGACTGCACTGCCTTGTACCCATTCATTTCTTTGTATTTAGGCATAGTGTGATTAAATCTTTAATGTCCTCAGTGTCGGATGGTTTTTTACTAAATCCTAAGTGTCATTTACTCCACGGTATTGGAGAATCCCTAAATGTTTCTTTGAAAGATGTTATTCTATGTGCCTTTGGGGCAATTTATGTGGCATAGAACCATGCATTTAGAACTGCACCTTTCATGATTGTGGTTCCTAACTTTTGTTCTTGTGTTTTTTCTTTTTCTTGTTGAGGGTAGGTTTGGAAATAGTAACAGAAAATGTACTAAATTTATATATAAAGACACAGGTTTTGAGTTCTAACCTCAAGGTATGCATGAGGTATAGTGTGTTCTTCAAAAGCTTAAACAAAGTGAAGGTGGCTAGCTAATGAGATGACTTCAATTTCTGTTCATATCGTTGGGGCTTTTGACTGATTGGTGCCGAGAGGAACATTTATTCTCATGGATTTCCAGTAGTTTTCATCAGGTTTTCCATAGAAAGATAAGTAAATTTCTCTCATGGAATTCCAGTAGTTTTCATCAGGTTTTCCATAGAAAGATAAGTAAATTTTGGGCCAAGTGTCTGGTTGTAATTTTTAGTAGTATAAGGGGTGCTAACTGTAAATAGTCCAAATGTTTTTAGAGAATATTAATGATATGCTTTAAAGTACCATGGTTTTCTGAATCGGTATTCCCTTTTCAGAAAGCATGTTTGTTTGCATGAGGGGAGGAGTGGAGTAAAATAAAAGGGTCAAAGCAAGGGAAAAGAATAGAGGGGCTTGAGTAAAAGTCACTAAATGACAAAAAGTTTCTCCTCCCTAAGTTATAGCCTTTTGTCATTTAGTGCCTTTTAAGAGTAGCTTTTTATCATTTCTTGTTTTTTACTTTCAACCCCTTCCTCTTTTCTTTTCTCTTGATTTGACCCATTATTTTTACTCCACTCCTTCCCTCATGCAAACAAACATTCCCCCTTTTAATCCCATCTCTTCCCTTTCTTCCTCTTTTATGTACTTTATCTTCCAATCTCTTTATGAGACTCTTTATCTCATAACCCTAAAGCATGCTGAATAGCTTGGAAACTGATGCAATCCTAGGGTTAGGATGCAAGTGCCAGGGCACAATCAGGTTCCGAAGAACAATTACTCGAAGAAGAAACAGTCTCCAACGAAAAAATCCACACAGGGAATTCTATTAATCAATTCTAATCTCTACTTGAGATCATTGATCTCTACAATATTTATAATGAAAGAAACTTCAGCCCTAAGAAATCAATCCTAATCAAACTAAGAAACCAAATAATAATCCTACCAAAATTAGAAACTATTCCTAAACACAACTTCTTAAATAAAAATTAAAAGCTAATAATAATAAAGAATTCCTAATCTTGCTTGGGTCCCACAATTGGACCATGAATCTTGGCAACCGTGTGCTACTGCATCAGAAACTTGGTCTGAGATTGATCAAGTATCCATGGCCAAGAGGACCAAGTGTTTAACGTCGATGGAATCAAGGATGGGTGCTATTATTCAAGTCAAATTACATGGAGGTGGTTTGCTTTGCAGAATGGTGAGTCTTTTCCTTTTTAGGGTGAGTGAATTCTAATGTTGTTGAATGCCGAGAGTACATTCACCAGAAGGGTGCGCCGAGAACTTGTTTAGATGACCATGGTTCATTTACTAGTTAAAAAAGATACATATGCCTTTTCCCCACCCAGAAAAAGTAAGTATGTATCTCTGAGTTCATGTGCTAATTGGTGTCCCCAAGCATCACAAAAATCACAGTAAACTTGGCACATATTGATACCACATCACTACTGTATCAACTAAAACAAGGGATTTGAATTCTCTTGTTTCAGTATTTTTCATCTTTTTAAGCAAATAGGAGCTGGGGAATCTTATTTAACTCATCCCTTAGATTTGTGTTAGGAAAACAAGATTTGGTGTGAAAATCACTGAATTTTAAGAAAATTCTGTGGTAAAATTCCACTTTTCACTTTTTTGTTTAATATCCTTCCATTTAAACAAATTATGAAATGTTTCCCCGCATCATGCTAGTTTTGTGCTTGAATTGTATGATTTGTTCATATGGGCTTTCATAATGACTTTTTAGTTTTATACTGTTTTCTTTCATTGAATGATTTTGGTGTGGAGGTTTAAGATGTATGATCTATAACATTCGCACCTTGTTCATTGATAGTTAGTGCGCGTGCGCCTGCGAGTGTGCCTATATGTAGGTGGGTGAGTTCGCATGCGTGCGAGTGTGCCTATGCATAGGTGTGCATGTCTACGTGTGTCTGTGTTCACGCATGCATGTCTGTGTCATTGCGTGTGCGCGCGTTTTTCTTTGATTTGATTTGATTTTTTTATTTTTTATTTATTTATTTATTTATTTATTTTTTGCGTGTGTGCGTGTGCATGTGTGGGTGGGGGGATCCACGTGTGCATGTGCATGTGGTTTTTTTTTTTTTTTTGGGCAGGGGTTTGGGTTTTTTTTTTGTGGGGTGGAGGGGGGGTTCATCTCCGCATTTGCGCGTGTGTGTACGTGATTGAGTGGGCTTCTGCCTTCCAGTAAAAGTGTTTTTATTTTTTTTTTTTTTTTTTTATTTTTAATCTCTGGGTATCTGGCTATGTGCTAATGTTATTGATGATATTCACCCGTGGCTTTTTTGGCCATGTGCTTCTTGGTGCTAGTTCTTGGGTGGATAGCTAGCTGGCCAAGCTGGGTACTGCGCACGGGGATTTCCTCGATGTAGGAGTGTACTCTTTTTATCTATCATTCCTTTGTGTTTTTCTCGTGCCTTTTGCTCTGCTATATCCCAGTTCCCATGTTCAACGGATGTAGTCACGGCTATTCCAGAAAAATAAAAAGTAAGAAAAAGAAAACGAAAGATCAATTTTGTGGTGAGCATTACTTCAATCACAATGATAGTCACAGTACCTTCTATTATGGAAATTACAGTTCTGTTCCTATGAAAATGGGGGTATCCTGCTTACCTACAATGTCATGCAGGCGCGACATACATGATTAAATTAATAACTTAAAAAAATGTGACAGACTGTGTGCATACATTTTCTATGCTGTGATTGGTGATAAAAAGGCATTATTCAATGCAAGCTGTCTTTCCTTTCACTTTGGGAGTTGGACATATATGATCGTGTATAGTTTTTCTTTGTATGATAACATAGCTTGAACCAGCAACCTCACGGTTGAGGCACTGAGCACCTTCCAACAGTGCTATGGGCTCTAGTGGATATGATCATGCACCTTTGTGTTTGACACTGACTTATCTGATCCGATTATTCAAGAGTTGATGTCATTCACTACTGTTGGCATCTTGAAATCTATCTCCAACAATAACTTCCATTCCTGTAATTAATTAAGTATGTTGGTTTTCATTGGATTGTTTTCTCTAAAGGTTGTAGGTGTTGAAAGTCTTGATGAAGAGGATCAAGGGTCTCAAATGAGTCGATTCCTAGAAGGATATAGGGGAGGTAGAACAGTTCAGAAAAGAATTGGTGGTCCATCACTGATAGGCTTCATCAACTCACTGATCGGCATCAGAACTGTGTACATTATTGTATTTGTTGTGGCTGTCATCATGCTGATCCAAAACTTAAACAAACAAGATGATGATGATTCTGTGAAGGAACAAACAGGAGAAAACATTATAGATACAAGCAGTTCCAGTAGAGACATTGGAAGTGAAGAGTACAGACCTGGCGACAAAAAGGAAGACTGAGGTGGGCAACCCAACTAATTATTGCATTTATAAAGTAATATCGAAGAGTTTTTAATAGTTTTAATGTTATCAACATACACATGTTCCATTATATTAGTTCATGATTGTTCATTTTCTTAGTGATTCACGGCTTCAGTGACTAGCGACAGGGATAATGTTTCATGGAATCAGAAGGTTTTATTGACATGATTGTATTTATATCCTAAAAAAGAGATTTGAGGGTCCATCAAAATTTATTTTGTATTATGTCATTCTTTTCCACAGATGAAAGGCGGGCTACCGTTTTCTATCAAGAGGGAAATTCGGCTGCTATTGGTTCACAAGTTTGTACCCTTTAACCCTTCTGTGGGGTTCACCTTGATGCATGCCAGTCTTGGGGGTTCTAGTGGGATCAAAAGCTGTTAATATTATTAGGGTTACATATAATGTAGGCATGATCAGATGATCTTGTAAAAGTTTCCGAGGGCCCGAAAGATTTTAATGGTTTTAAGTACCTAAATAACTGCCAAAACTTTAGGGCCTACGTAATATGACTCCGGTTTGACTTGCTGATATTGTACTCCCCTTATTCAGATTTAAGAGCTTTTAATCCCCACTTGAATCTCATGATTTACAGACATCAAGGTGGACAACATAAAAGGGTTTGCAAGTTTGAAACTCATTTTCCCTTCCCCATCAAAGTGGGGAAGTTATGGAAATTGTGATGACCCTCTAGACCCTTGCAAGCTCGATCCTTCACCCCTTAGACTACAGCAACTCTTCTCGGAAATCTCAAGGGCCTGTTTGGATTGCTGCAACTCTGGTAAGCCAGTTGGCCAGTAACTCTGACTGATAAGTCAGTTACATGATGTGACTATACAAATGCCATAATTCTGATTGCGTGGAGAGTTCTTGAGCTCCCATCATTTATTAGTTCCTGGCTTAGGAGTTTGGGCGTTAGTCCAGTTATGAAGTTTGCTGCAAGAAATTACAGGGTAGCTTCTTAGTTTATGGTTTAGCGATATACCAGATCCCATGCAAAATATCTTGCCTGACTTGGCAGGTTGGAGTGTTTAAATGTTAAAACTTACTAGCAAGTCATGTAATAGCTGGCATGTTTGGGGGCCTCGTTGACACCACAAAATAGAGAGGGTGGATCTACCAAGAACCAGTACCAGATTGACATCTTTTTTTCATCTGATCTTCTAAGAAAATAATTGTGCTGATCGCAAATTTTTATCATGATAGTCTGAAGTCTTAGGTCTGATTGTCGATAATTTCTGATTGTGATTTTT
Source organism: Camphora micrantha (assembly GCA_003546025.1). NCBI lineage: Eukaryota > Viridiplantae > Streptophyta > Magnoliopsida > Laurales > Lauraceae > Camphora > Camphora micrantha. The sequence continues at coordinate 41,004,954 of QPKB01000005.1, forward strand.
GATAGATGATTAGTTCACATTTTATTTATTTTCTAGGTTCAATGGACTTCCCAAAGGGCTACACATTTTTCGATTTAGCCGAGTACGAATCACAACACAATTGAGTTATATTTCCAAGCACTTTTAGCATCTCTTTTTCTCGTTTACTCAGGCTATCCTTGAACTCCTGACCCATTACATAATTCTAAGTGGAGCCTTGGGTCTCATTTGGATCTTTGTAAATGGGATCCCTTGTACTTTAATTTGCCACAAATCACTCTGTGTGTGTTTGGGTAACTTGAGTTACCATTAAAGGTCCGTTTGTCTGCACAGGTTTGAATTTCTAAGAATTTTAGGAAATATATTCTGATTAAAGTGGCTAAAATTGAAGAAATAAAAGGCGAAGAGTTAAAGATGACCATCAAATACTCTCGTCTTTGGGGCATGTTTGTTTGCATTAAATTAAGGAACGCAGTAGAAATTGTGAAATCTCTGGATTTCTTGGTATAGAAAACCAGATTTCAGATTTCTGCAATGGTTTCAATGCAGATTTAGATATAAATCTGCTGTAAGTGGCCAACACACTCATGGTTGAGTGGTGTTCGTGCTGGCACTTTGTTTCACACACATGGCAGGGATTGATACCTGGTTCTTCACGTTAAAATATTACTTCTGATCAATCGCCCAACATACCCCCCGAAAAAAAAAAAACCTTTTCAATGCTCCTTAAAAAAGTCCCTATTAGGAAAAAAATAAAAATAAAAAAAGACCTTTTTTTTCTTGTTTCTCATGTAGATTTGATTCAAATGTTCTTCTTATGTTGCATGAGACATGAAATTTATGTAAGTTTCGCATACTTAAAATATACATGAGTGAAATATATTATAACTTTTGTTTGCCAGCACTATTTTCTTATGGTAACCAGGTGTTTAAATATACAAAAACTAAATTAGCAAAAAAATCGAGAAATTAATTTATGGGGCTGGAAAGAGGAAGGGGAAGAGGAAGAAGAAGAAAGTACTCTAGTCTCAGTTTTTGTACAATATAGTGGGCTTTAGGATCCCATAATTTCTTAACATAGGGATAGTGGGTGTTAAACACAATGAATGTTTTGGATCATAAAAGAGACACAAAAGTGCAAAATATCAGAATGTGGGATCAAGATGTATCCAACCGTGAATGTTCAAAACCAACAGAGCATAGAAACTCACTAATCCGATGAAACCAAGTGCAGGGGGCCTGTTTGAGGCCATATGGAGTCTTTCACAGCTTACAAACATGAGTAGGAAAATTGACTATCTGTGAAGCCTAGTGGCTGAATCATGTAGACATCTTCATTTAGGTAACCATGCAGGAATGCATTTTGAACGTCAAGCTGATGCAAGGGCTACTTGAATGTTAAAGCAAGGCTCAAAATGAGACGAATTGTAGTTGGCTTTATCACCGGATTTAAAGCTTCTTGAAAATCAACCCCAAGTTGCTGGTGGGAATCTTTTGCAACCAAGCGAGCCTTGTAATGCATGCTTGATGCAACTATCAACTCTCATTTTAATACGGAACACCCACTAACATCCAATCAAGTTCATGTTTGAGTGAGTAGGAACAAGATGCCAAGTCCCATTACGTATTATTAGTGTAGTGAACTCATCAGTCATAGCTACTCCATTTCAGGTCCTTGTTCGCTCGAGTGAAGCATGTGTGGGCTCAATTTCAGGTGCTTCATAGTGGGTAACTAGGCCACGAAGTAATGGAAACCGAGTCACAAAGTCTTGGGATTGTTTGGGTCTTCTGTTGTGATCCCAAGTCTGAGTGATCACTGGGTGTGAAGGTAGTGGTGGCCAGGATATATCAGGCAATAATTGAGATTTGAGTGTCAACAACCATAGCAGGGGAGGAATTGGGAGGTGATATGGAGGTTTGAGCAGGTGAATGAGAAACTATGTCCTTGTTGCTGGAACCATTTGGCAATGTAGTAGAAACACCGACCCCCTCAGTGACAGTATGAGTTCTAAAAGGAGAAATGAAAGCGGGTGAAAGAGGAGGGGATGGAGCTGAGACAAGGGGTTGGGAAAATGGAAAATCCCTTCCATTGAAAATAACATCCCTGAATATGTAAAGATCACCTTTTTTTTATGGAGACATTTGTACCCTTTATGCATACTAGAATAGCCAAGAAAAACACAGTGAATTGACCATGGTTGAAGCTTGTTTTTATTATAGGGTCCAAGATTTGGATAACAAACACAACCAAAACGCAAAGTGAAGGACATTGATTAGCCAAAACAGGTGTGGGCGTTCGATTAATTAAGTACGCAGCAGTCGCAAAAGCATCCACCCAATAGGATAGTGGAACCGATGCTTTCGATCCGCTAATTCATTTAGGGCATGACTATGAGGGCAAGAGAATCTGTGAGAAATGCCATGATAGACTAAAAAAGAGGAAAATTTCTTGTACTTACCACCAAAATCAGTTTGGAGATGTTTGATTGGCACATGCAAGCAACTTCTCAACATATAACTCAAATGAAATAAAAACAGAGAGAGCATCAGATTCTTGATGCAATGAAAACATCCACAAAAAATGACTGAAATGGCCTGTAAAATGTATATAATATTGGTGATCCATAGTAGCAGAAACTGGAGAAGGCTCCCACAAATCAGAATGCAGTAGTTCAAGTGGACCACTACAAATTGACAATGATGAAACAAATAGCAACTGTTAGCTTTTATTACAATGACAATCATCACAGAAAAGAAATAACATAGAAGGAAAATGGTAAATGATATTGAGACTGAACTTTCGAACTTTAGGAGAAGGATGTCCGAGACTATCGACAGTAATACGTTCACCCATAAGTGTAGTTGAAGGAGTTGAATCCGGGATGTCAATGACATAAAGACCATCTTTAAGTGTCCCTCGAAGAATAATGTGTCCATTATTGGATCCTTAACATAACAACAAGAAGGATGAAACTCAAAGAAGACATTACCATCCTTTGTAAACTATTGAACAAAAAGCAGACTTTTAGTTATATATTTGGCACATGCAATAAATTTGTTAAACAAAAAGAATGAGTGTTGTGAAGCAAAGATGAACCAGCATGGGAAATGAAGAGAGCAGTGCCATTACTAGCATAAACTTGGCCAGGGCCTTGATACTGGAAATGGGTAGATAGATTAGCCATGTCTGCAGTCAAGTGATGTGTTGCATCGGATACCGGATAACAGGCACTGTAACACCCCGGAGTTCCACATCGACTATAGAGAGGAAAGTGAATGGGGTTATATGTAGAGCTTACACCCTTACCTTGCATGAGGCCTTTTGATGAGTTGAGGCCCATCAGAAGCAAAACCGTGAGGCCCGTGGGCCAAAGCGGACAATATCACCCATGAGTATGGGTGGGGCGTTACAAATGGTATCCACATCCATGGCCATGATTTTGACTAGAAGTAGAAGATTGCCCTCTTCCTCTATGTCCACCAGCTAATGAATGAGTTGCCAAGTTTGATGTGGGTACATCCACAGAAGTAGAACTCTCTTAAAATGAATTTCTTGACAGAGAAAAAACCTAGTTAAGTCATCAAGTAAATGGGTTCCACATGAGCTTCGTATTCAGAACCAAGTCCACTGAGGAGATGACACTGGATCTGAGTCAGAAACAGGTTGAGCCACAATAGCAAGATTGTCGCAATGGACTTTTTCTCTTGGACATAATCCGACATTGGTCATAATCTTTGCTCCTGATTGAGCCGAGTAGATTTACTCAGGAGTTTGCCAAGCTTCAATGACAGTAGACAAACCAACTACCTGAGCGAGTACGGGCTTAGTGAGAGAAGAATATGGCTCTGTTACCATCACGGTGGTGAGAGAAGAAGAGAGGGGGAGGGGGAGTTACAGAGCAAGGAAGGGAAAATGCCTAATTTTTTTCATTGATTAGAGAATGAATACAATGAGCTACTATATACAAAGGAGGAGAATCTTTTTATACAGAAACTGATACTCTTAACTAAGTTACTAACTAAATGACACAGTAACTGACAATGCCTAAACCAACATAACTCAGCTTCTAAGAGACTCAGTAACTATAACTCAGTGATTACAATTGACCAATTTTGAGTCCTATTCTATGTTCTGTCAATAGAGATGATCCTTAAAACTCAAAGGAGGATAATTGGGAATGGCACTCATGTGAATATTGGAGGAGATCAGTGGATCCAAAATGGGGGAAATGGGAACAATGTTATCATTAGGACCCCTGCTATGCTTAGATTAGGATGGCTGAAGACTGTGTTGGATTTGATCATCTCCAATGATTAGGTGAAAAATTAGAATGAGGATCTAGCACTTAGGAGCATTTGGGTCATGGAGATTGCTAACCATATCATACAAATCCCTCTTGGAGTTGAGGACCTTATTTGTTGGGGGTAACGAGATGACATGATTTTAGCTGGGAGGTGAATATATTAAGAAAGTTCTTTCAATAAATTGTCTCTCAAAGGTGAGCCACCTATTGTGTCCCAAGTTCCCTGCCAAAAGCTTCGTGTATCAAATAGGCTGGTGAAGATCTTCAATGCACATGCAGACACAGTACAACGCACACTCCCATTATAGCAGATGTTTATCTATTTTTCAGTTTGCTTTTATTCCCTATTTAACAAAAAAAAAATAAAAAAAAAAAAAAAAAAAAAAATAAAATAAAAAAAATAAATAAAAATCAAACACACACACACATATATTGAAACAATCAACCATCTTAAACTTCTTTACCTAAACTTTGAGGCGTTAGTAGAGGTTGCATAAATACTTTTTAATACTCCCCTCAGGTGAAGCCCACTCCTCAATACTCCCCCTCAGGCGGACCCTGGTCAGCGCACTTTGGCGGCACACATTTTTTTCTTTTTATGCCGAGTTACTCTTTCTGGGATTCAAACTTGCCGATTGATTTCGATACCATTTTAAATTTCTTTAGCTAACAATTTCTATCAAAACCTTGAGGCTTCAACTTTATAATAGTATTTTTCAATACTCCCCATCGGATAGAGCCCACTACTCAAAAAACCCATAGAACCTCGAAAGGTATCAATTGTTATCCTTGAATTGAGTTGACTTTGGTACCTTCGCTGTGTCTTTTAAATTTGGACGAGCTGATTAAATCAAGAGGAGACACAATAATGTTGCAAGGACGAACTTTTTTTCTTTTTTTTTTTTCCCTTCTTATATTCCTATTGTTTGGAATATATACGTTTATTAATTTGGATTAATTAACATGAATTATAATTTTTTAGATATTTATTTTATTTCTAATCATTTTTAAAATAATATTAAATGAAAAAATAAATCCTTCCAAGTGATCACGTGGACTCCCCTGAGCCAAATTATTTTAAACCTTGCTAAGTTGGTAATAGAGTTTTTAATTTTAAGGCCGGAGGAGACAGATTTAGTAGGGATTTTCTTTTGGAATGACCCTGATATCTTGTGGGTGATTTCCATTTGACCAAAGATAGTAGAAATGGTTTAATGTTGTAGAGTCTAAAGAGGTCTAAAGATGGTACGACAATGCACAGAGGTATTGTTATAGACAGACAAAAAGTCCTACGTTCTCTCGAACCTTAATATCTAAATAGGAAGCATCCCACCCACCTGCCTTTTAATTACCAGTACAGCTTTCACCACCCCCTTTCAATTGGGAGACCTGATACTGATATTCTCAACATTTATGAATTATGAAACCATACAGCAGTACAGCATGTCCCAAACTTTCTTTCTTTCTTTTTTTGGCAAAGGATGCAAATCTTATACAGATCTTCCTCCCTAATTTTGGGCTACACAGTGGGCCACCTAATGGTAATGAGTCCATTATGACTGTGGGACCCCACGGTTGTCACTAATATTGTTCTTGTGAAATTAACTGCATGTCTCTATAAATACTTTCAATTTGAGTGTTCTCTCTTTTCTATTTCCAGAAAAATCTTCAAATAAATTAAATTTTAAATAATTAAAAGTAAATAGGTAAACTTAGTATGTTAAACTTCAGAACATTCAAATTTCAAAGCCAACATATATATACTTCTATCACATGCGTCCTTAAAAATATTTCACTCTAATATAAAACTAGCACAAAAATCCGTGCTAATCACGGATATGCATGAAGAGGTAGGACTATGTATGTTAGAAACTGAGAAGATGGAAGTCCATAAGTGGGGGGAGTATATTAGTAGAAAGTGGAAGAAGAGTTTGTTAGCAGTTGTAAAAACTAAAAGTAACTTCCGATCAAAATAGATATTACAGTCAAAATTGAATCCAAAACCTTCTTCCTTAATATATTATAATACGCTCACCGTCCAAAACAAAATAGGGGCTAAAGGACAAATTGATCAGTAAAAAGCACTTGAATTTTTTTTTTTTTATAAGAACACTTTATTCATGTGTTTCACAAGTGTTATTTAATTAAAGATTTTCAAGGGCCCACATTTCAAGAGACCATTTCTACATGTTGAAAAAAGTGAGCTGGCCATGATATATAAATAAGAGAGCAAATGCCCAAAACAGCATCATACTATATTTCTCTCTTTCTCCTCTCCTCTGCTGTGGGAGGCAATTTCAATTCCAATGGGGCCAAATCTGCCAGTTGGTGCAGGGGGATGGAGGTCTGCCATCTTCATCATCTGTACGTAACGTAACAGCACTATCTGATTCATTCACTCGTTCATGCATGCATATATGCATGGGCTTGTAAAAAGGATGCAACAGTGATTAAATCACATGGATGCATCCATGCATGTAATGTTAAGGTAATGTGTTTGTCTTGTTTGATGATGTTGGCTCAGGGGTTGAAGTTGCAGAGCGGTTCGCGTACTACGGCATAGCGGGGAATCTGATAACGTATTTGACGAAGGTGATGGGCGAGCCGACCGTGACCGCTGCGAGGAACGTGAACGTGTGGTCGGGTGTGTCGACCATCCTTCCCGTAGTCGGTGCCTTCGTAGCGGACGCTTACTTGGGTCGATATGACACCATTCTCTACTCCACTCTCATATATATTCTGGTTCGTTCATTCTCTATCTTATTCCTACCACCACTATCATCATTGGCGGACCCAGGATGTTTTTTTAGGTGGGGCGGACACAAATTTGAAGTTAGGTTTTGGGGCCAAACCTTTGATTTTTATATAGATTTTGGGAGTGAATCCATGAATTTCACGTGGGTTTCAAACATAGACAAAAACTTTCAAAAATTTGAAAGCAGAACCATATCCAGTCCCGCCCCACTAATATATGTAAGTCCACCAAAAAAAAGTAAAAAATATAGCCGACTTGAACCTTCATGTCTCTCTCTTCCTATTTACTTTTAGATGAAAGAAAGGAGGAAATTGCTTTACATGTGTCATAGTTAATTTAAAAAGAGACAAAAGACATCATTTTCTCTTCTCCCTCTCTTCCTATTTACTTCAAATGAAAGAAAGGACAAAATTACTTTTCATGTGTCAAAATACCTCATTCTCTCTTATCTTTCTCTTTGACTCAGAGAGAAGAAAAAAGTTAAGCCTCTACCAGTCGCTTGAAAATGGGTCCTTCGTTCTGTGTATTAAAAAAATTCCCTGAGTTCTTCCTTCGCCAAGTTGCAGAAACTGGTAGAAACGAAGGAGACAAGAACCTGCTGATCTACAGCCTGTGTTAATTGCTTGATCCAATCCATCAAATGTACAACCAGCAAGCCAAAGGGGCTTTCGTTTGAAAGGGAGGGGTGAAGGCTAAAGTTAAGGGGTGCATGAGCCACTGGCTCATAGCCCTCTTGAGCTATTTCGCGATCCAACTTGGGGCGACCGCACCCAGGACTTCACACATCGGTCCACCCCTGGTTGGCTGAGGTTGAGAGGAGTGAAGAACAGAAGAACAAAGTAGTGTTTTTTCTCTTTTCTTCATTCATCGTTTTTGTCCTTTTGATATGGGGCAATGGCCTTAAACACACGGGGCATGGGCCTTGTTCATGTGGGGTGTGGCCAGTAGCGAAATAGAATTTTAAAGGGGTTTTGAAGTTTGACCTGGGCGGCCGCCCCATATGCAAGCAACGTGGGTCCGCCACTGACTATCATCGTCGTCGTCGTCGTCATTGTTACATTTTGTCAATGATCTTGATTCAATTTTAATTTATGTAAGGTCAAAAAGCATCTAGGGTCAACAAAAACGGCACAAAAAAAACAGCTGATACACACATTCTGGTTCAATGTGTATCAGCTGTTTTTTCTGTGCCGTTTTTGTTGACCCTAGATGCTTTTTGACCTTACGATTTCAACATCATTGTAGACACATACACCATTTTACTGTGATGACTTGCCACTATATATACTTACAAGAGCAGACCAATAAGAATCAAATTTTCTATTAGGGTCCGCACCCTCAAACAAAAATCCTATAATTACTGTGCATACCTAATCTCACTATTAATAACCGTCACCTATATGTAAAGACGGTAGGATGCGGCTTACTTTTAGGGCGCATGTTTTCATTTGCCCGCGAGCATTGCAAAAGGAGTAAAGGATTGGGAGGTATGGAATGGGGATTCCATGAGTGGGTCTACTCAGGGTGATCGTGAGTGGACCACTCATGGTCTGCCACATCATTGTGGACTGCCCCTGCCTGAATGCATGATAGGCTCCCACGGTGATGTGGCGGACTGTGAATGGTCCACCCCAAGTGGGGTTTTACCTTACCAAATCCAGACTCGGATGTGTATGTCGATATCATCTTGCCATTTATATCTTGTTGTCTCTCTTTCCGTTTCACCCCAAGTGGGAAAGAGACCGGATTATTTATCGCATTCGTTATAACTTCACTGTAAGCGGACCAATAATACTCCGCAACGTCATCTAAAAATTTAGGTGATTCTCTTTCATCTGATTTACAATTTTTAAACTTCAAAATCACCTAGATTTTTGGATGACGTAGCGGAGTATTATTTGTCCACTCATGGTGAAGGTGTAACAAATGCGATAGATGATCACGGTCGGGTCCGCAGTTCATCACAAGCTACATTCAATCCCAGCTTTTCGTTTGGAAAAGTACTAGCCTGGCCAAGTTCTATTAACATTTTTCTAGCCCATGCATTTAACCAATCCACTTATTTCTGATCCATTTGTATATGCTTAACCCGAGCTCTATACAATATACAAATATGTAAATACTAAAAGAGAACCTAATAAAATCATGGAGAGAAAAATCACTGAGATTTGCAACTTGAAGAGGAAAGTCATGGGAGTGTAAAGTGGAGAATTCTTAAATGATTTAATTATAATTTATATGTTTTGGAGAAAAACCTAAAGGGGAATATCTCATTTATTGACTTTTAGACGTATATAGTAGATTTTAGAGGGATCTAGATCCCCTGTTTCGTCCAAATAGAGAAACCATGTTCGGACGAATGAGAGGACACTTGGACATCCACGCTGAGACGAACGAATGAAGGGGGGACACTTGGACATCCATGCTTTATTCGTCCAAATAGGGTTTCCCTGTCTGGACAAAACAGGGGATCCAGACTCATTTTAGAGGGTCTGGATCCATGTTCTTTGGCCAGTCATTTATTACAGAAACAGATCCAGAATCCGTAAATATCTGGAGTTATTATTTCATACCTGAGTTTATATTCATGATCAGAGCTCATGGCATACTGGTAGGTTTGAGTCATGTTATCAATAAGAGAGAAAATTGTAAATTTCAAGTCCTACAACTGTTTCTTTTCGAGTACATCGTCTTAACCTGCATTAGAGAGGATCATATATAGATCCCACCTAAAGAAACTGACATCACCAGGATGATCCGAATGGTTGACTGAGAATAAAAGAGGCCAATTCTACAAACCAATGACTGTGGCCCACTATTGAAATCCAGAACACTCAAAATAAGGTATCTCCTTGTTTTTATCCTATACAAGAATTTCACTTCTAACAGTGATTTTCCAGTCCCAACAGATTGATTTTTAGACAACCTACTAACGGAGGAGGGGAGGGTTTCCAATCCTTTGAGCTGGACTAATTCCTCCGGGCCAAGAGAGAAGCTGGGTAGAACCCCTGTGGCCCCCTGGTGGTAGCACAAGTAGACTTAACATTTGGTTCCTGAAGAGGGGAAACGGGAATTGATACTAAAACCTCTGTCTCCGGAACAGAGAGGAACCGTGGTCTTGACCATTCTGCCAACCCCTTGCAATTAAACAAACAATTCGTTAAACATAACTATGATTGAAGTGGTTTTTATTTATTTATTTATTATTAATGATGGAAAAATGTGGGGGCAGTGATTTCGATCTGTTTCCATCATGAACTTGGCCTCACTGATGTCTGTGGACGCTTTTGGGACTGCTAATGGATCTGACCATTTGGGCTTTCCATTATATTGAGAATATTTGCTATGTAAGTATGCACCAAAGCCTTTTCTATTGTATTTATCTTAATTTTTTTAAAGTGCGTGATTTAAAACAGTAATTCATTCACATAGTGCCAAGTTAGGGGTGCCACGACCCGCTTAGGATTTGGATGACGGTTATAAGGCATGGGTCAATTTGCTCACCACGTCTTGTGCTCAAATCTCGGCCCAAACTTTCCTATGCATGTGTTTGTGTTTTGTCCTCGCACCTAGGGGAATAGTCTCGCAGGATTTTATACTCATCAACACTACCATCATCAAAGCTTTGTCTTAGCATATATGTTGGGGAGCCACGTGAATTTTGTATCTCCTTTCCGATATATCCGGAGCCAAATTCTTATATTGCACGTCTTCATATCTATCTTTACTACCTCCAACCATGTATTCTTTTGCCGACCCCTTCTCTTTTGTGGAGAAATCCTCATCATAAAAAAAAAAAAAAAGATTTTTTTTAATTAAGGCCTTAAATTTTTTACTTATTTTAGAAAGAAAGACATAAGTTTTAAAACTTCTTAAATTAGGGCCCAAGTTTTCCAATAAATTTTCAATTAATGAAAAATAGCAATTTAAAAGTGTACTCAATGAGTTTTTCCTTCAATTTTGTTAAAATATCCAAATTACCCTTCATTGGAATAGATCTTCCTTCACTTCCACCATCTTCTCATCCGTTTTTTCCATTGGCTTCTTAGGGTTATTTATAGCAACCATCTTTCTCACTGCGACTGACAACATGTAATGGCTGCCAGAAGCATGTCATGGTTTTAAATGAAGCGTAACTTGGGCATTTAAAAAATCAAGGGAAAAAGTTGTCAAGAAATACCTTTAAATGACTGGATGTCTTTAATTGACAATTGACTGAAAAATTCAGGCCCTAATTATATTGAAAAGTCTTGATGCTTGTATCCTGTTTTGAAATAAGGCAAAAAACTTAATGTCTTTTTAAAAAAATTTCCTAAATAAATAGTAATGCAACTTGGGTCAGGCCAAAACCCTTATCTCCAAATCACCCCATTCTATCTCCTCCTAGAGCATCAGTTACACTTGGTCACAACCCCAAAACCCAACTACTGATTTGAGATGGTCATGTCCTAGGAACAGATTTGTGACATGTGCCCAAGTAAAAGAATAAAGTGGGAGAAGCGAAAAGTTACTTGGATTAAAGTAGTTAAAAGCGACATGTAAAGATTTCTTTTTAATCGGAGCCTAGCCAGAAATTCATGTAACAAGCACATTCTAAGGCCAAAATCACTGCACATCAGCTCTTCTAAGAATTGCCAATTTTCATAAAGTTTTTGAAATATCTATCAAACATCTAATGGTGGCTAATCCTCAAAAAATAAACGTCCTTGACCATCCATTCATAGTGGGAGGAATACCATGCAAATTCCAAGTTGGTTTTTCTCCGAGTGTAGTCCTTTTACCATATTATTATGTATCAGTTGGCAAGAAAAAACCATTTTACCAACTAACAGAGTAGAATTCTGATTGCAGGGACTTGTTTTATTGACTGTAGCAGTGGCTATCAGTCAAAGCCAATTCAAGAAACCTCTCTTTTTCATTTCTCTTTATCTAGTTGCAATTGGTCAAGGTGGGCACAAGCCTTGCGTACAGGCATTTGGTGCAGATCAGTTCAAAGAGGAAAGTGAAGAAGAGAGGAGAACCAAGAATTCCTTCTTCAATTGGTGGTATCTTGCGATATGCGGTGG